>RJWH01001721.1:192477-324014 GCA_004363575.1 Solenodon paradoxus | reverse complement strand
TGCAAATGACCAAGGCCTGTACAAGGAATTTTGGCACCTTAGAAGAAAATCAAATTTGGCGCCCCTGCAGGCCCTACTCTCAACGTCCCACAATACACACATGCTGCTTTTTCTTTCTTTCTTTAGAGGAGAGGTACAGGCAGGAATGAAAACAAGTAAGCAGACATCAAGAAAGAGGAGGAAGAAGCATTTTTCTTTCTCTTTTTATTTCGTTGTTAACATTGGTTGCTTCCCCTACCTGGGACTCAACCCCAGGGGTATGCGGCCTACACTTTTTCAAAGGCACTTAACCTAACTGCTACTCCACCAGGGCGTGCAAACACATGCCATTTTAACCATCTCAGTGCCAGAAATGCCCAAGAACCCCCAGTGCCAGAGATGACTGCCGCTGTGCCAGAAATAGTCTCCATACCTGTGTCTGGATCAGGCTGAGGTGTTTTGCTCCCTTTGAAGAAACAGGCATGTGCGGTGGAGAGGAGTTCCTTTCCTGTGTGGCTCCTATTTCCTCGCAAGGGACAGGGAAGCGGAGCTCAACGGTCAGCACTAGCAAGGGCTGTTTTTAACGTGGGGCAAAAGGGATGACTGATTTTGGGCCTGCTCAGCAGCCTGGGCCGGGGACAATTCACCTGTCCCTTTTTTGCACTGCTCTAAAGATGGCCCTGATTTGTTAAAAAGACAGTTACTATATACAGTAAAACAATGGAATGCTCGGGAAATATAAAAATAAGGTACCGTCCCATTTAACACAGTACATGTAGTTAACCTAATAAAGAGATTTCTAGAGTCTAACATGTGAACATATTTAAATATATATATATATACACACATAGCCATATATATATATATATATGTATATATGCACTTTTTTTTTAAAGGAAAGGTATAGGCAAGAAAGAAGGTAGGCAGGCAGGCAGGCAGGCAGGAAGAGAGAGGAGGTAGAAGCACCCTATTACATTTTTATTTAGTTGTTTGCATTGGTTGTTGCCCCTTCCTCCCCCAAGACCCAGGACTGGGGTCTACACTTCCTTTGGAGGTGATTGACCCAAAAGGTACTCTACCAGGACTCTCCAATAGGAACATATTTTGTGACTTTGTAGTAGAAAAATATTTCTTAACAGAGTCAAAACATACTAACTTGAGGAAAAGATTGGCATAGTGGACTTGGAAAAACTAAGGGCTTCCATCATCAAAAATCTCCATTAAGAAAATTTAAAGGCAAGTCACAAAATAGGAGAATATATATGCAATGTATAGCACTCCAAATTACTCATAGTTAGAACATCTAGTCTATAAATTCTCAGGGGAAAAAAATAACAACAAACCTCAGACATTCCAATAGAAAGATATGCAGAAGACAAGAACAGAGATGTCGCAAAAGAGAATGTGACTCAAATCTCAAATGGCCAATAAATATTTTTAGTCATCAGTGAAATACAAATATGATTCCAGTGCACCTTCACCAGAATGACTAAAATTGAAAACACTGATAATATCAAGATCTGGCAAGGATATTGAGTAAGATCTAGGAGTAAAAATGTTGGGCCAGTCACCTTGGTCAACCCATCGACAGTATCGCCTAAAGGAGAAGCTATGTGTGCAGATAACACACGATTTCACTCTTATGTAGATACATTATAGAAGTGCATTAATGTGCTTACAGAAGACATATTCATAGCAGCATTTTCATAAGAGTAATAAATTGAGAAGAGTCCATATAGCCATTAGTTGGAAGATGGAGAAGTGAATTATGAGACTGTTCATGCAATGGAATAAAATAGACTGAACAGCAATAAGAAAGCATAGTTTTATAAATGCATGCAGCAAAATTGTTCATTTTCATGAATTTAATGCTGAATTAGAAAAGCTAGCCTCAAAATAATATTTATCGTACAATTTATATATATTAAATTCAGAACAGGCAAACCTTACTGATAGTAATGGTAATAGAAATCAAGATAGTTATGCAGCATAATCTCATGTACCCTGACTGATATACTACCAAAAATGCCATCTTTCCTTCGAAACTTTATCTCATACTTTTTCTGTAATTACGATGTGATTGCTTGTCTTCCTTCCTTCCTTCCTTCCTTCCTTTTTTTAAAAGGAAAGGCACAAGTAGGAAAAAGGCAAGAAGGCAGGCAAGCAGGCTGAGAGAGGAGCAAGAACTTTATTTTATTTTTATTTAGATGTTCATCTTGGTCGTTTTCCCCAGGCCCCAAGATGGGAACCCAGGTCCTTGGGATATATGTGGGCTGGAGATGGCAGGTCTAACTACTACTCTACCAGGGTGCATCTGCTTGTGTTTCTGTTTAGAGTTTATATCGCTCTGCCTTGCTTAATAGTTTCCTTTTAAAAATTTGTTTTCTATTCTATCACTAACTCCCATCATGTCATATACATACTTTCTTACAGACTACCTCATTTCAGCAAATATACTCAACTTTTGGTTAAAAAAAAAAAAAAGAGAAGGTTGAGATTATTTAAGGGTACTCCGAATAATTTTTTAAATAAACTTTTTGCTAAAGTAAAATATATGCATAACAATTGCACAAATCGTAAGTGTACAGGTCAATTAATTTTCACAAAGTGAACAACCTCATGTAATGAATGCAAAGATCAAGGAATAGAACTTTTTGTTAGCACCCTAGTTATTACCTCTGCCACAATACCCAAACCCCTAAATCACAAACTATTGACATTTCTCAGAAGCAGAATGGATTTTTCTATTCTAAATTTGGTTTTAATGTTGAGACTAACAATTTCACTTATATATCACGATGGCATGAGATATATTACATAGTGAGGAGAATAAGAAAGGCCTCCCAAGTTATTCTGAAGACATCTTGAGAGAGAAAGAAAGAAGAAGCTGGCTTGAGTTTTTAAAAAAGGTAATTAGAGCACAGGCCAGAGTATACTTTCATGCAAGAAGGGCCTGGCATGATTTGACCCTCCCATCAGCATCAAAGTAAAGAAAGGGTTTTTTTTTGTTGTTATTGTTGTTGTTTCTTTTTTATCAACTTGTGCATGTGTGGGGCAGAAGGGAAGAGGGAGGGATGAAGCTTAGAAGATGTCAGCAATCAAACATCCAAAAATGGAGTCAGACTTATTACATGAAAACAACTTCCATTTATGTCTCATGCTTCTTATCCATCATGGCTTGAATGGAGTCTCTGGTTCTTGTCGTCTTTAGACTGTCAGAGAAGCTATTATCTGGAATGCTACCAATCACGTTAGCAGACAGAAAAAAAAAAGAAAAGAAAGAAAGAAAAATAGCCAATTTCACAGTAAATTGTAAAACCTCTGCCCATATTGATACAGATGCCACTTGTACTTATATTTCATTGGCCAAAGCAGGTCACATGACTCTACTGAATGTGAAGGGGTAATAAGAGCATGATTGTCCATATATTTAGCAAAAGGAGAACTATAAATACTTGATGAACTGCACGGCTACCTACCAAAGGTGAATCTTAAAGGATGAGGAAGGTGTTGCTAGGGAAAGAAAAGACCTGAAGGAGCAACATGAGTAGAAATGTGGAAAGTTGGGTAGTGTGGCCTAAGCAGAGAATGCCTAAAATGGACATGTGGAAGACAAAGTTAGAAAGAAGAGTTGAATTTAATAATGAAAAGCCTTGAACATTAATTATTTTGAATTTATAACATGGAATGGGATGAACATTCTGAGAATATTGAACATGTATTTTTAGTAAAATGCCTTAGAGAATATAAATAAGAAGTGGAAAAATTTTGTTGTAGTCAGGGAACAGGACATTAAACTCTAAAGGAGATTGTGTCTGTGGGGATAGTGGAGGCTGGTGTCTTTGAAGGTCCAGTTGGATATGAAATGAGAATAGACTGTGAAATTATTCTGTTTCCTTCAGTCTGGATGACTATAAGATGTTGGTAATATTTCATAGGGCACAGAAGATAACATGTGGGCCAATCAATGAATTTGATTCTTGAAAATTCTGAATTTAAGTTGATGGGTGGTCACTGCTACAGACAATGTCTGTGTCCTCAACATTTGTTGGAATTTGCTGTGAAATTTTAATGTTCAGTGTGATGGTATTAGAAAGGGGGGCCATTGGGGTGTGATTAGGTCATGATGGTGATGTCCTCGTGAATGGGATAACTGCTTTTATTAAGGAGATCCCTGAGAGCTTCTTCGCCACTCCTGCATGTGAGGACATAGCAAGAAGATGACCCTCTGTGAACCAGGAAGCAGGTCTGCACCAGACACTGAATCTACCAGAAGCTCGATCTTAGACTTCCACTCTCCAGATTTGAGAGAGATAAATTTCTGTTTTTTTTAATAAACTACCAAGGGTCTGGTATTTTGCTATATTAGTCTGCGTGGACTAAGCCATCCAAGTTTAGAGGAACAGTAGAAATTATTGCCTATCATCTCAGCACAGAAAGAAGATTGGAGTTAGAGGTTTTAAAGTTGACATCAGATAGGAAACACTTGAGGGCATGGAACTGAATGAGGTCGCCCATAAGAGATGACAAAGTTAGAAGAAAGTAAGATTGAAGACCAAACTTTGAAGAACACAGACATTAAGGGAGTGTGCCAAATGTAATAGCATCTAGTAAAGAAAACTAAGAACCTACCGCAGAAAGAGCAAGCTACAGAAATAGAGATTTAAAAAAAGAGAAAGTGGCTCAGAGTGTCTAATGCTGCTAAGAGGAGAAACAGGAGGAGCCTCAAAAGATGTCACTGGATTTGCCTGTTGAAAGGTAATAAACGATGTATGGAGAAATAGTTTAAGAGAAAGGAGGAATTTCTGGAAAACTGAAGTGTATAACTTGGCATATTATCATATAGACTTTTTAGGTCAAAGGTTTACATTAAAAAAATTATGCTAAAATCGAGCTACCACTATGGTAAGTACATCACAGTATCTTACAGGTGTGGCTAAGGAGAATTCCACAAGGGTGGGCATGGTTTTCAAGGCCTGACACAATCAAACAGGACTGCGCCCGGAGACATCCAGAATTCTTCTGCTGGGTTTGGAAGCTGGCCGAATGTAAGCTGAGTGCTGCCAGTGGCCATCGTTTTCATTACATGGGTTGAACTTGCCTGAGAAATGTGCCAACATAGGAACACAGAACAAGAGACTAGAGGTGGAACCCTAACCCCCATATACCCACTGCTTCCATGTGTCTAAAGCACAAAGAATCAAGTCTGTATTTCTCTGTTAGGTAAGATGATCAGTCCCACTTTTCACTAAAACTCGTTTCAGCCGTGTGTTCTACCATTTGCAGAAAGTACTAATGTATGACATCATCTAAAGCCATGTGCACACCCTGCTCTCCTTCTATATCATGAGTGAAATTGTAAATAACGTGACTAAAATCTATGAAGCTATGATTATGCCACATTCTGAACAGAACTGAATGAAATGTTTGTCTCTCCTTAGCTTGTTGGGTTTTGCTGTAGGAATAGGAAAAATGTACTAAGATAAACATTAACTTTTAAGTCATCAGTTTATAAACTCTGTTATCAGTGTACATAGTTTTCTTTGAGATGTAGTTACAGAGAGGACATGCATTAGATTATTTAGTTGTTTTTCTCAGCTTCTTCTTGAAAAAAATAATGACATTGATGGTAACAAAAGGGTAATTCATATCTATGATTGCTTTAAAGGGAAAATTTTCCATCTTTGTGATATAATTGCAAGGTTCCAAAATCTGAAAGGCTCTTTCCCACACATGCTGCATGAACTGGTCTTCCTTATTTGTTTTTGGATTAGTTCCCAATTGACATCAGACAGAGCAGCAAGGCCCTTTTCTCTTTTGTGTGGTATCAGGCAGGTCGATTTGTGAGCTGTAAATACCCAAATTCTCTCCTAAAGATTAACCTTAACTAAATTGCCCTGGGGACAGGAGATGAAGAATTCTTCCTGCACTGGTAGAATTAAAAAAACAACCACCACTAACTTTTAAAAGGAGCAGGAAGCAGCTTGTCCATAATAAATCACCAGCAAACAAGTGTTCGGAGGAGGAAAAGGTTGATATTAATAGAGGAGGCATTTTTCTTTCAACAGAAAAGATCTTTCAGTGAATTTGGAACAGGCTTGAAAATCTGGGAAGCTAAGAATTCGCATGCCCCAAACTTAGGAAGAACTGTTATTGTGTTTTACGTACTTGAGCCTGCTTCTTCCTCTAATTGGGAGGTAGTTGCATTCAAATGTCCAAATCATCTACAGGATTTGCAAGCTCCACACATTTAAGGCCACAGTTCACTTTTTGTTTATATGTCAAGGAGTCTGACTAATCCATTTAATTATCAATGGGCATAAAGCATCAATGGGGATAAAATTGACAAAGAGTCATTCTTTGGACTTTGCATATCATTATTCTCCATGCATTATCATGTGGTAGAAAGAAAAAAGTAATAATCTGGAGGTCAGAAGATGACTCCAAGGCTGTGCTTCACTGCTACTAGTTCAAGACTATGGATAAATTAATCTCTCTGGATCTCAGTTTTCTTAGCTGATATAGTAATTGGGGATAGGGGAGAATTCTATTAGACGTTGGTCCCAGTTTTTATTGTTATGTATCAAATTGTCCCAAATTTGCTGGCATAAAACGACGACAACTATTTTATTGTGGAAGATGATTCTCTGTATTCAGGCAGATCTCAGCCAAGCAATTCTTTTGCTTCCCAAGGCAATTTAATTTCTAAGGTCACTCAGCGATGCTCAGCTGACAGACGAGAGTGTCTGGAGGGCTCAAGACTCATAATACTTGGTAGAGATGAGCTCTGATGTTGACTGAACCACCTAGCATGACTTACTCAACATGGTGGCTTCTCCAACCTGGTGGTCACTGGATGGTCAAATCATTCAGAGGATAGTTGATTTCTCGTGGAGCAAACATATTGATGAAGAACAGTATAGGGAAAAGGAAGGGACCTTGAGAACAAGGAAGCCGAATAGCAGATGTATAAGACAGCAAGAGATTAGCTAACAGTCCAAGCTGTAGGCATGTTAAAGAAAAGCTAGCACCAGCTAAATAAGGCTAGAAATATCCAAGCTATAACCTCTAGCAACTCACACACAATTATATTTCCTCAGGTATATAAGACATTCCTTCAGCTTACATTTGTAGCTTTACTGCCCGAAGAGAGGTCTGTCTCTCTATGCTTCTAATAAACTTGCTGTGTGCTTTTATTGAGCGTCCCTGTTGAATTCTTTCTCAGACTGACCCTGTGTCCCAGGACACATAGGTGTCCTCTGCCCACTTACAACAATATGAGAAAAATGTAGTAGCTCGATCATAGTCTTGGAAATCACACACCATCATCTTTACTGCGTTCAGTAACTCACACGTCTGCCCAGATTCTAGGGCAAAGGGCATAAATCTCACCTGTAATGAGAACAATGTCAAAGAACTTTGTAGCCATATTTTAAAACCACCATACCTGCATATAAGGTCCCAAATATTATTTCTCATTCTTCTTCTCTAACAGTGATTCATTCCCATATTTTATTAATTCATTCATCAGATATTTTAGTCTCTATTCTGGGTCAGGTATATTAGGTAGTCTTCAGTAAAAAGGATCTCTACCCTTGTGGAATGTACGATGGACACACACATTAATCAAATACAGTATGCATGCAACTGCATATTGCTAAGTGCCATGAAGGAAAGTTACAAGAACCTCTGTGGTTAAACAGCAGAGAGATTTGGTTGTATAAAGGTGCAGGGAGGCTTTCCTGAGAAAAGAATGTCCTTTTTGAGATCTAAAGACTTCTTTGGAATTGGCTAAGTGAAGAGAATTGATACATTCCCACACATCTTCCTTTAATTGCCCCTAAATCTCCTAATTTACAAGACCCTTTCTTTCTACTTACTTGATTGCTCCTTAGCAGTTGTTCATTTCAGAGATCACATTGATATTAAACTTACATTAAGCCTCCTATTTGTGTTCTTGTCCTCACAAACCATTACTGACCCCCTAATTGTTAAGTTCAATAGAATCACTAGGTTTAATATGCTTCTTCCTACCTTCCTGACCTCATCTCTGCCTACCTTTTTAATATTCCTTGTTTCCAGCCATGCCAGTTTATTTGCTATTCCCAGGGTATACACTGATTTTCATATCTCTGTGTTTTTGTCTCACAAATCTCTCTCTCTGCCATGATCTTGTCCTTAGCCTCACCATTAAAATGCTGTTCCTCTTTCCATGTCTTCATCAAGGTCCACCTACAGAATAGCACCTCTCGTAAACCCTGGGCATAATAGCTCTCTCTTCTAAGTGTTTTCTGCAATCTATTACTGATAGTTCTTTTCCATTCTGCCTGGTTGACAATTTCCTCATTCCAATGAAAATTTAAGATTCTTGAAGACAGGAACCATATGGAAATCATGCCTCTGTCTTCCAAAGTGCCAATCACAGTGCTTTTCCCATAGTTAAGTCCTCAAAAATTGCTTGCAGAATGGATAAATATATATCATTTGGATCAGGTTACAGGGCTATAAGGTAACTTTACTTTTTTTTGTGCACTCAGCATTTAGCATTGTGTGGTTGATACCCAATATTGATTTTTTCACTGTAAATAAGTTTAAAACTTTCCTATGTACATATTTTAAGTATCACTGAACCTACTAAAATGTTTTGCACATTTACTGATTACATTGTTAAGCACTTCCACTAAATGGTAAATTCTTTGGAACTGTGGCATATCTCTCTATATTTGTGTCTTTTATGCTTCAGTCATTTGTCTTATATTTAAATCACTGCTATGAAATGGAAATGCTTGCAAAGAATTCCCTAAGTTTAAAAGTTTTTCAGATACTTTTCACATCTGTTATATGCATAGCATTATGTTAAGCAATATGTGAATGTGGATAGGCATACTTGCATATATTAATATATATTCTAATGTATGTTTATATATGCTAATATGTTCTAATATATGTGTTTATATATACCTATATATCAGAACATTTGCTCATTCTTCAGTGTTGTCATTATGTAAATTTTCCCACTGCACTTTTTTGTATATTGTGTTTTGTTACATTTGAAGAGAAAGATAACAATGATTATCTGTATAGAGTGGTGAAGCAAAAGGCTGAGCATAGAACTGATAGTCATAAAATGAGACAATTTGAGACAGAAGGAACTAGATGACTTTATCCTGCAGGGGGGAAAACAGATTGAAATTCACACTCTTGCCTTCATACCCCTGCAATGCTCAATCTTCGGGAGCTTGCCATGGAAAAAGAGACCTTACAGATTAAAGGGGACACGAGTTATTGACTGGCTTTCTTCGGAGGGTCTCTTCCATACAGAACTGCCCCCCACACACCTGTTGGACTCCAGAGTTTACTTACTTTGTAAGGGCACACTTATTTATACCACAGATGACATCATTCATCCATCTTGAAGCCATCGTGCTTGCCCCCATGATTTCACAGTGGCTGCTGAGAGGTCCCCTGATTTCATCGACCTCTGTGTGTCTTGTGGTCTTGACCTTTAAGGCTCTCTGGTGCCAGAATGTCTGCAGCCGCAGGATCAAAGACCCTAGGGGAGAAAATCCACTCTTAAACGAGATGAAGATGGAATGAGTTATTAAGAAAATGAGTTGTATGTCCCAGAACTCTCGTTCATCTGGAAAATGCTTGAACTGTATCCCAAATGTAAACATCAAACCCTAAGGCCTAAACACAACTCAAGCCAGAGTAGGTGTCTCCTGCCTGCCAGGCCAGAGCCACATTCCACCTGCCCCCTGAAAGGCCTAGTGTGCCTGGCACACATAGTGAAAATGAGGAAAATAAATGAATAAACAAGGTAGCAGGTATGAGAAACACAAGCAGAGTCAATCGACTGAGCAAAAGACCTCGAGAGAAATGAAAAATAAAAAAATAGAGGTAAGGTATTCTTGTTTTAGCTCGGAAGTGAATCTCAATTCTGTTTCTAGCTTCCTGGCAAGCAAGGCAGAGGCTCTACCTGCAAAAGAACGCAGTGTTCCAAGGCATGTTGGCCACACATTTCCATCTCTGGGGGGAACTGAAAGATGTGGGGCATCTTTTTACTGCACCAAAGTGTTGTTTCTGTCTTGAGGCCACGTGGAGAGTCTTTCTGGGTTTGCCCCATTCTGGTTCAAGGCCCTGTAGCTGCTGTTTTGTCAAAATCCTCAGGCAAGACCAACTGTTTGAAGAGGAACCTCAGAGCATTCTTAAGATGTTTTCTAAGCCCTCTCTTCTTACAGATGCCCTTCCCCCTCTGGCCTTGTGCAGCTGGACGCTAGGGTACTTTCACAGTCTACTATACTTAGCATGGCCTGTAATCCTTAGCCATGTTATCTCAGGCGCCCCCTGAAGAGTCCCTTAACAAATAAAGTAACCTGAGGAGAATAAAGTCCTTGCTGATTGATCTAAAGCTGGCAGTGCATTCAGCCCAATCTTGCATTAGAGGTTAGAGTTCTCCTCCCTGGCTCCCCTCACCCAGTCTGTCCATACCCTCTAGATTGGCCACCAAACTCCACATTCTCCCTCCTGTTGTTCCTCAGGTCTGTGATAGGGTCCATCTCCCTATCTGCAGTCATCCTTCAGCTCTGAGCTTATCTTCCTCACGATATTTACCAAACAAAGCACAGGAGGGTGCATTTTAAATGCTCTCTGAACACTGGCACGTAGTCTTTTTTGTCCTGGAATTTTAGCACCAAAGGGACTTTGCATTGAATTTTGCTCCCCCTTTTGTGGATGAGACAATGAAGAAGCAAAATGGTGAAATGTTTTCTTTTCAGTTCTTATCCTGGAACATATTAAATCTGTTCAAACCTCTTTGTGGTATTTGTCTTCTGTCTCATCTGTTTTGTAAACTAGGAGCTTTTCTTTCCCAATTCATTGCAACTGTCCCCTGGTGGACACCTTTGCATGTTCTTAATTGGTTATAAATCAATAAACTCAGTGAAATAATACCATCATCATTTATTTTATATTCCACTTCAACTTGAAAATATGAGCTAACACATTAGGGTTGTTTATAGTCAAAAGGTTAATACATTCGAACTTTGGTCATTTGGTTATTTCAGGGCAGACTTGATAGGAGATGAGGTTTTTTCATTGTTCTATTATCAGTCTTATCATTATAGGATATGGATTAGAAAGAACTTTCTAACCCGAATTCTATAGTACCTTCTACTAAAATCATGTCTTAATATTGTGATTTTTTTTTTAAAGCTTCCATGAAGCAAGCTCCACACAGGTAAATTCCTTCTTCCAGGAGGACAAATGGGTGATGAGAGTCTTGCTGACTAAGAACTAGATTTGTAGAATAGAGAAACAATTCAGTCTTTGCAGAAGCACCTCCAAAAAGGAAGTGTGAGGAATACCCAGAGCAAAGAAGGGGTCCTCCTTAAAAAAACACCCGAAACTTTGATCTTTGCCTCTTTCCTTGCCTAGAGCCTGGTGAAGGGGGTGGAGTCTTCGACCAGTCTGATCTGCACTGAGGTTAAACAACTTCATCACTGTGCGTGGGCAAGCAGGAGGGTTACTCAACGGCAAAAAAAAAAATGCAGGCTCCAGATCTGAGGACGATACAAATACACCAAATATGAAATGAATTCCTTGTTTTCCCTCCTAGGTTTAGCTACAGGAAATAATGAATCCTAAAAAGGGAATGATTAGGCAGCTGAAGAATGTCAGTTTAGCAGAGTAATGCAACAACGGTAACTTTGGACATTTTGCATTCTTGCCCATAATTTGAAGCTCTATACTTCTTTCTAGGCTGGTTAAGCCTCCTAGACTTGTAACCACTGAGACTTGTGACAAACCTTGGAAACAGTGACTCATTTATGAAGACCTGTGTATTTGCAGGAACACCCACAGATAGGTGTGACAGTGCTGTGTGTGTTTTGACTCATCCTGGGGAAATGTAAAGCCCTTCAGATATTTGCTAATCTTTCCAGAGATAACATATTTGTCGCTTCAAGGTCCATTCAGTTTCTGTGTAATGATTTATGGAAGCACTCCCGATTCGTGGGCTCTGTGTAAACAGTGCCCAGAGCTTACCTGACACGGAGCATTCAACTATCCTCCAGAGCTTACTTATAACCTGGCTGATACTCCTAGCCCACTAGCTCTAGGCATCGCCTCGAGTATACAAATCCATGGCGCAGGCGAGGACTTTGCATTTCGGAAGTCATAACTGCTTGGTTTCTTTGTTGTAGGAACAGCTCCACTCATGCCCGCTCTACTCTGCTGATGTAAATACAGGTTGACTGAGATGGAAAAAGGAGCATCAGGAAATTGTCCCTTTTCTGCCATATCTGCAGTCATTGCTCCACAGATTCTGCTCACTCCCAGGAAGATCCAGGCAGAAAGACAAGAAGCAAAATGACTGAAGATTCTAAGTCAAAATCTTTCATTCCATTGTCCTAGGGGGCAGACCCGCAGTCTCCAGGAGGGATATGGTACTAACACATCAAAGGCATGGAACTCTTCATCCCAGGCAGCACTCACCAAGGTCCCATGTACTGGAACCCAGGAAAGAGGCAGAGAGCCACTTATCCCAACAGAGTCACAAGGCCACAGAAGGAGAAGCAGAGGTGTTTTGACGTGGAGTCCCAGTGTGTTGCCTGAGCCCATAAATTTGTGCTTTGATTTGAGTCTCTGGGTTGAGCTGGAGCACATCTACCTGCATGTGGAGTCTGGAGCAGGGCCTGCCGGATGGGGGACAGTAGTGTCACAATCATCATGCAATTTGTGTACAAAAGCACCTGAACAGGTTAAAATCCAGCCTAGGGCTCCTACTCACCAAGCCAGGTGCCTCCCACAGCTTGTGTTGGCTCCTTGGTGACACCTGTTTGTAAATCCCAGAAAAACTCAAGTGCTGGGGTGACCTGCCAGGTGGCTCATTTGACTCAGAACTCACAATCAGGCTGGTTCTCAAATTTATACTCCTGGAGATACCCTAGAAAGATGTCATACCTGCAGTTATAAAGACACCCAGGACAGAAAGCAGAAGGTTGCATCCATATTCAACTGAAGCCTATGTCCCATTACAAGGCCATCTATCACTGGCCACGAGACATTTGTGTGAATCCAAAAAAAGGTAGTTACAGCCCTGAACCTGTAAGTACAGTTTGGCAATCAGATAGTGAGCCTTAGTTTAATCCCCATTCTTCCCTTTGGCCAGCCCGCACTGGTCACCCCTGGTGGCTTTGCCTATATTTCATAAATACAAATTCTTTTACAAATGTAAAATCTATTTTGTAAATGGAATATTTGATTTTTTTTTTGTTGCAAAATGTTAATTGCTTTACCAATTAAAAATATTGCTGATGTACCCTGGTGACTCAGGCGTTAAGTCAGTGGCTCTAGCGTGGTCCACCTAAAGCCCAAGGACTGGAGTTTGCAGTCCAGGACATGGAGTATGGTGTGTGTGGGGGTGTGGACAAGCAAGATGAGCAATTAAACAAAATCAATAATTGCTTCTTCCTCTCTCTTCTTTTCTGCCTGCTTGCCTGTTTCATTCTTGTTTAAAAAAATTGTAATTTTTCCAACTCAGCTTTTGCATGCCTTTATTTTCAATATATCAGGCCTACAAAAAACCAGAAGTAGCCTGAATGTCTACCTGCCCCAACCCCCACCCACAATCTCTCTCTCCTCTGAGCACTCCTGCCTAGGAATAGAAGGGAGACAGCAGTAGCTAGAGGAGGCAAGCCTGTCACCTTCCATGGCAAACTCTGTAGGTTTTGAGGTTGCCTGTCAGCTAGAATCATTTTTCCTGCAGGAAATGTCATTGCTTCATTGCATTGCAAGAAAATGATGTCATAGTGTGGGGCCCTGATCCATTTCCTGACTTTTAACCTGAGTCTGGTAACCTTTTTCAGCTGTACTGTACCCAGAGAAAATGAAACACATTGAAATGCAAAAGCCAACATGCTTCATAAAGGCCTTTGAGGTCCCAGGGTGGGGTGAACTTCCGCATCTATCTTAATGATCAAAATACAGTTTTGTTTAGTGTCACATCCTGGATATGGCATGGACCCAGTACCTAGACAAGTAAATAGAAAGGAAATAGTCTTCAGGATGAGCCTGTAATTTCTTGGCAAAGCCCTTCTTTTTCCTCGATTGGATTTAATTAGCATGGACAGTGTTAAATTTAATTAGGATGCCTTGCTCAATTTTTGAAGTGATGGTGGATTTTGTGGTTAAACTCTATGTGAAAATAAAACTGATTTTTTAAATTGTACATACAGTATGTTTCTCCGAGTCTCCGGACTGGTTGCAACACCAGCCTAAATGACATTATTAAGCAATTTCCTGGAATGTCCAGGCTGAAATTGCCCTGTCAAGAACGACTCTGTTCTTTCAGGGATTTCAGAGAGCAAGGGCTCAGATTGCATCCCTGCTCTGTTATTATAAGTTTTTCCCTGGCAGGAAACCACTGGGTCTCAGATCATTTGCATACATCCAATGAAAATGACCGACTGTTCTATGGTGCTTTCAGATCGCATGACAACACCGGGGAAGAATCTTATGGGGAAAGGGATTTTTTTCCTGTTCTCTAAGTCCCATTTAAAATAGTTTCCTTCCCACAAGCTGATGTGTCCACATTCAAAGAGTTCTAAGTAACCCAGCCTATTTTCCTGCCCTGGTGTCTGTCACTAGTTCGGTCATATCAACAGCCATACAACACTGGAAAGAGACTATGTGAAGTAAAGGTGCCTTATTTCTCCTGGTAGAAAAAAAAAGGTAGATTTTTTTTTTGGTGGACACAGCAAAGTATTAACCAGTTAGTTCTCTTAGGCAAGAGCAGAGCAAAAGCTCTGTTTATTTCTCTGGAAGGCAGGGGCAAGAAATAATCCTACCTATTTCTTTATATCTGAATATATTTTTTTAACAGGTTTTACATGAGATTCCAGGTAGCCTAAAGCACTATTGGTAGTGAACTATTTGATTTCTCTAGTTGTTTGTGATCCTCAGAATTGCGCCCATTTTGCTGAGAGCTGCTGCCTAAAGACCTGAGCAGCAATTTATTAGAGTTTACAGGTCCTCAGTGGGTACCTGAGACTGGGACGTCACCCCCTGATAAAATGCCTAACAGTCACACATGAAGTCCTTTCACAACAGAGGGGGATCTAAATAAGAGAGCACAGTAAGTAAGTAAATAGCCAAGGTGCCCAATGCCGAGTGGGGTTACTAAAATTCTGTACCGATTCCAAGCTGCTCCCCAGTTTCTCAAGAGCTTTTTGGGAATAGATTGAAAATAATAAGATTTATTTACCAAGCTACCTGCTCGTGTAAGCTGCACCTGATTTTTGTGGGCACATTAAAATGGCCAAAAAAGTGCAACTTAGCATTGAATAAATATGGTTTTCTTCAAATTAATTCAGATACGTACTAATAGTTTCAAGTGCCTATTTGTGCAATGACCAGACTCAGGACTAGATACCTTATTTGCTGCGCTAAGTGACAGATGCACAAGTGTTTATTGAAAAGCTGAGCACTAGGAAACTCAGAACTTGTACCTACAGGACTTGTAGACACCAACAATTGAGCAAGGTTTCCTTTAACATGTCACTTAGTGCCTATGAATACCTTATTTTTCATGATATGTCTAAGTTGTTATGTCTAAAATTGTTGCACCTGTTTATTCTCCAATGAGTGAACTCTGTGTAGACTGATATTCAAAGGCATCTAATACATGTGTTGAATGAATTGATAACACTAGACACTGGTTTTGTGTATTATATGGTGTTAGACTTCCTGTGATGTGCTTTTCCTATGTAGTATCGCTGAATCTTTTCAGCAAGTCTGAGAATGAGCTACCCCCATCAGTTCCAGTGACAGAGGCCCAGGATCTGAATGCAGGTGTTTCACATTTGAAAGCCCCACCCACTGCCTGGTGTACTACACCTTTTCTTCTCAAACTTCAGTGGCATCACAATCACCTGGAGGAGAGCGTCCTCAAATAGATTGTGGGGAGCCAACCTCAGAGATCCCCAGTGATGCAGATGCTGACATGCTAGTTTGGAGACCATGGTTTTGAGAACCATTGCACTCTGCTATGAAGAGCTACAGGGGCATGACCAAGAAACAGAGGATATAAAAAGCAATCTCAGGCCAAATCAAGAAAGACTGACATTTAGAGTCACTCAAGAGCTGAATTGGGTCACCTCTTGGGGAATGGTTAAGTGGTTAAGGGAATACAGATCTAGGAACATTTAATGAAAAGTTGATTGAATGTACCTCTAACTGTTAACCTGTCATAAGAGCCAAAGACAAGCTACATAGAAGCCAAGAGGGAGGGCCATAATGGCCATAATTCAATGTTTTAATTATGCTTTATAGATTTACGATCATTTTGGTAATGGCAATGAACAAAGGATGAGAAAACATCTTAATTTAGGCAATATGAATTACAGTTTAATGAAGCATCACCTAGAGAATGAAAGAAACTTAAAGAAAGCATTCATTTACTGTCAGTTTATATTTCAAATTTAAAAATTCTATGATAATAATGATGTCGTTTTAATGTTTTAGATCATAAGCAGCAAATCAGAAAAAAGCAAGGCTAACCACCAAAGGAGTTAAAATGTACAATTATTTCCATTTTTATTTTATAAGAATACAGAGGGGAAAAAGTTTAAAGATGAAAATTATTTTGCGAATACTTCAAAATAATGGCCACAGATATTACAAATTTAAGAGGAACACCGCTTCAAATTTATCGTCCATTCTTTTGACCCTAAGAAGAAAAAACAAAACAAAGTAGTGTTTATTTCTATAATTTATCAAAGACAATAAAGTGTCACTTCTGACAGTTGGTTTACCCTTTTTTATGTCGTAGGAACCCAATGAAGGATGACTCGAGTAACCACATCATGTACCACTTACAGATTTAAGAGGAATCACCAGAGAGAACAAAATTGGTGATACTGGCAAAAGGAATGGCAGAAAGACATAAAAAAGAAATATATGTGTAATAAGTTATCTGGCCTAAGCATGAAACAGTCAGGGAGAACTGTTACTTTTGTGGGCAGGGGCTGTCTAAAGAAGTGGGGAGTCTCTCTGCTGAATACCTCTTTGGTTATTTGCAGTGTGTTTTGTCTGATTTGGAACTTTTCAAAAATTAACAGAGGGTTAAAGGTCACTTTCTGAAATCTTTGAGAGCCAAGAATTTCCATTTGATTAGAAGTGGGGGAAGGTTTCTTGAGCATCTATCAAATGCCATACCAGGTATAAGACTCTTAATGGTAATTATATAGTTACATACTGCAACACATGAGGTGCTATCTATGTTACAAATAACAAACCTTAAACTTGGAGAGGTTTGATATTGATTTGCTCAACACTATTCAGATGGTAAATGACAAAGCTAATAATTACACCTCAAACTGTCTGACTTCAAAAGTACCATGGCATATCAAATTCTCCTGTGTCCTAAATAATGACAAAAACAATTTTTCTTCAACAAACCACTGGTCCTTCATGTGGAAATTCAGATTTATATTCTTTTACTCTGTATTCTTTCCTGGAGATTCTTTTAGATTCCATGATCACAGCAAATCCCTCCAAGACAGGTGAATTGTTTTTAAATTTGAAATAATCTTGTTGTAGGTTTAGGTAAGATTTTAGTTATGACTAAGAAGACATAAACATGCCATCTAGTATTTCAACCTGTTTCTCTGCTATTCCCACCTCCCAGTCACTTTTCTGCTCACTTTAGACTCTCTCTGTTCTTGAGGAACTCACATTCTTAGAGCAGAGCAGAATATACAAGATGTCACTTGGACATAACCTGAGGTTGAAGAGGAGCCACAGAAGGAGTTAAAGCAGGGGAGTAGTAAGAGCAGATCTCAACTTTAGAGAGTTCATTCTAGAGTCTGTGTGGAGGACACTGCTTAAGAAAGACAAGATTGGAAGCAAAGAAGTCCGAGCGAGAGAAAATAGAGGGTGAACCAGGGTCATCTTGGTCAGTATAAAGAAAGGAGGACACAGTGGAGAAATATTTAAGAGGTGCAGTGTAAGAATATTGTGGGGAGAGACAAGGATGAGTCCAAGTCTCAGGCTTGGACTCAATGTGATGGGCTGAAGATAGAAGATGAAGAGAAGGTTTGTAAACAAGAAGATGGACGGCTCCATTATGGACATCTAGAATTTGATGTATTTATGGGATACCAAGGAGAGTGTCCATAAAATAGATGTAGAGCTCATTAGAGCAGAGAGGAAACTGAGAGTAAGGGTTATGTGGGGCATCGTCCAGAGTTACTAACTGGAGGCCACCTATTTTTAAGGAGTGAACAGAGAAAAGGAGCCTTTAGAGGAGACTAAAGGGGAGGAGACACAGAGGAAGAGAACCAAATGAATGACTCGTGGAAGTCAAAGGAGAAATGATTTCTTGGAGAAAGTGATCAGCACTTCATAGGCTATTAAAGGTCAAGGAAGACACAGATTGCAAAGAGTTCATTGGCCCTGGTTATTTATAGGTCATTCATGGACAGTCTTTGCCATGAGAAATTCAGCAGAAGAAGAGATAAGTTGTTAAATATATATGGCCTAGATTAAAGCTGTCTTGAATAGTCCATGACCTTCAGCATTAGTTTTATTATGATCTCAAAGCAAAGAATGATTGGTGTCTGATATATGACAAACTAAAGTCATGGAGTGTCCAGTGGAAAAATCGGCAGCTCATTGATTATAATCTCAGACAGAAATTCTATGGTTTCTTCTATTAAGTTCTTATACTGACTTTTTATTAAATGATGGGATCGCCCTAAATCCAGTCATTTTGTTTTGTCTCTCATGTTCTAGAGACCCCTTTGTATCTTCCTCGACTCCTCCCTTGTGCTATATACTAACTGTTACTAAGTCCTGTTGATTCTTCCTTCTAAGTATCTTTCATTTGTATCACTTTCTCTCAATGCCCACTAATTCAGATCTTGTTATTCCTCAACTGGACTCCTTTTCCTCCTAGTTTCAATCTCACTTCCCTTAGTTCCTGTAAGTCAACAGAGGACTGGAGTGAGTCTTATTTATCTTTCTGTCTCAAACCTCATGATATCTGGCACATAATATATGCTCAATAAATGCCGAGGAGCATCTGTATGCAAAACTGTGGTAAAAGAAAAGTCATACACTAATGAACAGAAGAACGAATTCCTCTTGCTAAATAGTTACTAAGAACCTCTAGCATCTAGTAATTCTCTCACTTTATCTAACAGTTTCCCTTTTCATCCATGACACCAGGTTAGTTATAAGAGAAGAAAAACATTTGAAAACTGTTTGCAAATAAACTGGAGTTATAAGTTCCTTATTCATTTAAAAATATAATGGTGCTTTAAAAAAGATATCCAAAAACTAATAATGGTGGATTTGATATTACAGATTAAATATTAAGCAAAGAAAAGTAGTTCTCTAACATGGTTAATGTGATCTGTGAATCCGTGACTAGCTCTCATACCATTTCGTGTAAGCAATATTGCTGGCATTATAACTTTCTGAGCTGGCATGCTGAGGTAAGCTGCTATACCCTCACAACACATCGGTGTGACTTCGAGCAGATAAAGAATGTAAAGCAGACATTGCTGCTGACAGTCATCTCTCCTGAATGTTAATCTTCTCAATGGAATAAAGTTTTATTTCAAAATCACAGACTGAGACAGAGCTTGAAAAGTCTTTGAGGCTGGCTACCAAGTCCTGTGATCTTAGAGATAAAGAAGCTCAAGTCCATGACCGCTGATGTGTGCTGAGTTGAATTGCTGTCTGTCCACAGTGCTCGAATTGCTGTCTGTCCACAGTGCTCTAGGGCTCTTAGGGTCAGTCTGGGAGGGAAAAAGTTCGGGTCATTTCCTACCTCCCCCAGCTCCCATTGTCTCCTACCTCAATTATCTTCTTTGTTTCTCTGTTTTCCTACAGGGAGCGAAGATAGGTAGCCTATAATAACCATCCAAAATTCTCCTCTTTAAGAAATGACATTTAAAGTTTTGAGCCAACATATTTACATTGCTAAATGATTTTGAATCTACATACTAATATTACAATCATCCTAAAATATTCACCAGTATAAACTCATTTTTTTCCTGTATTTTCGTGAGTGTAGAGAATGGAGGTATCTGATTTATACTCGTTTCTGACCTTTTATAATGCAGAAACATCTTTATTTTAAATATATCTCTTACTTGTTTTAAATCTAACATCTAAAATTTGTTAAAACACCATATTTTGCTGTGTCTAATGTGCACTCTTTTTGCCCAAATTTATGAGAGGAAAATAAGGATGCACATTATACATGGGTAGTACTAATTCTGTATCTATATAAATGTTTTTGATTCTTTTATTTGTGTTTATGAGTTGTAAGTATAATTTTAGAAATAAATAGCGGTATTTGTACGCAAATAACACCCTGGAAAAAGGAGGGATGAATGAAGAAGGCATGAAAATACGGCTTAACAAAGTTTGGTCATGAAGACTTAGAGGATTACTTAAAAAACAATTTTGCTTGTTTTTGATCACTTCAAAGCCCATGTTACACAAAGTGTAAAAGCAACAGCAGCGGACTTGAAACACTTGCTGTGATACCTGGTACCTAACCAATCAACTGCAACCTCTTGATGTGTCAGTGAACAAGCCCTTTAAGGCCCAGTGGAAGAGCAGACATCTTGGATGCAGTCAGCTGGTAATGATTTAACCCCTCCAGGCTGGATCCTAAGATTATGGAAGAGTAAGAAGGAAGTGGTTGTGAAATTGTTTTAAAAATGTGGCATCAGCAATGCAGTGGGCGGATCTGAGGACAAGGAAATTCACTAGGGTGAGGAAACTGACTCTTCAGAAGGCAGCTGTAAGAAGACACTGGTCATATGAAAATTGAAGAAGATGATACTTCTGATATTGACAGAGGTGAAGAATTCTTCACCTTCTAAGATGTGTACATTTCATAAATTTGTTACCAGTATATGAAATTTCTTCTACCTTGTTTCTGTTCTTGTGTTTTGTAATCATGTGTTACATAACATTTCTCGTACCATAATATGTTAAAAAATAAAAGCTACAGCTCCTTTATAATATAAAAAACAAGTACCTGAATATAAACAAACATTGAATTAAAAAATTAAAACGAAAGATTTTTTTCCCTGAAAGTTTGGGCCAAAAACGTGGGTGCACATTATACACGAAAAAATACAATCTATTTATAATGAGAACATTTTAGATTCAGACTGAGGAACAATGAAAAAAACACATTAGGGTATTTTATACTGAAAGATTAAATTGACTGCATGTCAGGAGGAAAATATGTCAAAGCTCACAATAATTCACAAGAAATGGGTAAAACTTAGTCATCGGATTATTAAATCTTTCTCCTACTCTGCCCTCTTTGACAAAAATATTAAACTTGTAAACCATTAATACATTATAATGACATTTTCATTTAACACATTATAATGCATTAATATATTTTATGTTTTATTATATGATACTAGAGTCTTTAGTCTTTAGTCTCATTTCTTCTTTTCTCTTTGAGTTTCCATCACTCTTGGTGTGGTCCCAATTGATTACCTGAAATACAAAGATCTTGGAAAAAAATAGCTTCCATTTCTCAGTTTAGAAAGTTACGATATTTAATGAAAGTTAATTTTATGACATTTAATTTAATTTAGTTAGTTTTGTAAAAGTTAATTTTGTCTGGCGAATCAGAAAAAAAGGTTGTCCATGTAAGGCATGACTATGCAAGGTTGCTCTGCGTAGGTAGGACTGGAGACAAACCACCTCAGAAGTGTGGCCCTGGGACTCACCCTTTGAGACTGGGGAGACCCTGTGTCCTCATCTGTGAAATGGGGTCACTGAGCTTCCCAGTGTGGGAAGCAACAAAGAAGACAAGTGCCTGACAAATGATAGTCACCTGACAAGGAGCAACTACAATAATGCTTCATTGAGCCAGCTTTCTATCACCACTGTTGTTATTCCAGAGAAAATAATCAGATGACAGGAATGACAATGTCTTCAATTGTGATTATTTTTCTAGATTCTGATTCTTTTTTTGCTGATCAATTTGAGGAGATTACACAATTGAATTTACGAGAACGAAACAGAGTGGATTCTTACTGGTCCATGGTCCTGCTTGAGTTTGATCTGTTTTTATTTAACCTGAGACTTTAAACCCCAGAAGTACCAGCAAGAATTTAACTATAGCCCAACAATTAGCCTCAGACATTTAGGGTGAGAGGTATAGATAAATTTATTTCAAAATACATTTATATTACTAATGACACAACATATATCTACTAGAAAATTTGGAGAATATTGCTGCTAATTTGTTTTTTGCTTAGGGGATGAAGGTTTTCTAATGATAAATTCTCTGTCTCCATTTGTTTCTGAATTACATTTAAAGGATTCACCTATATATTTGATGAGAAAATATATTTCTAAAATCACTGAAAAAATGAAAAAAAAAAAACCAAACCAAACATTGTATTACATAATAAGGGGGAAAATATTTTCTTTTCCCCTTTCATTTAAAAAAAATAAAAAAACACAACAATGAATAATGAAAGGAAAACAAACAGGAGTCATTCCATTCCTTGGAGGAGGGGTAGGGCAGTTACAGGGGACAGCTGCAGCCTGTCTGGCCTCTCAATACTTTCCTTTCCCATTACTTTATTACTTACTAGACCAAGAATGTAGACAATTCCAGCTATGGTTATTTTGCATTTTAGTTTCTCTACTTAAATTCTGTGCTGTGCTTGTTTTTGTCTTGCAATGACTCTTAAGTCAACAGGGTTGCTTTCAGAGTGTTTCAAAAAAGCACCCAAAGAAGGGGCTCTGATTCTTTTCCAGTCTCTACCCCTTCCCATGGGACTTAGATATTGGAAGAGTTCACAGTTTCAGTTTGGGCTACTCTAGGAAACTATAATAGCAGGGTGGCTCAGAAACAAACACGTATCTCTGACAGCTCTGGAGGTTGGAAGTTCGAGATCCAGGTGCCAGAAGATTTAGTGTCTGGTGAGAGGGCTCTCTTCTTAGTTTGCCGACAGCCACCTTCTTATCCTCACCTGGTGGAGAGAATATGTTCTGATCTCTTCACCTTCCTTTATGGCATGAATTCCATCTTCGGGACTTCATCCTTATGAACTTTCTGAACATAATTACCTTCCAAAAGCCTCATCTCCTAGTACCATCACAGTGGCGGGTAAGGCTGCAACATGAATTTTGGACGGAGCATAAATATTCAACATGTAGCTCACAGAATGCCTTTGTGAGTGTTTATCAAAATTATCAATGTGTCTTTTAAGCATTCTCACTGTAATTTGAGTTAGGTACCATGCTCGCACTATGTCATGTGTTTTACCTTTAACAAGTATGGACTGTCTATGTCTTGCACGCCAATCCTGAATTTATATGTTGAAGTCCTATCCCCCACTGCGACTGTATTTGGAAATGCATCATGTGGGAGGTAATTAGGTTAGATGAGATCATGAGGGTGGACGCCTCCCCATCTTGGTGGCATTAATGCCACAGAAAAGAGGAGACAGATTACTTTCTCTAAAGATCATGTGAGCACACAGCGAGAAGGCAGTCATTTACAAGCCAAGAAGAGAAGCCTTCCTGAAAACCTACAGTGCTGGAATCCAGATCTTGGACTTACAGCCTCCAGAACTGTGACAAATTATTTAAGCTTTCTGCTCTATGATATTTTGTTATAGTAGCTAGAGCTGACCAGGACACGAGACGTCTTCAGAACTGAAGAGGCACAGGGAGGCAAGAAATAGTGAATGTGGTAAATCCTAAGAAGATACTTGATTTGTTTCTGAAAATGTTTTTGAATTTACAGCAAAAAATTCTTAGAAGGGAAGGTTTTCCATGATGATATTGACAGTCACATATGGATCTTAAAAAAGTAGATTTTGCTCCACAATGTAAAAGAGTAACTGTCATTTCCCCTGAATCGTCCTTCAGACCATAACTTTTTTCTTTTTTATGAATTTTCATACCTCTTGAAGTTCCTGACATGTACTGTATTTATATAAGAAAGTTTTAGTTTTCAGACATGCTTAAGCATGTAGCCTTTAAAAAGATTTTTGGTATTCTATCTATGAAAGCATAAGTGTGAATTAGCAGCATATTTTGCAATATTTATTATTTAATAAAATTAAAAAAAGTATTGCTCATCCCTTTCTGCATGCAGGGACTCTAGAACGTAACTATAATGGAAGTTCACTAAATATAGACTCACTATGTAGAACTCTGCATCCTAACAAATGACCTACCTTTCCTTCTAAAAAAAGTTTTGTTTTCTAAAATTTTGATAAATAATACATTTGTCTCACCGATGAACTTGGACCTGATATAACTAAGATTTTTACATGATAATAAAGATTTGCTCAGGTTATATGTGCTCCTATAGGCTCAAGGTGTATTTATTAATACAGGAAATCATATCCATTTTGTCAGCTACCCTTCCTTGTTAATGAAACATGATCTGCTGCCATTATGGATCAAGTAGTGTGAAATCATCTAAAAACACCAAAGACATGGTGCTTATTAAATATATCTAGAACTCTCACCCAAACTAGTGCTGTTTTTTACGCAGATGGGAAAACTGAGATTTTCCAGAAGGGATGCTAAGAAAATCTTGTGACAAGGGAATTTTCATCAGAATCTCTTGGAGTATTAAAATGCACATTCCTTGTCTCTGACTCCAGAGTTTCTAACATAGAGGGATGATCCTGAATGGGATTCAGAAATATCTGGTTTAACAAGAACACATTGTAGTTGTGTTGGATCCTATCCCAAGCTCAGAAATCACAAACCAAGAAACTGTTCTGAGCAAGATAAGCAAGACACAACTCTGAAGTTAGAGAACTTTTCTCTGTTTTAATTTTTTCTCTTTCCAGGAACTTGAAGTATCCTCACCATTAGGGGTCTGGCTTACAAAGTTCTGCATGTATGTGTATGTGTGTATTTTCTTTGTTTTTGCATTATTTCCCTGCCTTCCAACCTGTGTTAAATCTAGAAATTAGGAATGTCGAGTCTAAGATGGCACCCAACATCTGACTCGCAATCCATACTGAGGGGTTTTGACTGTCAGCACTCCCTATGTGGTTGTTTTAGGCATATGTTCCTTTTAACAAAGGGCTCTAGTAGTTGAGACGCTCACCATGAACGAGAGATCTGCAATACAAAGCTCTCAATGTCCTGGCAGTACAGTGAGGGAGGTGATCTTGCTCTATTCACCTCAATTCTCAGTGGACCTCCTTGTAAAACCAACTCTTTTCCTAAGAATGTACAAAATTTTCTTTGCAGACTTATGTAGAAGTTGAAGAGGACAAGACTGACCACAAAAGGCATTAGAAGTGCCAAATTCTTGTCTTCCTGTTTTGCTGATTGATATTGATGGGACAAAGTGGAAAAAATAAAATTTGGCTGACTTTATCTAAATTCACCTGACCTTAATCTAATACTGAGTTGATTCATAAAGCCAGGATAAGAACTTGCAGTGGGAAATACCGCTTTCCAGAGAGAGGTTAGTCAGCCCACAACCCAGTATTAGCTGTAGGAATCTGGAACCAGACATCACATGTGCTCTTTTCCCAGTGACCCTGCTGTAATCCTCCTGGAGGCTGGAGCCAGGCATCTTAACGGTCTGTCAGAGGAGAGGCTGCAAGATGGCTTATGAGGAGAATCAGGATAAATCTGACCTGATCAAGAGAAATGGCTTTGAGTTCTGAATCTAGTCCCTCATTAGACATGTGGTCTTGAGAAAGTTATCTAAACTTTATAGAATTAAGCTATCTGTGAAATGAGAAGCATACAGATGCAGAGTAAATATTCAGTTCATATGTCTATTATCATCATCTCATTAATATTATTAGTTTCTCTGCTGAGCTGGGAGTAGAAAGAGTGCAAGAATTTCTTCTATGTCTTATCTAGCCTAAGAACATACGTACCCTTCTGAATTCATGAAGCTAAATTAAGGTATCTGTATTTTACAAGTACGAGCACTGTTATAGATTCTACTTTCAATTTCCACAAAAGCTCTTAGTAATTGGCATTTTTTGTAATTTTTTCAATTGTGAGTTGACCAAGATAAAAATTGACTGGTACTACTTACAGCCATAACTTCAGTTATTATATCGAAATATTTCCATTCATTCATGGAAAAGTAATGATTGAGCACCTCTTTTGTGTCAGGCACTGGCTAGCAAGATTATACATGATACAGTGGTAAATCAGAGGAACAGATTAAGCATCAAAATACCAGGCTTTCTACTTTAGCATTCAGAATGAAACAAGAATCAGCTATCCTTTTCTTGAAACTTACATTTATGTGTCCATTCCAGACAAGTCTTGCAGAGAGCTTGACAAATACTGTCAGGGACACACAGAACATGGCAAAGCTCAGGCACAAGTCCAAGACTTGCAGCGTCAGGTGGTATTCTTCGTAGTGTGGAGGGTCTACACAAACTGATGGGAATCTTGCATATGGAAAAGGGAAGGCAATGGCATAACCAAGGTAATTGGTCCCTGCAATCCCTGAAAATGAATAGAAGCAATATGGGCCGAGGAGAGCAGATTCTAAGGCTACTGCAAAATGAAGTGGGCATCCTATCACGCTCAAAATCACAAAGGCGAAGCTAGCTTCCCACTGAAAAGAAAGCAGAAACAAATTGTTACCTTGGGAACTTGATTATTGCAAAAATTCACAGTACTATAAAGAAAGAAAGAGATGCCTGATGTTAGTCTCTCCTACAGGGAAATGAAGGAGAAATGGATTACAATCTTCTCTTTAGGTCCTGGTATTTTACTTTTGAATCTCTGGAGCAAAAATGAAACTAATGCAATTCAGTCAGTGTCTACTTATGTATCTCTTATCATGTCCAGTGAAGCAGTCTGGAATGAGAAAAACAAAGATGAGCAAACAGAGCCCCTACCTTACCTTAGGACCTAGCTCATCAGCATGCAATGCATGGTCCAGCAGCATTGACATCCCCTGGGACCTTGTTAGAAACGTAGATGCTTAGGCCTCACCCAAAACTACTAAATCAGAACCAAGTCCCTAAATGATTCACACACACACACACACACACACACACACACACACACACACACACACATTAATGTGTGAGGAGTACTGCTATGACTGATCTAGAATGTCCTCAATCTAGAATCAGATCAAGGTGTCTTTCTGTATCATCAGATTACTTGGCTCTATACTGTTGAAATGCAAGATGGCATATACTTTTCATCTTGCTTTATGGGGTGAGATAAGAGGGAGACAGGAAGGAGATCACACATTGAGGAACTAAGACTTGAAAATACATTCTTCAAAACAGGAGCCTATAGATCTATTTCTTCAAAAGGAAATCCAGGAGCACTAACACTGACTACTTCCCAAATTACAATGCTTAAATATTTAAAATAATCAGAAAACTTGTAGAAAATGTGTGGTGCAGGACTCAGATAAAAAGGATTCATTTAAAGCAGAGCTTATTAATGAAATCCATCCTAGTGAGGCATCAATTACACAGAATTCAACTGTAATTATAACATCCTCTGTGTTCCATTCTGAATGAGTAGAGATTTGAGCTTCAAACCTAGCCTACCACCCTATTCAATGTCCACGTTATTTACCAGGTATCTCTGGGTCCACTCTTTGTGAGCCAGCACTAGAAGTATACCAGCTGTGATGGCCTGTGAAAAGAAAATGGAAAAATAGTATCCACGATAGAATGTCCCTCTGCAAAGAGTTCAATCTGTCTCACAGTTTGACAACTTCATCATGAATAAGAAGGAACTGCAAATGACTAACTGGATTTATGGCTCTGATCTCCTCATCCATGATAACAATAAGGAAAAGAAGCCACCAGTGTCACAAAGACATGATTCATACAAACTCAGTGTTTTATTTTCTCTGTTGCCTTTGCCATCACAATTATTCCTTCGTTACTGTGAGGTGTCATTACAATAAAACCTTGGCTTTATAACCCTTGCCATAGGTTTTATTTTGATCAATTGTCTACTGTTTATCTTTTTCATGAATTGCTAAAATCACAAATGGGAGGACCTGGAATGGAAATGTGCCACCAAACCCTGAAAATCCTCCCAACAGCAGCATTATCTGTAACTATTTGCTTTCTTTTGAAATTCTGCAATCTCAGCCTGCTGGTGGGAGACAAATACGTGATCCCTGTTTCTCAAGTAACAAAGAATATCATTAGACTGAATGCACGATGGGGCATTTATTGTCCTGGGTGTGGTGGTGTCCAGCTTTCAAAAGAGAATTCTTTATAGTTTCCATTGAAGGAAAAAGGCCTCAAGTGCAGAATGAAAATAGTTAAACAAAGGAGGAAATGGTGTCACCAGAATTGAGCAATAGATAATGGAAGGAAAAAAGAAATTCTGGGCTCATATTTGATTCCGCACTGGGTCTCATGAAGCAGACCTTTGCGGTCACTGAACCTGGAAATTGTTTCTTCCTAACACATAAATCATTTGTTCCTGGTCAAGGAATGTTTTGAGGTTGACAGAGAAAACCAGGAAGAGTTGTGCCTGAAATAAGATATAGAATGAGGACAGGACTAAAAATAGTGCAATTTTGGTTTTGGACAGAGAAATAAACATGACTGTATGTATAGTATTAACAAATTTAAAGCAAAAAAGCATCAGAACTTTTTCCCAATATGGCTTTGTGGCACATTGCTTCTGTAGCACCAGGTCTGGCATATTTACTGTTTGGAGACCTAGTTTTTCGTTTTCCTGTCATATTTTATTTTGAAAGTTTGGATTTAAGAATGCGGGAGAGGAGGGAAAAACACACACACATACACCAGTACTAAACTTCTCGTGTAGCTGAGCCCCAAATTCCAGACTTGGCACTGCCATACCAGCAAACTTCCAGGGATAAAAACAGAACCATCTGTAGTCAGAGGAAGTTTTTGGCTTGATTCTGAAAGAGGAAAGTTTCCAGGGGACACTATATAGATTGAGCCAGCATGAATAACACAAGAAAACAGGAAAAGGATTAAGATGCTGAGTCTTTCAGAGGCAAGACCCTTAAATGACACGTCACTCCTCTGGGAGAAACACTGAAACAAGTGAGATAAAAGCACAGGAGATGCCCCTCTGCTAGCTGAGCTCCAAGTAGATAGCTGATATCAGATGCTCAGACTCCAGGTTGCCTTAACTACTTTGGCATGAACTGTGTCTTTCAAACGTGGAAAAATGCTGCAGAATTACAGTTGCCTGTTATTTCTGTTGTAGTTGCCAGTTTGAATTTTGCTTTGTTTACATAAAACCTTGAACAAGATCTTTCATGGAGCAGGCTGGAGTTTGAATGCCCTTCAGTAACTTGTTATATCTACCCTGTGGATGGTGCCTCCAGAGTTGAGCACACCCAACTTTTCTGGTGCCAGGGGAAGAGTGTGGGATTCTTCCTCAAGTATCATAACCTTCCCCTTTTCTTTCTTTCATTTACTTTATTATTATTATTATTAGCTTGTTTTGGGATGGGGGTGAATAATAAAAAAAGAAAAGATTTGAGGGTAGGGAAGGGAAAGAAGTCAAGTGGAATGTGAGAGTCGGGAGAGAGTGTCTGAGAGGTGAAAAGTAGGCTAGAGCAGGCAGTCAAGTTTCCAGGAATGGCAGGGATGGGGCATTTGAGGGGTTTCTGAGTATGGGGAGGGGAAGGCCCAATCCTTCAGTCTCCTTCCTCCATTCTTCTTGATTGGCTATTTACTTATTCTAGAGGCAGTTCCAGAGCCATCAGCGGGGGGGTGCCATTGTTTGCAAACACTCAGATTGCATGATACTTGTGAACCTTTCACTGAATCTTTAAATTGTCCAATAAAGGATCCAATTCCCAGAAGCAGATGAATTGAAGGAAGTGGGGAACAGTCACAACAGAAATAGAAACTTTTCAAGGAATTATTTTAATATGGGCTAATTTATTCACTTGCGAACATCTATTGTGGGTTTCTATCAACAAGGTCTGGGGTAGCCCTGTGCAGATAGAATAATGATGGTAACAGTTAATGGTTATTGAGCATTTACTATATGCTGGGCTGTACCAAACATTTTAAATGTATGAACTCATTCAGTCCTCATAACGATCCTGTGATGTAGATCTACTTTTTAAACGTGGCATGGAAAGGCTAAATTAGATGAACAAGTAATAATTTTACAAACAATGGTTCCAGCTCTCAATGGTATGTAGCAAAGATGTGAAAATAGTGCACAGGTAAGTGTCCACAGAGTAGGCAAGAGTGAACACTCTCGATGTGAGAGGAGCTCACTGGCAAGATTCACTTCCAAGGGGAACCATGGCTGACAAAGGCATCATGGGGAAAACAAGATCCCAAGTGAGTTTGAAGGATGAATGTGATTTCAATGGAGAAGGTGGAGGGAGGGCAGGTAAGGCAAAGGCAGGACAGTGGCAGTTGTGCCTGGAGGACAGTGGACCAGGAGCCCAACTGGTGGGACAGTGGGTTCGTGAAAGAGAAGAGAAGGAAATCAGGCTTGAAAACCACATGAGGTCTGCTGGAGGCGGATCTCAAAATTCAGGTTAACCTCTCTGGACTTTGGACAGTAAAGCAACACTAAAGATTTTTGAAGCAAAATTCTTGGATTGGACTGGACTTGGATTGGACTTGGATTGGGTGGACTGATACAGCAGAGGTTAAAAGATGAGCTAGTTCTGTAGTCATGCTGGATTGAAATGGGCTGAGGCCTAGTGGTCTCTGTAGGATCTTGATTTTCAGATTATATTTTTTAATCTGTACCCAGTAAAAGTACACTTTATAGCCAGGTTACAAATATTTTGATTTAATCAAAATAATATTACTTACCCTTATTGCACACGATATACTCTTAATATGTCCTCTCTATTTTAATTCCATTCATGGTTTGTAAACACTGCTACCTACCTGTGAGACTGACTTTCTAACCCACTAGTGGAGAGAGTCCCATGGTTCAGCTAGCAAAGCTATCTAGGCATAAAACCTGGGTGAGAGTTGGAGGTGCTCAGGGATTTGGGGTGCTGCACAGTGGGTAGGAAGAGGAAGGAATGCACAGGAATATGCCTGTGGGAAAAATCAAAGTTACTTTGCACCTGACAGCATGTGGTGGGTAAGAAGGCACTGAGGGTGGCTGGCTCAGGGGATTGCTGCCCGAGCACAGTCCTGGCTACAGCAGCGTGGGCATCCCGTGGAAACATGTCTGACATGTGCAATCTCTGGCCTCACCCAGACTCATTGAACCAAAGTCTTATTGATCCCCAGGTCATGCACATCACAGTTTGAGAAACACCAGTTTAGAGCGAAAGGATGGAGTCAGAAGTCACTCCAGGGTTTGACACTTGATTCAAATGCAGGAAGTCAGGAAGAGTATTCATTGTTTTTTGGTGGCAAGGTGATTAATTTGAGGGGATAAGCTGAGTTTAGGCTATTGAAGTAAAAACTGGACTATCAAGTGGCTGGAACTCACAGGACTGTTGAAATGTAAAAGACTTAATGGTGCATTCAAGTCCCTTCTCTAACAAAAAAGTTTAAACGCACTGCATTCGGTTCTATCATGAGAGCTTGAGCTACATGCCAGGTTTTCCAGGATTATAGTAGAGTTCAGTCCTTAAGGCATAATGATATCCTTACTGCATACTTGTGAGCAGCTGATGCTTTTAAATAGACCTTATTCAGACATTCTAAGAAAACTGCTTATCATGTGGCTGCTGGAATAGAGCTAGGAGAATCTGAGAACCAAAATTTGTGAAGAATTTCAAAAGCCATGAATAAAAAGCCTGGAAGAAATATAAAGTACTGTATTAATTGTTGAAATCTAGCTCTCAGAACTCTCAAAAGAGATACAGAGTCATTTTCAAAAGGAAATGTCAATATGATTGAAATGTACACATTATCTTTCCACCACAGGAAGATACAGGTTACAGGCAAGTGGAGAAGTGGCTGGGAAGGAAGGTTGTGGGATGAGTCAGAAACCTTTTGAAGCTGACCCTGATCAGACAGACCTGTAGCTTACTGGGACGTTCACTAGGAAAAAATCACATTGTTCCAAATTTAGACATTACTGAGAGAAAGCACTTATTGCTTCCCTTCTTGTGAGGAATTGTTTTTCTGCTTTAGTAGAAATACCAGTTTAATCTTTAGTCTTTGTAACCTAATCAGAATTCTGTGCCTTCAACATAGAGTGTATGGAATTCATTCACTCATTCATCAACATTTATTGAACACCTAGTAGGTAAATATGCTCCAAGTGCTGGAAAGATAGCAGAAAAGAAAATAGAAAAGCATCTTTGCTCTGTGCAATATACACTCAGTGGGGGAAGGGGTGCGGGGAAACAATAAGTAAGTAAATTAAAGAATATATTAGATGATGATAAGGGCTGTGGGGAAAATATAACAGGGATGAGAGATTAGGGATGCCAGTTGGAGAAGAGGTTTGCACCTTAAGGTAATGAAGGCAGTTGGCAGTAAGAAAGTTCAAAGATTTGAAGGAGGTTAGGGAGTGAACCATGAGTGCTGGTGGCGGAGGGTAGGGGACAAATTTCAGATAGACAACAGGGAATGCAAAGGCCCTAAGGGAGAAGCAGAGCTCTGCATGTTTGACAACCACAAGGAATCAGTGCGAGGGGATAGAGATGAGTTAAGAGAAGACTGATAGGAGATGAAGTCCTGGAAATAACAACATGGCGAATTCCCCAGGGCAGGGGCTAGAAGGTGAGACAGGTGGTGAGGGATTAGGAAAAAAGGGCTTGGACAGACAGAATAGGGGACACAGGAGAGGCATGGTATCAACTAGCTCTTCTGTAGGACTTTAAAATTTACTACACACACTTTGTACACATTGTCTTCATTCTCACTAAGCATTGTAGGGTCAAAAATTCTATAATGGCTCTATACATGTAAATTTCCCTGTTTTATAGGTGAAGGCACTGAGCGACTTGTTGAGTAAGGACTCTGCACCTGACCACATACCAAGAAAATAAAAGGCAGCACTTGAACACAGGCCCCACCTCCTTAAATCACACCTCTCAGACTCTCCTTCCGCATGCTGCCACTCTCAGAGTCAAATAGCTGCCAACGAGCTACCAGCTGAAGATATGTACATCATTTTTCTAGGCCTAATTGGTCAAACAGTTATTTGGTATAGAACAAGCATGTACTCACTAATTTGTGATCTTAATCAATTCACCAAATATCTGTGGACCATATTATGATATATGGCAAGGAGAGGCAGAGAATATGAGAAAAGGGCAGGGGGCTAGGCTATGATCATGGCTTTGTTGAAGTTTATATCAATTATTAGTCAGAATTTTTAAAATTACATAGGAAATATTAGAATTCTCTTCACATAGAAGGGTAAGTATTATTCTGTGAGGCTCTTGTCACAGACATAATTATATATTTATATAAATAGCTGTGTACTCAGAAAGCTACAGATTTTTTATGTCCATTCTAATTCCTGATAAAAATTATTTTTCATACTCGAGTCAACAGCAAAAAGTTTGGAAACTGCTTGCATAGATGGAACCAACATCTCTATATTCTAGTAGATCTTTAATCGATACTTCTTGGAATGAATGTACAGGTTGTGGTAGATGTTGAAAGGTCAAGACTGGATTTGTAGATATAAAAATGTATTAAAAATAAAGGAAATATTTATATTCCCACCAATAGTGGAAATTCTCCACATTTCACCATCACTTCTTGCACCCAGTCTTTTTTTTTTTTTTTTTTTTAGTAATTTTTATTGAAATCATATTGCATTACAATGTCATATCAGATTTAGGTGTCATAAATCAACATTTATATATACTATAATAGATCCACCACAAAAAGTCCTATTCTATCTTTCCGTGTATAATCGACCCCTTTTACTCTATTTTACACTTCTTTTCCCCCTCCCTTCTAGTAACCATTAATTTGGTCCTACAGACTGAAAGTCTATTTTTGTTTTAAGTTCATTTGTTTGTTTGCTTCTCAACATACCAAGTGAAATCACATGGTGTTTGTCATTCTTTGTAAGACTTATTTTAGTTAGCCTGATTCCCTCTAGGTTCATTCGTGTTGTTGCAAATGGCAGGATTTCATCCTGTGTGTGTGTGTGTGTGTGTGTGTGTGTGTGTGTGTGTGTGTGTGCATATATATCACATCTTCTTTATTCAGTCATGTGTTGGACGTGTAGGTTGCCCTGCTCTTGGCTATTGCAAATAGTGCTATAATAAACATAGGAGTGAACATACTTTTTTGAATTAATATTTTGGGGGGTTTTGGGAAGTTACCCAGAAATAGGATAACTAATCATATAGACTTTCTTATCTTTAATCTTTTGAGGAATCTCCACACTGTTTTCTGTAAGAGTTACACTAATTGACATTCCCACCAACACTGTATAAGGATACCCTTTTCTCCACATCCTCACCAACACTGTGTCCAGTCTTTTGGAGAATAGCCATTTTCACTAATGTGATGCTGATTTCCATTTTCATGCCTTTGCATTCAAAGATAAGAAACATCTTTTCATGTGCCTGTTGGCCACCTGTATTCCTTCTTTGTCTGTCCAGATCCTGCTGAGCTTTTCTGATGCAGTGGAGGGAGCAAATGATGACCGCCCCCCCAAACTTTCTGTCCCTGGCCACCTTCTTCAGTGTAACAGGACACAGCAATGCCTTCTCTCTTTCTTAACCTAACCAAGGGTACATCATGTTCTGGAAGTGAAAGTATGGAAGCGCACAGACATTTCCATTTGCCTAGCAAACGCCAAATAGATGTTTACGTGTGGTGTTAACTCAACATTAAAAACATATGGTAGTGTGCAATTCTAGTGGAAAATGGAGAGATTTTTAAACATTTTCCATATCTGTTTGATATAGATCATTCTTACATGTGTGAGGTGGTAGGTTGCTGTGGTTTTGGTTTGTGTTTCCCTACTAATAAATGATACCGAGCATTTTTCTGTGTGCCTGTTGCTGTGTAGGTCTTCTTTGTAAAGGCGTCTCTTCAGATCCTCTGCCCATGTTTTGATTGGGTTGTTGATTTTTGTTGTTGTTGTTGTTGCTAAGGTGTGTGGTTTCTTTATTTCGCATAGTAACCCCCTGTCCGATGTAGGATAGGTGTGATCCCCCTCTGGTAGATTACCTTCACATTTTTGCAGTAGTTTCATTCACTGTACAGACGTTTTTTACTTTGATGTAACCCCATTTGTTTATTTTTGCTTTTGTTTCCCTTGCTGTTGGAGTTGAGTGCCCTAAGACCTCTCTGAGATGCCTTTTGGGCTTAGTGTCATGGAGTATACTGCCTAAGGAGATTCCTCAAAAACAGAACTACATCTAATCTAAAAGTCCACTTCTGGGTATTTATTCAAAAAATATGAAAAACAATAGCCCAAAAAAATATGCACTCCTATGTTCATAGCAGCACAGTTCACAATAGCTAAGACAATCAAACTAAATGCCCATGGGCAGATGATTGGGTGAAGATAGGGTATACATACTCAACAAATATTATTCCACTATTTAAAAAGACGAAATCTTGCCTTTTGCAACAACTTGAATGAAATTTGAGGTGATTATGCTAAGTGAAACAAGTCAGAAAGAAAAAGAAAAAAAACCAGATGGCTCTGGTATAAAGAAACAAAGAGTATAGAGAAATCAAGAGAATCAACCAAAAGACACAACACAAAAATCTCTTAGACTTCGAAATCCAAGCTGTGGGTACCAGAAAGGAGGATGGGAAAGAGGTAAGGGACCTCTAGTAGAGAAAGTCAGATTGATATTGGTGGGTGCACTAGAATTTTGGTGGTGAGCATGGTGTGATACACACATTGACTGAGGTGTGAATCAATTCATTGAAACTATATAATACAGTAACTTTCATATTAATTTTAAAATACATTAAATTAAGAAAAGGAAAAAAAATACACCATCAAATGTTTCCCTCATTCATATTCACAAGGCACCATCTTGATTTCTGCCATCTGTGCTCTCATTAAACCCCACCAGACCAAGTTATTTTAAAAAATCAAGATTTTATTTGATTCTCCATTGTTACATACCATGTAAGAATAAATAATATCAAAATATATTTATTTAATAAATAGATAAAAATTATATTCACTAGGGTCTTAATCTTAAGTAATATCCTAATGTGCACCTACTTCATGACAGGGATCAGGCACACCATACCTTTCTAGCCAGCTGGCAAGCTAGTGAGGGCCATCACCCAACTTCTTGAATTTTTTCAGTTCAGACCAGTTATATGCAAAGAAAAAGGTGGAAGAACAAAGATTTGAAACTTGTAAACCTTTGTCTTAGATGAGACACATTTCAGTGTTTCTAAGGAAAGCATTAGTCTGAAACTTATTTTCACTTTGCTTTTCATTTAAATTTTATTTTTCATTATTTATATATTTTTTTCTAAACTTAAATTTCAAAATATAGATTCCAATTTCTCTGAAGAGCAAGATGAAAAGACTAAAATAAAACAGCTTCAAGAATTTCTTGCACAGCATTTTGCTAAAGTATCTATGGTATAGAGTATATGTGATAAATGAGACTAAGAAAAATTTGATATTTATCATACAACTAATAGAAATCAGAGTTCTAAGGCAAATTCTGATTTTTTGGGTAGAATTTTAACATCTTTAACATTCAGATCATTGAAAAACTTAAATAGAACATATTATTCTGTTTCTTCTTTCCCTCTCTCCTTCCTTTATTCTCTCAGTAGATACAATAAAATATTTTCCTACCAAAGCTCCATTCCAGATGGGACAAGCAATCCAGACACTCCATCCTGTGAACCAAAGCTTGTAAGAAAAAACAGGGAAGAAAGCAATAACTCCAGAGAAAACACTGAGAACCCCCAGTGCAATGAGAAACCAGCTAGCAGCCTTGTACAGGCCCCGCATTTTCCTCAGTGACGGGTCCTTAGTCTCAAAGAGGTCTCGTTACCAAAACATGAGGATATGACCGACCTCAATAAACAGAAGTTCCTTAGAGACAGTAGCCATGACACGTGGACTGTTGATCTACTTGGAAACAAGATTCTATTTGTTTCACCAAAGATAATAAAATGTAATGAAACAATCCTTGACATAAATTTGGCACAATGAATTCCAATACTAGTTTATTTCAGGGAGAGAGAAAAATCATTCCTCATTTTGGGTTACGCCATCATTCTCTTCATTCTACCCTGTTGTGGGGAGTGACCACTTCCTGGCTTAATCGGATTCAAAGGCTTGCTGACTGAGCTAATTGTTCCTCAACTCAACCTGCCTCTTGGTTCAGCAGAAAGCCAACATCCTTTTTGCACAATAGATGCACATTCCCAGCACAAATTCCCACAAAATAAAGTAAAACTAAGCACTCTGATTAATTTTTATTGCATTTAATTTAAATGATTTCAAGTATATACAAGACCTCTCCCTTTTCTTCAAAGTTGAATTCTACTACAGCTATTTTTGAATTTTTTTCTATTGAGTTAGCCCCAAACAGGCATAAACTTCATTATGGAGTTCCGCCTTGTGTTCACTAAAACAGCTTCAACTTATTTATCACTAACTCATTTAACAGGCAGAGTACAAAGTGGTATATACACTTTGAGGAATAACTTTTTAGTTGAATAAATTACTCATCTCTAATCACCCTTGAATTGTAATTCACATTTTAGAGGTTTGATGTATGTACATATGAGCAACTAAAAAAGTTCATTTCTTAATTTCTCATGCATTTGAGAAATTGGTGTACATATTTGCTTTTGATTGATAAGACATGTTTGACTGTCTCTTCTAAGATAGTCTTGAAAGTACAAATGACTTTAGGAAACTGTCAGAATAATTTTCCTATTCAATTTTCATACCCCTTTTCCTAAATAAAATGATACAAATAATTTTATGAATGGAAATGTCATGGATTGGAATGAGGATTTTAGAGTCAGACAGAACTAGGCTCCTGTTCTGGCTCGACCGTCTCCATGCATGCATACTTGGGCACAGATAACTTATTAACTCTAGGTGTGTTTCTTCATATGGGAAATGGAAATAAAATGCATGTCTATCTCACCAGGTGGTGATTGAGAGCATTAAGTGAGCCAATACTTGCAAAATTCTTAGCAGCTTAGCAAAGATACTCAGGAAGTTACCCATTACTACGCTGGGACATTCTATTTTCCTGTTCTTTCAGCATGGGGCAACAGCTCCGTCGTTATTGTTTCTTTTATCCATCATCTTCCAGATAGTGGGTCTGATTCCTGATCAATTTGGTAAGAGCTCCCAAAGGGCCTTCCCATGCAGAATGAAGAGAGAAGCTTCTATCTGATACTCTGCTTTTTCTTTCTGTCGTTCTGTCTTTAATAGTTGCTTACTCTACAGCGCGACCCAGATTTGAAAGCAGTTGCATTCCTGGACACACAGAGGCCAGGAAACCAGCTCAGGCCTTCTGCTGTAGCTATTACTACCCATCTACCCATCACCTTCAATTTGGTAAGAGCACAGGCTCTGATTTATTTAATTTTTCTGTTTTTTTTCTTATTTTTTTCTAGATAAGGTCACAATGGCAGGAGCCTTGCGGGTTTTATATATTCCCGACACCTAGGATTGTTTCTTGCCCAAAGTAGATACTTAATGCACATGCTGAACTCACTGACTTGCCAGTTATGCATTTTAGGGACTTGGGGGGTGTCTACCCAAATGCAGGTGGATGTGGGTCCATCATTTCCCATGTGTGCTGAAAGCTACTGTGTTCCCTTGTTACAGAGTGAAGCGGTAGGACTGAAGAAAGGTTTGTTTGTGTTAGTATTTGGTTTGAGCTGTTTTGACTTTTTCGTTTCCTTTTTATCTCAAGGTTATAGCTACATAGTATGTCAATATACTGTGGGTCAGATCACTCTCTCCTGTTTGCATGTTTGGAAAATACAGACTGTTGAAATACTGATGTTAAACAGTACAAGGATGGTAAACAAAGAGGCCACTTTTTGTTTTAATTTTGGGGGGCTTTTGAATGTTTTCAACCCAGACAAGCTAACCCTGACACTGCCAGTGTGACTCAGGAGCCTGAGTGGATTAATAGTTAGAAGAGCTGCTGCCATTAATATAAGAAAGAAACAGACAGATGTAAGATGAAGGAGCCCTTCCTGTGTTTTCCCAGACACACTTTTTGCTGAAATCCCCCCACACTAACTTCATTAATGCAAGGAGACTTTCAAGGAGAGCAGCTACTAGGAAAGAAGAGAAGGTACAATTTTGCTCTGAGCCTAGGTCTCCTCTCAGATGGCCCTGCCCCTATCTCCTCCATGTCTGGCATCCTTGGAGGCTCATGAGACCCCTGCCCACTCCAGGGCCCCCTCCCTCTGCTTGGCACTAACTTACTAGCAGGCAGGTCTGTAAGTCCTGGGTGGAGGTGCTGGAGGCCAGGTCTTTCTGCAGACCCCACCTTCTTTGCTTCCTGTGGGTGGGTAGGGCGGGTGGCAGTCCCACAATCTCGGTTCAGAAAATAATGATAGATGTCCCACCAACCTCTTCAATCTAGCTTTGTCACTAAAAAAAGAAAAAAAGAAGAAAAAGTTTTCCTCATGGATATTTTAATCCCAAATCTCACCTACCCACTGCAAGGAAAAAAAAAAAGTAAAGGAAATGAAAAAGAAATAGAACCTGGAGACCCCCTAAAAGCGGGCTATGTTAGAGATGCTGAGGATGGGAAGCTGATTTAGACATTCTCTACTTCTTCAAACACATTCCTTTATCAGGGAGCCCTAGAAATAGCAGCTCTGTATATGCTACATTCTTAGAGGTTTAAAAAGTGGTTTCAAGGCTACAGAAGGGATCAATGTTTGCTAAACCAAAACTCTCAGCAGAGATGAAGTTAAAATGCCTCATTTTTCACAGCACTTCAGATGACCTGTTGCATTATTTGTATTTTTTTTTAAAGGAAAGTTGCAGGCAGGAATGAAGGCAAGCAGAGACAGGCAGGCAGGAAGAGAGAAGGAAGAAGTACTTTATTATTTTATTTTGTTGTTGATCTTGGTTATCATCATGGCCTGGGTCTTGAACCCAGGCCCGTGGGATATGTGGTCTGCACTCTCCGCACAAGGCAGCTGACCAAGCTGCTACTTCACCAGGTTGCACCTGTTTTATTTGTTTACACATTAAAGAGCTAGTTCATGGAGCAGAAAGAGCATGAGCTTTAGCATCAGAAATAACTGGGTTATGTACTGATGATTCCATCTGATATATACTAAAGACACAGGAAAATTAGACATGCAAGCCCAATGCAGAAATTAGGTCACACACAAGGGAAATGTTTACAGTCGAAAATATGGCAGTACTGCACCACCTTAAGCAAGGAATGAAGCTTCATATTATCAATTCCAGGACAAATGACAATATTGTTCCCTAACATGATGGATTGAATCCATGGATGGATCATCACTTGTATAGCATTTTTGGCAAAAAAATGTTTATCTGAATCTAATCACAAAGAAACAATCAGACAAATTCAGGTTATTGGGAGACTTTACAAAGCACTAAGTTGGATTCTTTCAATTTGTATCTGTCATGAAAGACAATAAAAATGTCAGGACAATGGGGGACATGTCAATATAGAGCTTACATGAGATAATGCTAGTATATCAATGCTAAGTATCTTGCTAATATGAATAGCATTTTAATTATTTAACTAATTTATTCAGATATATAGCCATGCTGGCTCAATCATTCTTGAGATTATTGACAAATATAGGTCAGAGTTTAAGGAATGCACCATGTGGCTTAGTGGATAATGCCACCAGATGTAGTTTACGAACATCCCAGGGACCTAGGTTCAAGGCCTAGGGCTGGGGAAACAACCAAGATGAACAACTAAATGAAATAAACAAATGTTTCTTCCTCCTCTCTTCCTTCCTGTCTGCCTACTCGCCTTCATTCTTATCTGCATTTTTCCTCAAAAGAAAAAAAAAGAGGCTGTCCTATTGGTGGAAGTAGGTAAATTAGTGTTTTTTATGTCTTCTTTCAGCTTTTCTGTAGGTTTGAAATTTTCAAATTAAAAATTTCAAGAAAAATGAGGAAAGACTTAGATGTATTAACTGCATAAATGGAGAAGCCTAACTTTTAGTCAGATATGCACCATGCTGGGTCAATAGAGCTTGAGATTATTGATAAACATAGGTCAGGGGTAAGGAATGTTAGTCGCAGGCTGTTCTGCCTGCTTCAGCACCAGGACAGAACCTGTGTTTCTAGAGCAAGAACCCTGGGACAGGTGTGTTAGGTGACATTGTGAAAACGCAGACACTCATGTCTACACAATGATGGGACATTTTTATATTCTTTTGGGTCTTTCCAAATATTTCAGTTCCTTACTGACGTTGAAAACCTTGCCAAGACTCATTCATAATACGTATTTCCCTCCGCTTCATAGTAGCTATTCAACTTCAACTTTGAGTGAACCCTCTCTCTTCATAATGACTTGGGGTTTAAAGAGGGTAAAGTTCCATTTTTTAGCGTCCCTAACTGGGATTCGTCAGATTTAAAACCTTCCAATCTGCAAGATGTTAGGACCTACATAGAGGTTTGTACCTAATACACATTTTATCTGCCCGTTTGTATTATCTGACCTTTAAATGTGTTTTGAAATCATCTGGAAAGGAACAGAACTTTCCCATGTTTCTACAAAGCATAACAACTTATGTGTGTCACCAGCAAATGAGCGTCTAGTTGTCAGTTGGCTCTTCCAAGCCTTGCAGCTGCAGGGAAATGCTCTGATTGGCAGACTAGACTGTGCCAGGCAGCCTCCCACAAGCTACTGTGGAACTTGTCTGTCTTTTGGGAAGGCAGCTACTCTCTGGTTTTATCCTGGAGATAGAGGAGTCACAGATGGAGCTGTATCATGACAGTGACTGTGATTGATTGGCAGTCTAGCCCCCACGGAGAGGGAAAGAAACTAAGAACAGGAAGAGAAAAAGGGGGATGGTGTCTGGGGAAAGAATGGTGGAGAAAAGATGGAGAGGAAAAAAGGACAAGAGAGGAGTCAGAACTTAGAGGAAAACATTCCAAAAGCCAAAAACAGCTTCTTGCATCACTCTCCCAGATCCAAAGCCTGGGTCTGGACAGAGTTGATTCCAGGACAGGGGAGCGAAGAAAGCCTTGGACTGTTCATGCCGGTTTCACGAAAGATGCTTGCCGGGAGGATGAAAAGGAAATCAATAGAGGAAAAGAGCAAAAAAGCAGAATGCGAAAGAAGGATCTTTAAGTATCCTGAAATGGCTTCAGATTGTTTATTTTAAAAGTTTTTTTAGGGACAAACTTTCAAGTTTTCTTAAAGAGGAACTGCGTATTCATCTAGTTTCTTCTCTTGGCATTCTTGAGAAAGGCAAAGAACCAAAAATCTTAGTGAGAAACAGAACACCCTTTTTGATCCCATGTAAAAGGCAAAAGGGAGGGAGGAAAGGTTCTCTTCAAGGTGTCAAGAGTCCCATTTTATAGATGATGAACCTGAGGTTCTGAGATGTTAAATAACAAGGGTATGCATAACAACTAATTTGTATGGAATCTTTGTTTTAAACCTCAGGAACATTTGACTTGAAGTTTGCACTTTTTGTTTTTCTCCACTAGATCAGTATGCAGATGTGGTACGTGTTTGCACACATATTACCCCTGAGAGTTGAAGCATGGAACTGACAAAAGCATGCAGGGAAGTAATAAGATTGACAGAGCCGCTGCCTATGAACAAAGGAGACGTTATCAGAACTGCTGATTCAACTCCCAGTTTTTAAAAAAGAAGAGAAAAGAAAAAAAGAAATTCCTCTTTCTTTAAAAAAATTTAGACCAAGGCATGACCTGGTGGAGCAGTGGTTGGGTCAGTCACCTCTGCAGGACTCAGGCCATATACCGCTGGGTTCAAGTCCCAGGTCTGGGGGGAAACCGGTGTGAACAACTGAACAAAAAAATGAAATGAATGTTTTTTCCTCCTCTCTCGATTCCTGTCTGCTACTCACCTTCATTCCTATCCGCACCTTTCTTTAAAAAAAAAAAAAAAAGTTTTTTTCAGACCAAAGGAGAGAACTAAAACCAGTCCTGTGCCTGTGTACTTACTGATGTAAAATCCCAGAATTCCTGTCTAAAGCACTGCCTTGGTCGGCTTTTCATTTTCCACGTTTGGGTTTTTGCCCTTAATGCAGAGAAGGACTGAGTGTCTGAGTTCCCGCAAGGCTGTGCTAGGGGGTGGGCTAAAGAAACGAACAGGATGAAAAGCAGCCTTGTGCAGTAGCAAGAGTCTAAGGCTGTGCCCCTGAGTAAATCATAAACTCTCGTATCTTGGTGTCCTTCTCAGTAAAATGCAGATGTTCAACTGAATAACTTCTAAGACATCTTCCATACCAAAAATTCCATGACTTAAATTCCAAGGAGCAAATGTGCCTTCATTTCTGAAATTCCTGTCCTTAAGAAACTCTATCTGTTAGAGAAAGTGGCCCCTCTATCTGAGCACTGCAGCCTGTGTACCCACCAAAAGGATTCTTATTGGACAGATTTCACCTGGAGCTCCTCTAAGGAGGCCTCGCGCTGACCCTTGAGACATGTAAATGCGCAGTAACTGGGAGCCAGCATCACCAGCTGAATTAACAGTCTTTCGGGGGCACATTGGTGATCTCAGCCCTACTCTGGTGGCTGCATCATAAAATAATTAAAACTTGTCAACAAACACCGGTATAGGCCAAGGAGGACAAGGATTGAAGGAACATGAAATGGCATCATTCTTCTTTCCCAGCACCTTGAAAAGGTACAAAAAGCTGAGAGGAAACTGGTAAGATTTGTAGACATGGAGCTCATGGTGTGGATGAAAAGAGACATGAGTTCAGGGAGGCTCAAGATGTGGTAGAGAGCTAAAGGCGAATTCCTATCTGCTGGTCGGAGCGACCAGGTAGAGGGAGCCTCACTAAACCAGTTCCTGATGGAGCAGGAAACACGTTTTCAGAAGAGCAGTTAAAGTATCAGGAGCCTTTAGTAACTACAGGTTTTAACACATACAGGAAACCAAGGTGAACTTAACATGGGGCAAATAATCGGCTTCCATTCTCCACTTTATGCAGACCTCTGCTCAAAGGACAACTCATCATAGACCTTCCTTTGTCAATGTCTTTCCATCTCTTTCTTGAAATTACTTATTACCACTTGACTTTATTCTTCATAGCTTCTGGTTTATCTGTTTACTCTGTGTCTTCCCAACAAGAATGAAAGCTCCATGAAGACAAGGACTTTGTTTTGTTCCTTGCTACATTTCAGAATCAAGAATAGTGCCTGGACCATAGTAGGTACTTAAGATGTACTGATGAATACATTAATGAAATCAATTTATGAGGTCACTTCTTGCCACCATCCCTAGTTTATCCAGATTATATTATTGTGAAAGTTAGGCTGTCACTTAAAACCATTGAATATCTTGGTGCTTAAATCTCTCTATCCCTTTCCAACAATCCACAGGGGACCTCAAGATCTTCCAGGTTAGTGTGTACACACGTGTGGTGCTTGCAGCTGTAGGGAAGAGCTAGAGTGAAGTCACCCATGGCTGAGAGTATCTTGACCTTGCTCTATAGCACATGACACACTGCCACATCATGACTCCACTAGAGGAAGATACAAGGTCATATCCTAATCACATAAGAGTCCAGCAAGAACTTCTGCCTCTGGAAGACTCTGATATGTACCTTTCCAACCTAGTGACGCCAACTTTTAAAGCAGTTCATGTCCATGATGATCTATCTCAGTGAAAGGATTTTTTACTTGAGCTCTGCTTTTTATGAATCTCTGTAGGGTCAAAGGGTTTATTTATTTCTTTATCCTACAACTTCACATAGCTATCCAGTACTTTTCCCTAATTTGTAGAAAAATAAAATAAAGATATTGAAGTTTTCACTTGGGAGAATTTGGCTTGCAAACTTATGCTCCTATTGTATTTCCATACAGATAATACTGTGACATACGGAGTTGAGTAACATAGGAAAAATACCATCTACTATTAGCAGATCGATGGCGCCATCTTTGCATTTAAAGGTCCACACTTTCCTTTCCCTTTCAACAACGTTGATTCCCTGCCCTGGTTTTGATTTACTTATATTTTTGTAGTGGAGAAAAGAAAAGGGTATTTCTGAGACTTCTCCATGCATTTTCCCAGTACATAATGCCTTCTGTTTCTTCCTCACAAGCCACACGAAGCTGGTTAATATAAAAGATAAAAGCTCTACTTAAGCAAGTCTCCTGTATCCAGGGAAAATCTTACTCAGAAGAATGTGTCAATGAGAATGAAAAAGTACATGTAATAACCCAACTGGAGAGTCGCAGACAGATCAGAAAGAACCTTAGAGATGGGTCAGACCATGCCTGTCACTGTCACATAATCATTCCATGGTTCGAATAGCCAGCCCAGGAGCCCTTGGCCGTAATGCTAACCTAACGCGTCACAAGCCGGTTGTGACCAGTGCTCTTTCTGCTGTATCTGCCTTTAGCAGTAGGTGCTGCTCTGCAGCTGCTTACAGACCAGTTTTTCTTTGATATGCAATGGGATGGAACCTCCTAATTTGAGTTCCATTCTGCAAATGCTGAGCGTTTAAAATCAGACTCTGCTGGTATAGTGGATGCTACACGGAACTAGCTTCATTTAGATGGTGCCGGAAAGGCATATTTCACCCACTCAAACAGCCACTCTGGAAAGAAGTGATCAATAAATGCCAGGGAAAGGCTACTCCTAAGTTAAATTTTTCAAATTGTCCTAATTCAAATATTTACTTAAACTCTGTGTTTCTATTATGTGCAACACAAGGGGAATGACATTGTTAGCTGTGTGTTTCCTGGAACTGACTGTCTGCTACAAGGCCACCGATAAAGTTTGTTTATAGAAAAACAAAATATGAAAAGAAAAAAAAGAGTGTAGCACTGTTCTGTCTGGGGTTTTTAGCACTCCCACACATACCAAGTGGGAAAAAGGACAACTTTCTAGGACCTTTCTTTCAGTGGAGACAGAAGATAGAAATGCTTTAACCCCCCCTAGTGACAGGTGTGTCATTACTTAGCTCAGTTCAAACTTTGCCCAAAGTCTGAATAATTCCAAAGGGAGCAACTGGGTCATGTTTCAAGGAGTTAGAGTTAAAGGAAAGTGCAAACTTTCAATTCATCTTTAAGTTTGAAGGGTATAAAATTCAGCTGTTAAGTGTGACTTACGTTCTTACTCGACTCTTTCAACTTGGATGCATTTGGTCTGAGTTCAGCACACATGACCAAGTTCTCCAAGCCATGTAGGATGCCACCAGTTAATTCTGACTTAAATTCTTCTGAATATATGTGACTGAACAATGTCTAGTATGTTGTTGGTCAGCTAATAGCTATTTGTAATGCCAGTGGTCAGGTAATGATGCTGATAGCAGCCCTATGTTTTGGGCAGAAAGGAGAGTGAAGTCTAAAGTCAGATGGAAGCAATGTAATCATACAATGGAGCTCAGAGTAAAGGGAGAGAAATAGCGATGCAAAATTAACTGCCAGAATTCATAACCTGAACATTTCAATCGGGCTTTAAAAAAGAGGGTTTCTTTTAATTTTTATAGTTTTGGCCTTGAGCTAAAAAAAACTATTTGGCTGAAGCTTGATTTTCCTCACAAAATAGGCTTTTCAGCTCTGTCCTTAACACAAACAGAGCTCTTCTTTTCCAAGATCCTACTTCCTTTACATCCTTTGAGGATAGAACCATGCTTTGTGGTTTTTATACCATATTCGCTTAGGATATTTAAAAACACAGTGAGCACTACTTTTCTCCCAATTCTCTCTTCGCAGAGATTGTCCTGGCCTTGCCCCTTAAAGAGCCTTAATGATAATGCTAAGTGGTAGCCACTCGTGTTTGCACTTGTTTTGTCGTCCTCCACAATAATGATAGGCAACTTTTCCAACGTAGTAAGCCAATTCCTGATTCATGTTCTTGTAAACTTGGGGTAAGAGGAGCTTCTGTGTCAAGTGAATTGTCTGTTTCCTGTAAAGGGATTGGGACAAGCATTTTTGAAAGACTCTGTTTTGGAGATCAATGTTTAGAGAATGGCAGGAAGGAGGAGCACAAAGTGGGAGGCACTGAGAGAGTGTCTGCCATCTTTCATCAGACCCACATCTACATGAATTCCCTACAGAAAGGTCTATGGTATGTGCCTAGGGGATAAGAAATAGTAAGACTTCTGAAAATAAACTTACACACACACACACGCACCCCAACATGTATGCACACATCACTAACTGCTTATCTTGTGTTGTTCTTAATGCTAAAATTGACCAAAGTTAGAAAAACAAGACAAAAAGCTATTGTTTGGGCACACCTAATGTCTTCTATAATCTCTTCCATCCCTGCTTACCTTCCATTGGGGTTTCATTTGCATAGTTCCAAAGAGATGAATATGGATCCTGTTCTTGCTTTAAAATTGATTCCAGCCTAACTTAACAGTCTCTATTTTTCAAGTTCATTCCCAGACTGAGACAAAAATCTCTCTACCAAAAACAAAGCAAAAGCCACATTCCTACCCTTTTGCCTCATTTCATGTTTTATTATTCTGTTTCCTAATAATACATTTGGTAAATATTGAAATGGGTTCAAGTTCTCTGCACCAGAGGCAAGACTATGATGCAGCCATTGCAAACCATGCTTCCCCAAAAGATGTCCACTTCAGGCCACAGACAATCCATACTTTTTCTTCCTTTCTTGACATAGAGAAAAGAAAAAAGAAAAGACAAACATTGTAGAATGTGATAACAGGGGCCAGTGATAAACCGTGACTTTCAAGGCCCACAGTAGGGGTGAGAGCTGGAGGGAGCTGAGCCCTAGCTGTGCCCATAGACACATGGATGCAATACCCACAAGTCAGAAAACATAGTCATGAAGGCAAACTATACTATTGCAAGGTGCCACTATAATGCTTATGAAAGTCTAGCCTTATTGAAGTAGAAATATTTGCTATGACCAGTTAAGGCCACACACACTGTGAACAATTCATTTCATGTGCTTTCAGTAATAATAGCAGCAAAATTTCTCCCTAACCCTTTACTTTTTTTCTCATAACTTCTGAGTTAAAGAGAGCAATTATAAGACATTTCAAAGAACACAAGCACATTTGTTGATGAAAAGAGGTCTGTGCAGCATAGATTGAATTACATGTTTAAAAAATGAAATGATTTCAGCTAAGTAAAACTTGGGCTCTATTTCTTTGGAGATATTGGTAAAAAATCTTTGGGCGCACTTCTAGTGAATACAAGTCTGACTTTTTTAATATAGTATAGTAACATCGAAAGGAGCTGTCGCGTTCTCTCTAATCGAAATCTGGAATCTGTGTTTGTGAACAGAACAGCCTCCTAGATGAGGTGAGGCCTTGCTTTTATTAGCACGGGTGAAAGATAAGAGAATAAGCTCTTTGAGGTACACCCATTTTCTCTTCAGTTTTTTTTTTTTTCCAAAATAATTCAAAACATAGGAAAACTCTCATTTCCAAGGCGACAGCATTTCCTCTGACTGCTTCTGCCTGCAGAATTGTAGGGCTTTCCAGGAGAGTGTTTCTTGCCAGTCACTCCCACCGTCATTTCCCCGAACTGCCTCTAGGCGGCACTGTGCCTGGTGCCGTCCTCCAGCTGCTGAGCAGACTGTCCCGCTGCTGCTTGTCCTTGATAGACATTCACAGCACATCTAACTCATTATCTTTGGGCTGTCAGTCTTGACGCTATTTCCTTGGGAGTTTTCTTCTCCAAGGACTCCTCAGTCTCACACAAATACAACTGGCCCCAGGACTTCCCTAGGCTTGTTTGAATTTGTACTAGTTTAGGCTGGTGTGGGGGGTCCAGTTGCAGGAAGATGGGGCCCATCACTAGCAGCAGTTGAACTACCTTTAGCACTGCTAGATCCTCCAGAAACAAGGCAGGGGAGAAAGGCAGGTGGCGGGGAGGAAGGAAAAAACTTTTGAAAAGGATGAAAGAATTGGAAATGAAAATCCTAAAAGACCCATGTTTCCTACCTGTAGGAATTTTTATCTACTGATCATAATTATTCATAGCTAAACACACTGCACATTTCACTGAGATAACCAAATCAGAGAATGCATCTGGAGGTAAGCTTAAACACTTTTAACAAACGGCCAATATCAATTAAGCTCCTATTACAGGAGATGTCACTGCAAAAAACATTTGCTCTGCCTAAGACCAAATCTGCATTAATGGTTTTACAAAATAGAACACTTCTAGCCATCGGTCTCAAATTCAATTATGGCCGGAACTTCAGAGATAAGTTTAACAGTTTTTTAAAGTCCCTATGAATTTTTATTTTTATTTTTAACAAATATTTTCATGGGGAAGGAAGTTACAAGTTAGGGAAATTGCATAAGGTCTCTGTTCTTTGACAGATGTAAGTATTGAGTTAGGGAAATGTGTAACTTTGAGGACACCAGCAGGCATAGCAACCGTCTGCTAGAGCTGGAGAATGTCTCTAGAATTCCCTGGGATAAGAAACACTCCTCCTCTCCTCCTCCATAACCCAGGTCGATGCACCGGTACAATAAAGCTATGGCGGTACAAGTAATAACAGTTGCCTAATCAGAAAATAGGGCAATAGACCTTATCTTGTTCCGTGTAATATATTTATTAATGCTAACTAACATCACAGTAGCTTCAGGTACAACATGTCAGCTGGCAGTCAGCTAAAGTTCTCGGTCCTTTCTTATATGAGCTCTTATTAAATCAGTCATTTCCCACTCTATGTATAAAGAGAGAGCTGATTTATCAAACTGTACATTTATCACTGCTTAACTTCTTGGTAGTTTTAACCTACTCTCCTGTTCTACTGAAATCACTGTGAATCTTGGTATTTCCCCTCAGTTTCCATCTGCCAATAAAATGAACACAAATTTATTTCCACCTAAGTTACTAACTAGAGCCACAGGGAGTTCTGTGGCAATCCACGAAAGACATTGCTCCAGGTTGATAATCATACATTACAGCAAACAATTTGTGGATATGATTACTCAATCAATTTTTGTTCTGTATAATAAAATAAACAGAAATACCAAGCAAATGGAGTCTCCTGACTAACCAGCTCATCTGCTCTACCCAATATCAGGCATGTTTGCTAGGGAACTCTTGCTGGATCATTCTGGTTCTTCCTCATCTGAGAAGAAATAGCATTCCCGAGTAGTTTTCTGTTTATAAGAGTAATAAGTGGCTGTTTATAAGCAAGTCTTTAAAATAAATGCATAAAGAAGAAAACAACGCCACATACAATTTCACTACCTACCAGTAGAGTAGTTTGGTTAATTATCCTTAGCTTGCTTCCACCCATCCCTCCCCATCCTCTTCCCAGGTTAAACATTTTCAGACCCCTCAGGTGTTCAATCTGCTTCTTCCCTTCCCCCAGCTTAGACAATTAAAATAGTCACGGGGCATTTTGAAAAGTTATGGTACAACAAAACCAGAAAAAAGGGATGAGAGAATTTTGACCCTTCGAGTTAAAACCTGCAAGACTAACTGTAAAACAGAAATATCTGCATGCATACTTGCAGAGTGACTATTCTTGAAATAAGGCAGGGGATGCTAAGGAAGGTTAAGGTATAGACTTGGATATGCCCTTATCACAGTCAGGAGCAGCCAGTCATCTGATCACAGCCAAGATCAAGAAAACACAGCCTCAGCTAGTCATCTGCACCAAGGATCCATGAAGGTTCCAGCCTGTCCAGATGCTTTCCTTGATGTTTAGTGGAAGTCACCAGTCCAGAGTAGTCAGTCAATTATACATTCCATGGTCAAGGCTTTGCAGTGCTTGACACAGTCCTCTGCAATGACTCCAAATAATATCAGAGGAGCAGATAACTCAAAGGCCTACCTGCGCGGAATGAACTTGAGACTCAAGTCAAACCATTGCTCTCTGCCCTCCAACACACTCTATCTTACATATATCGAGGACTCTCAGTGTCCCCTGTGAACCTGAGGCTCAGCCAGTACAACTGCCTGGGCTTTGCCAGAGCTAGGTATCCACAGCTGGAAAATGACTGAAGCCCTTCCGCAACCCTGCAGAGGCTCCACCTGTAAGACTGACTTCTACTCTGCCTGAAAGCTGCAGTCCTCCCAGTGCCTGGAATCTCAACATTTGCTCATACAGCATTGTGTCAGAGTGCTCTTTTGGGGGCCATGCAGCTTTTTTTCCTCAGGTGCACATAAAATGTGCTATCTTACTTAGTTTATTTTTGTATTTTCAGACTCCTTTAGCGGTTACATGCCCTTCCTTCCTTCCTTCCTTCCCTCCCTCCCTCCCTCTCTCCCTCCCTCCTTTCCTTCCTTCCTTCCTTCTCCCCCTTTTTAAAGAAAAGGTGTAGGGTTGAAGAAAGAGGAGGAAGAAGTATTTTATTTTATTTCCGTTTAGTTGTTCACACTGGTAGTTTGCCCCTGGACCCAGGACTGGAAACCAGGAATATGTGGCTTGCTCCTTCAGATTCTCCACCAGGGCATGCCTTTCAATCATTAGTCATTTCAAACTTTCTTTTGCTTACTGGTTGTTGGTATAGTTCATTTTTGTTTGTTTCCTTTTATGTGCCCCTAGATGACAAGCAAACTTTTCTCTTTGGATCGCTCTTTGGAGATCAGATATCCTGGGGTCACTGAAGAGTCTTACTTATTCCCTCATTGACTAAAACACAAATATAGGGTTAACTCATGCCATCTCCTTGCTTAAAGATGGATTCTCACTTCAGGAAATTTCTCACCAAATTTATGAAAACCTAATAAATCTGAGGCTATATGTGGCTCCAAGAATCAGAGCCTAACAACCACAAACTAACTTTTAAAGATTTCTGATACTATATATCAATGTGCCTGTAAAAGGGGCTCCAATTCACAGTAACAGCTTAAGCCTCTTTGCACAGTCACACCCCCTCTCTTGTCCCCAAGCTCCAACACACCCCCACTCTGTTCCCCACACAGATTTCCTTCCTCTTTCCCTCTCAACTAGGTCTTATCACATAGATTTGCTTAGCCTCCCTGCAAGAGTCCTCTCCCTTTATATCTACCTCTTCTGCCCAGTTTCTTCCTGATGGCTGATTACAGTAGACAAGGGTAAGGAGGTTGACTAAGCATGTTTACACCTTGATCAATTATGTTCTTGTAACCTCTGGAACATTCCACAAAAACCTATTACACTACAGTCTATCGGTTCCCACAGACCTCTGATACTAGAGGAACCACGGTTTGTGCTTGCATTTAAAATAACTTCATACCAGAAAGCTATAAATGCTTCAAGCCAATTAACTCGAACTTTACCACTTATCTCTGTTATCCTTGGCCTGCTCCCCAGTTGCCAATGCACCAGTCATTCATCTTCGCATGTGCTCTGCTCCATCCTTCTGCCTAATTGCTCCCAAGGCTGACCTACCTCTCCAGCTTTCCTGTGCTCTGCTGCCTTCTAAACAAACCTCTCACCCTGAAATGCTCACAGAACCACGCCACCTGTCTTGCAGTCCTGCGATGCTCCTCCTTTCAGTGCAGCCTCCTGGAAGGAAACCACTGTGGAATTCAGGGAATAATCTTCAGATCATCAAAGTTTACCCCTCTTTTTTGCCAACAACTCTTTGAAATGATTTCATCTTTCGTTCAGATGTGTGTGGCCCTCTTGTTTATGAGTATGGATTACATGCAAATGTTGCAAGGTAAAAAAAAAAAAAAGCAGTACTTAATAAATATTTATTAAATTAGAAGAAATATTATTTGTATGGGTCAGTTGCAGATAGTCTAACCACGTGAAGAATAAGCTGTGAGCTTAGATGCTAGATCTGTAATGCCAAGTACAATCAGAGAGCAAAGCAGAGCTGAGAGTATACAGAAGGAGGGAAGATGAGATGAGAGGGTCCTTTGATGGGTGAAGAAGAAAGACCTTCTACTTCCACAATGGAAGAGACCCAGATGTGCACCTCAGCTGGGCTTCAGGCCGCCTATGTCAGACTACATGCAACAGAGGAATTAAAAACCTTGTTCAAGTTCCCTCAAGTACCCCAAGCTTCCATCTGGAACCATCTTGGAAACTGCTCATCTACTGGAAGCTCAGGAACGCTGTTGATGTAGTTCTTTCTTCCTTGAGGGTCCTTAACACCCTTCACACAAAGCCACCTACTTGTTCCTCTCCATCTCTTTCTGTTCTGGGGGTAATTAGAGGTAGGGGGTGGGGTATGTGTCTTTGCTTTTAGTTTTTAGAAGAGCTTTTAGGGAAAACTGGCTTGCCAAGAGGAAATAATAAATAAATTTTAATAGGATGTAAAATGTCGATCCAACACAACTGTTCATGCTCCCATGCCCTGCTACATGTCTGTTCTGGCCTGCTAGCCCCTGTCTCAAACTTGATGACCCTTGCTATCTTAATACTTGAATTTTGCCCTTCTCCTTAGCCCCTTTAACCGGGCTTTCTGATTTAAGGGTCAGTCTTTACTTTTGCTACAGCAAAATCTTTGATCTCGAACTTCAAACCAAGCTTCTAAGCTCCGTGGTGCTTGGAAGAGTCCCAACTCATGTCTTGGCCAGCTCAGTTCCCTGGACCCCATTGTAAGCTTGTAGTCAGTCAGGAGCGTGCTGGAACAGTGTCAAGTGGGGTGGAGGCAGTGTGGGAATGTGTCTAGATTTTTGCTCTTGTTTCCAATCACTAACTATACTTTTTACTTTCAACCAAAAGCCCCTGCTCTCTTGAGTTTCTAGCTATCAGACCATACCACAATGTAGCTTCCTCTCGTTCTAAATTCTTGACTTCCAGGTTGGGCTGTAACACATAATGACAGTCTTATAATGCCAACTCTAGTTATTGTCTTTCGCTCCTTCAGTATCCATGTGGATGACCACCTCAGGTTCTCTGACCTCTTCCATTTTAACTTGCTTAAAGTCCCACTTGACTCTAGCCACCCACTCGCATGGCCCAGGCTTATCTGTGGCCAGCTACCTGGGCCAGTTGCAAATCTGAAACAGTACGAAAGGATATAAAGAAAAGACTGACCATTACAGTGGATTTTTTTTTTTAAAAAAGGCAAGCAATAGTCTGAGAAACAGGAAAATCTCAAATCTAGGAAATTCATTTAAGACCATGAAAACAGACAGCAATTAAACTGAGATATGAGGTATAATAATATTTTATAAATCCAGGTCCATAAGTTGAGAACATTGAAACAGATGTATTTACACAGACACACCCCCACACACCCCCATATACATATATAACATCAAGGAGTTTATAGATTCCAGATTAAAGAATGCTGTCTTAAAGGACAAGCTCACATCAGTAACATATATATAAGACTCTTTGATTATGACTCTATTCAGCCTTTTTCCACTCTGTCCCCCATCTTCTACAAATGTTGCTTTGATTTGCTTGAAGTTCCCTGAATGCACCATACTATTTTTCAATCTTTTTTTTTAACTTATTTTCTTATTATATTTTTCCTTATTTTTCTTTCCTAGCATTCCCCCTATCGGCTGGTGAGGGTCAGTTTCCCTGCCTACCTCTCCAGATAGGGCTTGTTGATTCCTCCCTGCACTTCCGCAGTACCTATTCCTGTCTTCATTGGAGCACTAATCTCTGCTGCAGCAAAGCAACTTGATATTCTTATCTGGGTCTCTCATTAGAATGTAAGTTTTGGGCACACCCTGGTGGAGCAGCAGTTAGGCCAATCAACACAGGCCACATAACACCGGCTTTGAGTCCCGGGTCTACAGGGAGACAACCAGTGTGAACTACTAAAATAGCAATAAAGTAAAATGCTGCTTCTGCCTCTCTCTTCCTATCTGCCTGCTCCCCTTCATTCCTGCCTGCACCTTTCCTTAAAAAAGAAGTAGACAATTTTGTAAACATGTTCTCATCTGAAGTCTCCCCATTAGAATGTAGATCAGGTATCCTATTTTCTTATCATTGTATACCCAAATCCATGTTCAGTTTTTGGCATAGGTTTGATGCTCAATAAATTATAGTTAAATAAATTTCATTAGTGCATATTATCTGCAGAGTCATATTTTCTCTCTTGTTGGACATTTGGTTATTAGTTTTGATTTCCAGTCCCCTGGTAATTTTTGCCCTCTCTGTGATTCCTCAAACATTACCAAACATAGCTTCTGAAATTGCATCTGTAATGTTTTTAGTGTTGTAGAACATTAAACATCTGGGTATAGAAACCAAAATGTAGATTAACTCAGGGTTCTTATCCTATTGGATTTGTCACTTGTCTCAGCCTTAACCTTTGTGACTATTCTCAATTTTTTTTTACTTTAAAAGTTATTTATTTTGATAAAGATAAGGTTTGAATAATAATTAAACACTTCTGTATTCTCTTTATAGAATCTTATTCAACAATGATTCCATCTCTTTGTCTTCCTATTTCATGCTACAACTATGGCTTTATAAAATACTATTTTAAATTTGAACTTGGTATTTGTCTTTAGTATCCCTATATTTAGAACCTGAAACTTTCTAATAAAATTCTTATTATTTTTAAATTTGGGCCCCTCTTTCCATCTTTTCTATCTTTGCTTCAGTGAGCCAGGAAACTCCAAGAGCATTCTTAGAAGATTCTTTAGCTATTCAATCATGTTAAAATTTCTCTAAATGTTTTTTGAAATATGCTTTCCTAATGCTTAAGTTTGTGTATGAGTAGCCTCAGTGTTTTATTTTTAGCTGCTATAAATACTAAGAAAAAGTAGATACTTTCTTAAGACCCAAAACTATAAAGTACATAGAAGAAAACATAGGTGACACTCTTCTTGACATTGGCCTAAGAGATATCTTTGAGAACTTGACTCCAATGTCAAGGGAAATAAAGTCCAAAATAAACAAGTGGAACTACTACATCAAATTAAAAATCTTGTTCACAGTGAAACTAACATCATGACAATAAGACATCGACTGAATGGGAGAAAATCATCATATACCTGAGAAGGTATTAATATCCAAAATATATACAGAATTAATAAAACTCTACAAAAGAAAAACCAAAAGCATCCACTCTTAAAGGGCAGAAGATCGGAATAGACACTTCTCCAAAAAAGACATACAGATGACCAACAAGCACATGAACGAACATTCCATCTCTCTTGCCATTAGAGAAATGCAAATCTAAACAACAATGAGTTATAACCTCACACTGGTGAGAATGCCTATTATCCAAAAGACTGGAAATAACAAACACTGGGGAGCATGCAGAGAAAGAGAACTCCTATATGCTCTTGGTGAGAGTGTAAAATTGTGTAACCATTATGGAAGCAGTATGATTTCTAAAAAAATTGAGAATGGAAATTTCATATTATTCTATTATCCCTCTTATGGGTGTTTACCAAAAAAAACCCCACAATGCTAACTTGAAGAGATATATGCATGTTCATATTCATTGCAGCATTATTTACAACAGTCAAGAGCTGGAAATAACCTAAGTGCCTGTCAACAGATGTGTGGATAAGGAAGTTATACATACCACATCTTCTATATACCATACACATACACAATGGAATACTACTCAACTATAAAAAGAGGTAGAGATGAAATCCTGCCATTTACAGCAACATAACAATATGCATAAATCTAGAAGGAATTATGCTAAATGAGATAAATCAAGAGGTGAAAGACAAACATCTTATGATTTTACTTACATGTGATATATAAACAAACCGACCAAACAAATGAATAAAATCAAACAAAAATAGACTTTTAGTCTATAAAATCAAATTAGTGGTTATCAAGAGGGAAGGGTTTGGGGGCAAGCAAACCAGGTAATCCATTATATGGTGAAGGATGGAATTGAATTGTTGGTTGCAAGCTTCATGTATTATAAACAGATATTGATTTACAATGGTACACACCTTTAAATGTATAAAATGTTACGATGCAATGTTCCTGCTATAGAAACAAAAATAAGTATAAAAAACATAGAATAAGAGTTCTCAAAGAATGCCATTCCATGTCTATGATGAGTTACTGATGAACAAAAACAAGATGTGTATCTGACCATCCGACTTGATTGTACACCTTACCCATCAAGTCTATAGGGGGTGATTTTAGGAAAATAAATTCACACATTAAAAAATAGAACAAAACAAAGCTCTGAGCTTCTGAGCTCACATCAAAAACCTGACTTTACAACTAGGAAACGAGAAAAAGAAGAACAGAGCAAATTCATAGTTAGCAGAAGGGGTAAAATACTTAGAATAGATATAATGTACTAGAAAATAGAAAAATAAAGAAAATAAATGAAACCAAAAGTTGTTCATTCAAAAAAATCGACAAAATCTACAAACCTTTAGCTAGACGGACTAAAGAGAGAAAGAGAAGAAACTACTGAAATCAAAGATAAAAATGGGAACAATTACTATTGATTTCATAAAACTTGAAAGAATTATACAAGACTAATATGAACAAATGTTTGTCAAAACATTGGATAACTTAGATGAAAAAGACAAAGTTCTAGAAATACGAAACCTACCAAGACTAAATCACAAAGACACAAATCACAAAGACACAGAAAATCTGAATAGACCTACAGAAAATAACATTATTCAATCAGTATACACAAAAATCTCTCAAATGAAAGTCCTGGATTTGATAGCTTCACTGTGAATTTTACTAAAGACAAGTTAATATCAATCCTTTTCAAACATTCCCAGAAAATTTAAAAGGAAAGACTATTACCTGACTTGTTCTATGAGGCAATAAAACTCGGATGCCAGAGCCAAAGACACTGCTAAAAAACTACAGGCCAACATCACTTACGAACACTGAAGCAAAAAAATCCTCAACAAAGTACTAGCAAACAGAATTCAGCAATGTAGTAAAAGAATTATACACAACGTTAAAGTGGAATTTATTCCTGAAATGCAAAGTTGGTTTAACATATGAAAGTAGATCAATGTAATTCAACACACCAACAAAATGAAGGGAAAAATATTTGCTCATCTGAATTGATGCAGAAAAAGTTTTTGATAAAATTCAACACTTTTTAATGATAAAACACAACAAATAGCAATAGAAGGAAACTTCTTTAACACAATAAAAGCTTTATATGAAAACTCATATATGTTTCATAGATGAAACAGAAAAATATCATATTCTGATAAAATACTGAAAACTTTTTATGTAAGATCAGGAACAAGCAAGTATGTATATTTCTACTACTTCTATACAAACAGTACTGGAAGTTCTAGCCAGAACAATTAGGAAAAGGGGGGAAAACATTCAAATTGAAAAGGAAGACGTAAAATGATCTCTGTTTGCATATAATATTATACTAAAGACTCCAGAAAAAACTGTTAGAATGAATCAGAGAAGCAGAAGAATGTAAAGTTAACACACAAAAATCAACTGCATTTCTATACATGACAATGAACAATATGAAAAGAAAATCCACTGACGATCGCATCAAAAAGAACGAAATACTTAGGAATTAACAAAGGAGAAAAACCATGTAAAATAAAGACTGAAAAACATTAAGAAAGATCAATAAATGGAAAGACATTCTGTGTTCATGGTTTGGAAGAATTAATATTCTTAAAATGTAGATACTCTCTAAAGTAATCTAGAGACTCAATTTAATCCTTGTTAAAATTGCAATAACTTTTTTCAGAAATGGAAAAAATCCTAAAATTCATATGGAATATTAAGGAACCCTAAATATCCAAAATAATACTAAAAAGAAGAACAAAACTGGATGGCTCCTACTTTCTGATTTCATAATTTACTATTAGAATTCAGACAGATAAACCAATGGAATAAAATAGAGTCCAGAAAAAAAAACCCTCACATATGTTGCCAAATTATTTTTAACAAAAGTGCCAAGACCATTCAAGGGGGAAAGACAATCTTTAAACAAAAGGTCTGGAACAACTGAATATTCATACACGAAAGAATGAATTTGAACTTTTATTTAACACGATATAAAAAATGAACTCAAAATGAACCAAGTACCTAAATGCAAAACCTAAAATAATAAAACTTTTCAAAGAAATCATAGGACAAAAGTTCACGATGTTAGATTTATCAGTAATTTCTTGGGTATAACACCAATGGCACAAGTAACAAAAGAAAACAAACAAGAATTGGAAACATATGCATATTTGTGAAAAAATTTTAAATGTGTGCATCAAAAGATACCATTCACAGAATAAAAAGGCAATCCAAGAAAGAGAAGAAATAATTTGCAAATCATATATTTGATAAGGATATGCAAATTGTATAGAGAACTTCTAAAATTCAACATTAGCAAAACAAGCAACTGAAGAAATAGACAGAAGAGTTGATTAGACATTTCTCCAAAGAAGATACACGACTGGCCCATAAGTACATGGAAAGATTCTCACCATCGGTAATCATCAGGGAAATGCAAATCAAACTACAATGAGAAAACATCTCACACTCATTAGGATGGTTTCTCTCAAAAAAAAAAAAAAAGAAAAAAAAAGAAAAAAGAAGGAAAAGCTTTGATGAGGAAGTGAAGAAACTAAAACCCTTGTGCACTGTTAGTAAAATGTGAAATGATGTAGCTCCCGTGGAAAACTATATGGTGCTTTGTCCAGAAATTAAAGATGGAATTATAATACCTATGATCCAACAATTCCACTTCTGAACATATATCCAGAATAACTGAAAGCAGGATCTCAAAAGATATTTGTTGCCACACGGCACTGGCAGCAATTCTCTCTATGGAGAGAAATTTCATCCTGAAGTGTATGGATCTTGGCATCTGGATCCAACACAAATGGCTCCCTCTTTGCCATCTGTACTGCCAAGACTGAGTGACTAAATCCAAGCACGTGGTCTTTGGCAAGGTGAAAGATGGCCTGAATATTGTGGAAGCTGTGGGATGCTTTGGGTGCTGGAATGGCAAGACCAGCAGGAAGATCACCATTGCAGACTGGACAAATCTAACTCATTTGACTCTGTACCACAGGAGAGTACCCCCACTGCCCACATCTGCTTGAAGTAGCCTATAATCTATGCTCTCATGGCAGTTCTTTGTGTTCCATATTTTTCTTGTCCCTCCAAGTCTAGTTGGATTGCAGAGTTGAGTTTATGCTTATGAAATAAAAAATAAAGAATAGAAAAAGATACCTGTACGCCCACGTATGGCATGATTCACAATAGCTAAAACATGAAAACAATGTGAATGTCCATTTATTGATGAGAGAAAAGCAAAATGAGGTGACTACAACGGAATAGTATTCAATCTTAAAGATCAAGGAAATTCTGCAACATGCTCTATCATGAATGTACCTTTAGGACATTATTTAAGTGAAATAAGCCAAACACAAAAAAGACAGTTCTTGTGTGATTCCACTATGAGTCAAAATCATAAAGTTAGGAACTATTATGTTGGCTTATAGGGACTGAAGTGAGGAGAAAAAAGGGGATTATAATCTAAAAGGTATATTTCAATTTTTACAAGATAAAAAATTTATGGTCACAGATGGTGGCGATGTTACACAACAATGTGAGTGGATTTAATACACTGAACTGTACATATGAAAAAAGTTGTGATGGTAAGTTTTATGTTATATGTATTTCACCACAATTTTAAAAATGAAAAAAAAAAACAAAACCTTTCTGCCAGGATTTTTCTCTTTTTTTAATCTTACCAACTAGTGTTTTCTCTCAGGCCAAATTAAATACCAACTAGCAGATATTTTCTCTGCAAAGAAATTGTAAAAAGGTATACCAAGAATTTGTTTTCCTGTTTCAGATGACCACTGGTCACAAGAAATACAGAATGGTACATCCTATAACCAGAATAAGAGTTGCAGGGGATATTATCCTTCCATCTTGCTTGTGAGACACAGTTTAGTAAACTGTGATAGGAAAAGATTATCCAGAATCTCTAACCAGTAAACTTATTGTCATTTCTTTATCTTTCTCTCCTATTACCCTTATCCCTTCCCTTTGGCTCATATACTTCTTATAAATAAGTGGTTTGTTAATTTAGGGACTTCAAGATTCAGTCTTTTTTTTTCTCTTTATTTCTTTAAATGTACTTTAACTCATTCACTGTTGTCTTCGATATTTATATGAAAAATTTTGTTGATATATAGGTAATTTGTGTAAAACTGCAAGTTTACACCATTGTATATACATATGATAGGACTGATGTACGGTTAGCTGAATTACATGAAAACAAAGGAGAAAATAAATTAGTATAATCCCCATTTAGAACTGCTGAACCTAAATAGTGTTTCAACATCAATTACAAAAGTCATTCTCTGTTTTTATTCCACCCCTACCCTCATCTTCAGTCTTGGGTCTCAGATTTGTGCTCATGGGATTTACATGACCTGCACCTTAGCCTCCTGAGCTATGAGGGATATGGGGGGGTGCCAAGTCATCCTTTCTTAAGTATTAGTCCAACAGGTTTATTTTAACTTCTGCATTTGTAAACAAAGTTATGAGAAAAGATTTCTTAGTTCATGTATATTATATATTAATCAACTTATTTTCATAGGGTGCTCCAAAAAGTAGAAAATATTAAATTTTTATTTTTAAAAATAAGCATAAAAGTAAATTATAATAAAATATGTTGGTAAATTCAGACATTTTTCCTCAAATTTTCCTTCCTTCTCCCTTTCGCCCTCCCCTTCCTCTCCTCCCCGCTTTTTCTTTCGAAAGGTGCAGGCAGAAATGAAGGTAAGTAGGCAGCCAGGCAAACAGAGAGAGGAGAGAGAAACATTTTATTTATTTTATATACTTGTACATCTTGGTTACTCTCTCCCCATCCTAGGATGCATATTGTGACTGTGGGATGCATGAGGACTGTGATTCACCCAGAGGCAGCTGACCAAACCACCACTCCATTAAGGCATGACTTGAAATAAAAATAATTAAAATAATGTGAGGAAAACAATATAGCAAATAATTGTGGAATATGAACAAATGATTTTACTGTGTGGGAGGTTTGCTATATGGTTGGAGGAAAGAATGTGTTTCTACAGTGTCTGGGCTTCTGCTGGATTCTGTTTTAAATACTAGAAGTGACTTTTGTGTTTCACTAAGCAGTGGCAATCGGCAGAAGTCATTCTACCCCTATTGGAACGTTTTGGAAATGGAGCGGGGTACTTTTCACTAACACAGTGATTAGGGGGACACTTACTACATTTAGTGAGTAGAGACAAGAGATGCTAGAAGCAGGCTACGCTTGAAATGATTTTGGTCACAAATACTCATCTCTCATTCCACACACCTTCCTAAGGTCTTATTGGGCATTCAAGTAAGTGACCAATCTGAGCCTTCAATTTGTGTTTTTTACATGTTAATTCAAAACATTATTTGTACCTTTTTCCTCCTTTTGGAGGGAAGTTATATTTATTTTATTTGTTTGAAAACTTGCAAGAATTGTTCATTAACAACTCTTATTAAATCAGTAATCACGAACTGATTGTGATTCACTAGACAGCCCACTGACCTGAACTGACTGGGGGCTGGCTGGCGAATCAGCATTACCTTCATCAGTCTCCGGGTGGAACTGTTCCATTCAAATGTCAATATACAGGAAGAGTGCTCCCCCTCCCAACTCAAAGCACCCCCACTCCCAGGGACCCACCAGCACTTACGAGTAGACTTACCCTCACTTTTAAGAGCTGAAACTGGGACTAAATGGATGATCACCAGGCTTGAGGAAGTGTGAGTAAACGGTCAGGTGAGGGGCAGGGTAGGATTGTAACACCCCCTCACCCCCATGAGGAAATTGCACCCCGTTAAGCAGGTTGGAGCTAGTTTATTGAGGTTTGTCTCCCTTAAATAAGTTTTAGTCAAACTGATTGAAACCAGGACAGAATTTCAAATTGAGTGGGTTGCTGGGACAATGCCCGTCAAAGAGCTGCACTTTATAAGCATTAGAAAGATCCCACCAGGACCGGTGAAATCACTCTACATGTTAACAAGAGCACAGGTGACTTATATTCACAAAGAAGTTGAGAATCCAATGTGTAGATAATAATTAGATAGAAATCCACCTTTAGGAAAAACATTATTCATTATGGGCAATACTTTTTTATTCCTATAATTAAGCCTTCAAGTGTGCTTCATGTATTGAAAGATAATTCTATTTTATTATAATTTATGTTCTCTTATTTTTCTTTTAGTATCAATACATTATCTGCAATTTTTGGAAATTATTTCCCATTTCATGATAATAAAATGGAATTACAACGACAACAAGGGGTATAGTTCTGAAAAGGTTGAAAGTTGCTACTTATAGAAAAGTATACTGAAGGAGAGACATATATTCCCAGTATGTGTAAATTCCATAGTAAAACCAAGAATTTATGGGAAAAATTGTTTCTGTGTAACCACTGATGGAAGAGTCATTTTGGAATATAATTAACTTAGATTCTGGTATAAAGATACACAGATAGCTTCAAAAATAAATTTATTCCAAGAATCATTCAGAAGCAAGAATCTCTTGCAACAAAGGATGGAAGTATTCAAATTCCTGTAAGATGTCATTGAGACAGAAATAGTATAAAAGTCAGATTTTAAACTATAGTTATCAAATTTAAAGGAACTGCATCCTCTTATTTTCTAAAAACATCATTCCATATTTTGTTTATTCTATAACAAGTGCCTACCAATTCTATGATAGTAAAAGAAATTTACAAATAACTAGCATTGCTCTTTCAAAATAGAAATATTAATTACAGGTAGGAGAGTTTGTGCTTTTGAGGAAGGCTTGGGCTATGGTGAGAGCATCATGAAAGCAGAATGTTGGAAACTTCCTTCTTGGCTAATTGACTTCGGAAAAAATGTCACTTATCAAAATTCTCCTATTTGGCCCACTTTTAAAACTTGGAAATGGACATTTCTAGTTCATCCAAATGACTCCCAGAAATGACTCTCAAAGGGTTTTGAATCTATTAGAATTGTTAAAAACATAAAAATGCAACTGCTCTGATTAGTTCACAAAAAATTGTTTTCGAAGATAATGAATAAGTTGATGGAGATGGAAGAAAGTTTTTTAAAGTGTTCCTGCTTATCTGCAGGTCTTCCATGATGCCCTGTCTACAGTACTAAGATCCTAAAGTCCTGAAAATCAAATTTTGTTTGCAACTCATTTGGCAGTCAGAATTGACCTCAATTGATTCGAGGCAGTTCAGTCTTTGACTTTCTATGCAGTGAGTCTCCATATAGCATTTGCTTCAGATATATGTGGGTTTTAAATTATGGGATCTTACATAATATATGCTATGTGAGTTATATAACACTTTCAAAATTCATAAAATTCTGAATATTCTAAATGTAACAAGCCCTAAGAGTTTTGGAACTTAGAGACCTGTGCAGATTCCCAGCAGTAAATATGAGATGAGTAAAGAATTGGAAAGTTTTCTTGATGATAGGCAAGAGTTTTATCATAGTATTTTAATTTTAGGGATCTATAATTCTGAAATGCATTTCATGAGATTTTGAATTTTGTTGCCATGTGGCTAGCAGAGTTCACACCTTGGGGTAGAAGATAATTCAAAAGTTTGCATCTATTTGAAAAAAGATTGTCCCCCAAAGCATGGAAATTGATTGATTGATTGATTCATCTATTTTTATCTATTTATTCTGCCCCATTTTCCTTTGCAGGGGAGTCTAATTCCTGGGAACATTCTGAGCTCAAATGAAGCTGAGAGCCAAGAGATTTCTGAGAAATGCTTTTGCTGTATTTGAAGGGTAAGGGTAGCGGTGTCTTAATCAGCCTGACAAACCAACCTAAGGCATCAGTTTGAAAATGTGCATTTAATGCATCAGTTTGAACACATGTAAGCAACAATAACAGCAGCAGTTGAGAGTCAGTGTCCTCAGGATTAAGTTTCTGCTGGAAAATGAAAAATGATGCAGGGAGATGAAAATGTTTTCCAAACCCCTTAGCTATTAGCAAATGTTTGCCAAGAAAACACTTCCATAATTCTCTGGAGGTTTTAAGAGATTAGGAGACACCGGGCAGGGAGCCAAGTGGCTCTTACCCTGGGAAGTTCTGCCATTCTCACTATCATTAAAGAAACCTTTTATAACAAGGTCTTTCATATCTATTCCTTTATTCTAATTTTAAAAAATTGTTGGTACACTAAAAATAAATTTGTAAATTTCGACTGAGCTAGGTATGGGTAAAACCAAGCAAATGTTTTACTAGGAAAATGCAAACAATGCTAATGTGTAATGGAGTCTGAAATGAGATGATTTTGAGGCTGAAGATGTAATATCTGATTTCTACCAGGCCTGAAGTTATGAACTAAAAAGTTGAATTGACTTTTTACTTATTTAAATGAAAGCTGAGCCAAATCTCGACGGAAAAGAAATTTGTCTTTAGTTGACACAGTAACTGACCTAATGGTGGGAGACCTGAATTCTACAGGCAAAACTGTAATGACCCAAATGGATGTTTCATAAACTAGTCATTTGCTTTGCTGGAGGTAAAAAATGCAACAGGCATGCAAGGAAATGGACCCCAATTGATGACTTCACTCATTTGTCCCACCATGAACTTCACAAGTCAGGGAATAACTAATACCCGTGTTGAATAAGACTCAGTCTCAATATTTGGTTCTCCTTTTTTGGTTTTCCTGCGCACTGCCTTCTTTCCTGTCCATACCAAGAGGCTGAATCTGATCACACCCCACACCTCATGACTGGCACTACAGTCCATCCTCGCTTAGACTGTTTGTCTTTGTGTTTGCAGTCTCATCGCCACGTGGTCTAGTCTGTGTACAGTGTTCAGTGTGGTTGGACCAAAACAAAAGTCAGATTATGTCACTCTTTGGCCTAGTTTTCCATATCAATTAACATTAAATTCAAACTCCTTCCTTATAGGTACTTCTTTTCTGCCACCCTCTGAGCCATTTTCTGTCATGTTTCTCCTTGCTCATGCTATTGGGCCTCCTTACTCTTGGAGAAAATTCCAAACACATTTCCACCTCATGGTTTTTATACTTTCCCTGCCTTCTGTTTGGAATCTCTCCCTGGACATCTGCTAGCTTTGTCCTTTTCTTCTCCAGTGTCACCCTGTCAGAGAAGCCTTCCCTGCCAATCTCCTGTGACCTCACCCTAGAAGTTTTGTCTTTCCCTTTACCTTGGTTTAAATTTATTCATGTGCATCATTTCCTGGCAGATTTCAAGTCTGTCTTCTGTAGAACAGCTTATCTGTTCTGTTCATGAAGTATCTTTAGTTTCTAAACAGTACCTGAACATATATGAATCAGTGAGTACTTATACTTGAATGCTAAGTCTAAAATTTGATAAATAATATATAAATATGTTTGGAGAAAGGATTTCAATTTTGAAAAACATGTTAATCTTCCTTTATTATGGGTTCCTATAGCCATTACTTTTCTTTCTTTCTTTTCTATTCTAGGTGCAGGCAGGAATGAAGGCAAATAGGCAAGCAGGTAGGAAGAGAGAGGAGGATAAGCACTTTATTTATCCAATTTTTCATCCTGCTTGCTCCCTCCCAGACATGGAAAGGAATCTGGGTGCTTGAGATGTGTATTGACCATGCCGGCTGAAGGCGCCTGACCAAACCACTACTCCACCAGGGCAAGCTGAGCCATTACTTTCTTAAGATCAATTTCTACTGTGAAATTGGGGGTTATTTTTAGCAACCGAGTACAGTTGCTTTCATAGTTACTTAATACAAGTGCAGCAACTGATAGACACATACTCGAATTATCCTAAACAAACATTCACCTTTTTAAATGCCTTCAAATATTTTCTTATTTAATGACCAGGCCACATATATACAAAGTCATGAAATACCTTTTAAAGGTAGGTAAACATTGACTACATAGAGACATTTTAGTAAGCAACTAGACTTATTTTTTATTTAATCCCCAGTGGTGGAAACAGGATCCCTTGGGAGTGTTAGATATGAAAACTCTTCAAAAGGACAGTCTAAGGGGTGCTGGGAAGATTCACCTCCAGTGTTTTGGGAGGGGCTGTAGGTGTGAGTACAGACCCCCCTTTTTAAAAGAGTCATGAGGTGGATAGTCCACAAGTTGACCGTTGTTGGGAGAAATTATGAAGCATATAAATTATCCACAGGAAGCTAAAATGAAGCTATAGAGCCATAAGGCTTCTGTACATGTTAGCAATAGCGACTGTTCCTCATTCTCTCTTGATATTTTTGGTCCTAGCCACTGTCATGTACTTTTAAAATTTTAAGCCTAGTTACCAGTGTTCTCGTCTTTCATTCTGTCCCTGTTCTGAGGACTGAAGTGATTTATGTCAGCAGGTGACGGAGGATAAAATAACTTGCCCTGCATTCTGTATTTCCAGAGTAGTGTGTGTACGTGCTTAGCTAGTGAACATCAATCATTAAATGTTCGTGAACAAATGAATGAAATGAATGGTTGTTAATTAGGGACCGTTAGGTGGGTGGAAAACACACAAGTCCCACAGGTGATGTCAGTGAGGGTTACTGGAGGCAAACATTGGAGACAGACTCTTGCTATTTGAAGGCAAGGGTACTGCCTAGGCTCTCAGACTCTTCCTGAGAGATAAGGCTGGGAATAGCAGATCCCAATGAAGAGGCAGCAGGTTAAAAGCAAACACCGGGAAGTGAAAAGAGTCTCTGAGTCACCTGGTCAGGGCAAAACTCAGCCCCAAATGTCGTCACCGGCTTCTTCTTCCCTTGAGATCCAGGAACCTTGGTCCATGGGGTGGAGGAGGAGAAGGCGAGGACTTGCCCTTTTGCCTTGGGTTGCTGCCCCCATTTGCTCTCTTGCTAAGACTATGAGTGTAAGGGGAGAGGTAATTCTCTAAGAAAATGGAACTATCAGAAAAGATGATGGATATTGGGCATCCCCAAAAGCCTACAGGATCTGTATGGCATTATACATATAACAAACAAGATGAGAAAAACCCTGAGGGAGCACTTTGGAATACAAATGCTAGAGAGCAGTTCTGTTTCTGCTCTGATCATTAATGTGAATTCATAAGAAGAGCCGTAGTATCACATAGAAAACAGACAGGCAATAAACACGAAAAGATCATTCTCGGTAAATGAAATAAATACCCAATAAACATAAAAGATCGTATTCATCAAAAATGAATATTGAAGAAATACTGATTAAGATAAAATATGATTTTGATCCATCACATTTTCAAATTCTAAGCAATACAATACTTAGAAGGTATTTTTGCCACATTTTCACAGTATCAAAATGGTTATGAATGTCGATCCAGTGGTGAGCCCTGGCGGTTCAGCCATTAAATCGCAGTCGGGTGCAGACCATGTAAAGCCCAAGAACCAGGGTTCTAGACCAGGGTTGGGGTAACAACCCAAACAAATAAACAAGTAAACAAAAGTGCTTATTTCTCCTCTTCCTTCCTTAAAAAATACTTCTTCCTTTTCTCCCTTTATTTTTTTAAAAAATAGTTCATCCAGTATTTCCACCCTTACGATATCTATCCTAAGAATCTAGAGATCTCGACAAAGATTGATATCCATAATGTTCATTCCAGCATTACTTCTAAGTTGCCAAAAAGCTTGGAAGCACCTTAAAATTATTAATTAGTAATTATTATTAATTCATTGATTAATAAATAAGTAATTGGAATATTTTTCAACCATCAAAAATTGTAAAGAAAAGTTAGTGGCATTAAAAAATAATCAATTTATAAACATTCAGTGAGGTACATAGTATTTTAAGTTGTTGTACAGCGTGCTGATAATTTTGTAACAAGTCTTTATTTATGTATTAAAAAAATAAAAAATACCAGAGTTAATGGTTATATGTGGGTGAAGTCTCGGTAAATTTAATGTAGAAAATTTGTTTTCTGTGGTCTCTAAATCTTTGTATTTTTATAAAACATAAGCTTAAAAATTATAAAAATGAACATCTATTACATTTGTAGTCAAAAGATAAAAATTAAAGACGATTTAGGATAAGCTTGTCTGATAAAAAGGTCAAATGTTTATCTAGATGGATATACAATGGGAGGTCTTCCTCATTTTTTTTTTCTTGACATCCCTGAAAGCGTAAAAGATTTGGAAAAAAAAAAAACAAAACAATAACCACCACACGGCAAATCTCTCAGAAAAATCAAAATCATTTGAATACCGAATCATATTATTCCTATATAACCCATCTTTGGCAGCCTGTAATTTGAGTCTACCTTTAAACAATAATTCCTTTTCCTATTTTTTCTCTAGTTCAAAAAAGCAGAAATTCAGTTATCATGAGGACACTTAAACTAATTGTATTTCTAAAGATAGTTAATATTGTTGTGGGTTAATGTCAAATGTTTTCATTTCAATTAAAAAGTACTACCCCAAACCTCCTAGCTCAGGTGGCTAAGGTGCAGGTCATAATAATCATGGAGCTGGGTTTGAGACTGGAAGATGGAAAAATAAATATTTTAAAAAGAAAAAGTAAAAATAATTTAAAAAAATGTAATAATGACAGATTTGGATTGTGGTTTTATAGACTGCTGTGTCTCAATCAAAATCACTATCATTTCTAAAAGACAAGTTTGTATGAGCGCAGTTACTTGTGTGTATAACACTTACCAAATCATCTGCGACTAATAAAACTTGAGGGAAAGGAGGGGAGGAGAGGGATTCAGTGTTTCAGTAACAAGCTTGTCGAACACGTGCCAAACTCTCTTAGGCAATACTCTGCTCAGAGGGTCATGTGTTTAATTGTAAAAATCTGCCAGTATCACAAGATTCAAATGACATCAATCATTTCTGTCAACAAAGGAAAGAGTGACTGTGAAAGGCTGTGTGACTCTTCTATCATTAGGAAAAAATGTGCTCAAGAGAGAAAAATGTAGCTCGGGGAGGGCTGAGCAACTACAGGTTTACAAGAAAAGAGAGTTCCAGACAATAATTTCACCCCTCCTCCTTTACTATTGGACTGGAAAATTATATATAGTTCCAGGCGTGCAGTAAGACATTATATCACGCGACAGGTCACACCTGTGCAATATCCACTAAGTGTTTTAAAGCGGTTGCCGTTAACAACAGTTCGATGTACGTGGAAGAGATTGTTGCCTCGGACTTTGGCAGAATGCAACATTGTGTAATGAGGCTGGAGCTGGCTCACATTCAAAACCGTATTCCAAAACGGCGGCTAGTCAAGCCACAGCACAACTGGTTCTCCTTTTCTGAAGACCTTCAGCGTGAACCCGAACATCAATTTCCTTATCTGTAAATTAGCGCTAACATTCACTCTAGGGAGTCCGGAGGTTTACAGGTCACCTCTAAGTCAACCAAGATCTTACTTTTTAATGATGTCACCTCCACTAAGGTATTTCACCTATTGGAGCCTGTTTCCCTCCTTGTAAAATAGACCACTCCTGACTACCAACTTACAATAAAGGAAGATCAGATTCTGTAGGCAAAGCTCCTCAAAACAGTGTCTGAGTACTTGGCGGGTTAGATAAATGATGATGGTGATAGTGATGATGAGCAATATGACAATTAATAAATTCATGATGATGATGATGATGATGATGATGATGATGATGATGATGATGATGATGATGATAATAATAATAATAATAATAATGAAAGAGTTTCTAGGTTGATGCATTTGATTATGTAACTTCGGGAGAAGAAAGAATAAGAAAGCAGAATGAGGATAGAGGCCCAGCCGCTGGAGCCCTCCTCTTCTCTCCCGGCCCCGCGGGCGGCTACTCTGCGCCCGGCGCTCCAGGACCCGGCACGGCCTCGCCCCACCCCTGCCAGGCCCGGGCGAATCCCGCCTGCGAGTTCCGGGTGACCGGGCGCTGCCCCCCTCCCCGCCCGTCCTGCGTCTCTCCGGGCGCTTCCAGCTGTGCCAGCTGCAGTGGAGTCCCGAGAACCGGGCCCGGTTGCCCTAGCCCTACAGGTAGGAGCGCTCGAAGCCCCTGCGCGCTGGGCTCCCCTGGGAGCCTGCTTTCCGCTGCCTCTCCGGCGTCCCTCCTCCCGCCGCCGGGGCAGCGAGCCCGCTTCTCCCCGCCCAACTTGGAAGGGACTTTGGCAGCGGCCGGCGCCAGCGCCTTGTGGCCTCGCGGGACCCGCGTCCTGGCGCCCCAGGGCCTCCTGGGCACGCCCTCGGGCCTCGAGCCTGCGGAGTCGACGCCGACTGCGTCGGCATTTTTTGCCGAAGTTGACACTTTTGCCGGGACGGGCCGCTGCTGGGGCGCAGAGCCGCAGCGCTCGGGCCGCGGTTGGGGCGACCCTCAGCAGGCTGCACCGCCTTCCGGCTGCCGGCTCCCGCCGCCGGTCATCTCGCCAGGTCCTCTCGAGCGCTCGGGGTGGCCGTGAGCGGTGGGATGACAGGGATGGCGGGCCCTCGGGACCAGCATCCCGGACCGATCAGGATGTGCCGCATTCCCAGGCTGAGAGCCAGCCTGCCAGCTGCGCCTTCTGGGCGCGCAGCCACACAGCTGCTCGCAGTGGCGCCCTGGAGGGGTGGAGGCCGAGCTGGGGCGAAGGACTGGAAGACCAGGAGCCTGGCTTGTTTTTCTGTGTCAGATTCAAATTATCTGGGACCTAGATCTCACTTCCCGGAGCGCGGAGCTCCAGCCCTCCATAGGATTTTGTGACGCCCTGCAAAACAGCTCTTGTAGAATCAGTTCTGAGCTAACCGCCACGCCTGTATTTTTAACTCGCAGTCTTGCATTATTGTCTGCTGTACTTCCTCTGTGAAGTACTAAAAGCAAGTAGATTCTGGTGGATTGTGTGTGTGTGTGTGTGTGTTTGTTTGTTTTGTGTGTGTGTGTGTGTGTGTGTGTGTCTTTAAACTTTTTTTCTTTTCGCACGTAGATTCTTAAGGACAAGGAGGATTTCTGCATTCGGTCATCCCTAGGCCTTTCCTGAGAACCGGGGAGTTCTGTTAACTTTATCTGCCGGGACTGCCAATTTCAATTCAGATAACCCTTTATGGCATTTACAAGGGCCTCTGGAGACTAAGTAACCAGAGGTCCCGCCCCCCAGCTGTGTGTTAAACGGGCTAATTAATGATGATGCCAGCTTAAAGAATGAAAAGAATCTACAGTGTGAACTGTTAACAGACACCACATTTACAAATTGCCTATTTGAATAAGACTGTGTCAGTATTGAATGTTTTGTAACAAACATACAAGTGCGTTGGTACACAGCTTTTTAGCTTGAATTTGTACAGAATCTTTAAGTGCTCTCTGGGGACCTTTTAACTAATTGTGTGAGCTCCCACCCTCTCTTATGGTCAAGTAAAACACACAATCCATATAAAAAGTGTGAATAATTAAAGCTGTGAGAAAAATGTCTTAACCATGTTTGTCCTTGATGTCAGAATTTTTATGAGCCATGGTGCTAAGTGCTGAAGAACACTCATTTAGAGTCACTTATAACTGGGTAGTCCCCACTTCCTTCACTTTGGAATTTGATTATAAAGTATGCGTATATGCATTGTTATAAGGATAACTTATTTACCTTTAATTCTTACAGGTTAAAAATTATGTGGTGGTAAAATGCACACAATGTAGAAATTGCCATCTTAAGCATTTTTTTTTTAAAGGAAAGGTGCAGGCAAGTATGAAGGAGAGGAGGCAGGCAGGCAGGAAGAGAGAGGAGGAAGAAGCATTTTATTTTATTTTTAGTTAGTTGTTCACACTGGTTGTTTCCCCCACAGACCTGGGACTCAAATCCAGTGGTATGTGGCCTTGCACTCCTTTGGAGTTGAGTGACCTAACTGGTACTCCACCACCATATGCTTCATTGTAACCATTTTTAAGTAGACAGTTCAGTGGCCTAAAATACTTTCATTGTTGCGCTACTATCACATCATCCCTCCACGAAACTCTTCGTCTTTCTTATAGGAGCTTAATAACATTTTAACAATGCTAGTCAATAATGCTTTAGTTTTCTCAGTCAGTGAGATTTGAGTTCCTTCCTGAGCTTGAGAGAAATGTGCTCTTAGAAAGGAAAGGTGGAGCATTATCTTCAGACTGTTCAGTAAATCTTACCTCCACCAGGGAAGGCCTAATTCTTTACTATTTGAAGATGAACTCGTGAGCTCTTTAAATTTGCATATAAGGATTTCCCATTTTAGCACCACAGAAGAAAATATATTCTGCGAGGGCATGATTAAAAGGGTATAAATGAGAATCTCCTAACCTAAATTTTCTATAAGCCTTTTCTGATTGGAAAGGGAATCCTAAATTGTATCTTTTGCTGCAGGAAGAAGGCATTCCAAAATGCTAGTTTCCCTAAGTTTACAGAGCAGCGTGAAATCTGGATCCCGATGCTTTAGTGCTGGGTTACCAAGCAACGGGTATATGCTAGAGGAATGTTTCATAGTGTCACAGTTCTTTTTTTTCTTTCTATTGTAAAATTCACTTAATTTTTGAGTTTATTGAACAAACATTGCCACGACCAAATGCAATGATTTGCTTATTTAATCAGCACTTGCATGGTAGTTGTGGTGTGTTCAGAGTTATTCTAAGTATTTTACAAACAAGAACACATTTATTTCTCCAAACAGTCCATGAAGTAGGTCATAGTCTCATCCCCGTTTTATAAATGAGGCAACTTGAGGCACACTGAAGATCATAGAGTTAGCTTGGAGAGGAGGTGGGGTTTCATTCTAGACCACTTGAACCCAACATTTGGCACTGCATCTCTCCCAGAAAACATAATTTATGATTCTCTTAAGAACCTCATTTTTTTTAATTTTCAGATTGCTCTATTCTTATCTTGCCCTTAAGGAGAAGTAATTTGACATACTAATTGTAATCAGAATACAACTCAATTTAATTTCCTTGTTTTTCAGAAGAGGAAATGAGTGGGGAGAGGGGTTCTGTCTTGGGCTGGAAGTGCTGGCATATGTCCCCAGAGATCTCGACCTGGTCAAGTTTTAATCATTGATTGTGGTGAAGTTGGCACAGGGATCTTGGGAGGCTCTCAGGAGGCCTGAGTGTTTATATGGGAGGGAGAGGCTTGTATTTACCAATGCCTGGGGGCAAAAGCCTTCAATATTATTTTTTATTATTTACTAATTTTTTATTTTTAACAAAATGTATAGGCCGGAATGAAGATGAGCAGGCAGGCAGGCAGAGAGAGGAGGAGGAAACATTTTATTTTATTTTTATTTAGATATTCACGTTGGTTGCTACCCCCATAGTCACGACTTGAACCCGGGTCCCTGTGATGCATATGGACCATACTCCTCCGCATGAGGCTGACTAATCACTACTCCACCAGGCGTGCCAATCTTTTATTATTTGTTAGGACCGTATTGGAACAGATCTGCTAACTAAGCACCTGTAAAGTGAGGGATGGATCAGAAGCTGTGCCTGTCTGGGGGCTGTGGAAAGTCTCTCAACTTCGGCTTCACAATCTTGGATTCTTTCCCGAGTTACTGGTAATGCTGGTGACCCAGGGCACCCCTCTGGATGAGGGGAATATTTCATTCTGTTCTCATGTTTGGAGCTTTTTGGATCTAGAGTTGAGAACCTTTTGAAAGCTTCTGACGCACAAAGGAATGTCTGCCAAGAACAACACAGAAATAAAAATAACTTCATTTAGTTCTTTTGTTGAGAGAGAGATAGAGAGAGACTTCTTAGGGCATGAACCGACAAACTTTATATTAAGAACGAAAAAGAAATCCAAGTTCACAATTTAACAGTATTTTTTCATAGTGGGCTTTAACAGACCAGACATTTGGATGGAGAAATATATTGTGGAAAAGGAAGGTGGTGGAAAGGAAGAGAGAAACAAATGCAGAGAGAGGATAAGTGAAAGAGGGATATGGAAGTAGACAGCAAAAAGCCTTTGTTGGTTTTTCACGCAAGCTTGCTTTTCAGTGTTTTGCCTTTCAACAGTGCCCCTTGAATGGCTAACACAGTTCAAGATCATCTTCCCTTTGGTTTATTATAAGGTTGTTTAAAGCTTGCTAATCAAAAAGGGGTGAGGATAATGAGATACCAGAGAACTCAGCCCCTGCTTGGCATGTTCATAACACTCTAGTCTGTTTTTATTTATACCACTTTTATATACATGGATTTAAAAAAATACATAGCAGGATAGAAAATCACTGGGTTTGCAATTACATCTCCCTTCCCACAAGAGGGTAAGACCCTTAAGGTCATAGACTATGTTTTTGGTTTTTGTGTGTCTCCAGTGCCCATGGTAGTATAAAATAGATATGAGCTGAATGAAAGGATGCATTTAATGGGTGAAGAAAGGTGGTATGATTCATTTTATTCACAATATAGAGCTATTTACAGAGAATAATTTTGTGGTTAATGTTTTACTTATTTGTTTTGCTATTTAACATTTTTACACATAAATCTGAACTGTGGGATGGACAATCTGTGGCAAGTTGGATTAGGAAATGTACTCATTTCATTCGCCATTTTCTGCCATGTTTTCATGAGGGAGTCTTTTGAAATAAAGAGATGTGGAAGGTAGCTATGGATTGGGATGGGTTCCCCTTGGTTTGCCACAGAAAAATAAGTCCATATATATGGAAGAGTGGTAATATAAATACATGGACTCAAAGAGAGACATTTGATAAAAGAGACTAAGGGTAGGAAAAAAATAAGAATGAAATTCAGTTCTTGTTTTTTAAATCTTACCATTATTCTCACTTTGGAATAAAACACAGACGCTAAGATAAAGTAAAGGATTTAGGGATGAAGTACAATTTTGGTACTAACATTATTGTGATATCAAAAAGATTTAAAAAAACAAAAAGAAAAAGGAGAAATCTAGTTAGAACCCTATTATTATAAGGGGGATAAACACCTCTGAGGATATGTGAGATGGTAAATATTTCAAAACTAGGAATATGGAACAAAGACTCACTCTGTTTCCTCACCCCAACCCCAAGCTGCCACCATCTTTGCTAGAAATGGCTAAAATGACACATTGGAACCCAGCAGCATTCTCATTGGGAGGAACAATGACCTGGGCTTCAGCCTGGCAGGTAGAGAGCTTGGATTCAGATCCTGGTGGCTCTAGTTTCATGTGGCCTGACACTTGTAAATTAAAAATTCTTCTTGCCTTGGTCATCCCATCTGTAAAGTGGGACTATTGTGAGAACTGCAAAAAATGATGCCTGTTAAGTATTTAACATAGATTCTGGACCATGGACATAACAAAATGTTAGTTAAGTTCCCTGCCTCTCTTCTTCTCACAAATCCACCATGAGGACATCCTTAAATAACCAAAGCAAACTGGAATTACTGCTATGGAGATGTGGCTCTATGAGAACATGTAAGAGGGAGAAATTAATTTTGTCTGGGGGGAATTCTTGAGTGAGAAGAGATTCCATGATAGTGTCAATGATGGGGAAGAGTAGGGAGACTTCTGGCATCAAAGCTATTTCACCAGAGAGAATTGATTGTATGCCTTTGATAATTATATTTTAGAGTGTGTGTTTTGACATTAGCGAGAAAATTTAATTTTTTCTTAACCATAAACACAGTATAGCATTTGATAGAACATAGTCATTACTTTTTACCAATAGACCTATATAGAGAAGTGTATTTTTAAAGTGTATTTGGAATTAAGATGAACAGGGTGTGCACTCAAGGTAAGAAGAATGAATTAGCTCATGCTGTGTTGGAAGAAAATCCTCCTTAATCACATTCTTTAGCTTCAAATTAAATTGGAGGAGGGCCCCATCTGCTGTTTAGAGTATGGGTAATAGATACTTCAGTGAATTATGGATGAGAGTGTAGACCGTCAATAACCTAAACCAATAGTTTTCAAACTCTTTCAAGAAACATTGTGGTAACTCTCTTTTCATCTCTGCTCCCAAGCACTGCTTTTCTGAATGAGCTCTTCTGTGAAATCCTGGTAGTAAGGCACCTGAACACAGAGCTGTCCTGACCATAGCTAGAGGGGGACAGCGAGGCGGCTGCTTGCTCCCACCCCATCCCTGTCCAACTCCTGACTCCAGCGACCACTCAGCTGCTGCAACCACAGGACTCACGGGAGCAGATGTGAAAAAACTACCATTCACCTTTTAGTAGGGAAGAGGAGATGAAGACCTGGCTGGGGAAAGAAAAGACACTAAGTTTTTTTGTTTTTTGTTTTTTTTAAAGGAGAGGTATAGGCAGGAATGAAGGTGAGTAGGAAGGCAGGCAGGAAGAGAAAGGAGGAAGAAACATCTTTATTTCAACTTTTATTTGGTTGTTCACACTGGTTGCCTCCCCCACTGTCGCAGGACTCCAACCCAGGGGTATGTGACCTGCTTTTTTGGAGGTGATTGACCTAACTGCTGCTCCACCAGGGCATGCTGACAGTGAGTCTTTTAAAATGACTTTGAGCATCAGTGTGCTCTAACTGGCTCCTACCAACTGCTGATTTTTAAATTTTTAGGACGTCGCGGAGTCAATTATTCAACACATCTTATTAAAAATGAAATAATCTAAAGTTTAGATTTTGAGCACGTTAAGAACACATTGAAAATAAAGGTGATCAATACCATGTCATTACTTTTTATCTTACTAAATTTATTACTATCTGTGCTTGAAGTTATTCACACCTGTTGTTTCCTGTATGGTGAAAATACTGTAACTTCACTCACCTTTTCTGGAACTGCATGTTCAGTGATGTCATGCTGGCAACCTGAAATCAACGGTGATTGAATATTTGCAGCGTGGAAATTGGTACAAATGGCAGGTTTGGTTTCTCTCAGGTCCAGGTTGGTTGGTAAGCATACTGGTGTTGGCTTTGCCCCTGGGGATAGCAGGCCTTCTCCTTCCCCTCCCTCTTTCTCATTGCCACCAACGAGATTTTTCCAGTTTTCTTCCAGTTGTCACAGTAGTTCTGAATTTTGAAGATGTGATATAAGGGAAAGGAATATGTCTAGTTCTGCAATGTTCTCTCTCTTTTACTGTTAGCTGATACAATTATGGTTGGTTCCAAACATTTTAGACCTCAACTGCATTCAATTTAATCTTTGATGCTATTATTTTGTAAAGATAGGAGTCTTCTGGTCCCTGCCCCCTCACAATTACTCTCTCCCTTTCCCCTACCCCCCTAGACCCCAAACATAGCAGAAACGGTAAGGTCTGGCTAAACAAAATAACCTGGGCATTTATTAAAATTCAGACACCCAGATCCCATTACATAACTTCTAAACTGGTATTCTTAGGAAAGGGGGAGACTCAAAATAGTACTTTGTCAATATTCTTGGCATTTTGACCATCATCCCATGTACCAGCGTGGCCCCTCCTGCAGGTCCTTGCTGCACAGCCAGTGCCCACCGTGCCTCCCTTAGTGCTGGATCAGTTGGACACATGACACAGGAGCCTTGATTTGTATGTTTGGCCTCAAATTCTTGTCTTCTGAAACTTAACATTCAGGAACCTGCTCATTGCTTCATGAACCTGTTTCTCATACCAAGGCCTAATCCCCAAGGTCAGTCCTTTGGGGGTCTAGATTCCTACCTAAACAGAGACCATTATGTAGTGCTTGGAGACCAGCAAGGGAGTTAGGTGTGTTGGGTTTATTTCCATAATAGCATCCAGTTTCTGAAAGACAGCCACCCATCTCTGGGGATCATCGGGAGGGTTCTGTTTCTGGAATACAACACACTCGGTTCCTTCTTAGGGACTTTGCACTGTGCAGTTCCCGTCGCCCATATCACCCTTCTCCTAAGTCTTTGCATGACTTGCATCTTTTTGACATTTGGGTCGGTGACAAAGTGCAGATGTTACTTCCTTGGAAAGACTTTGCTTAATGATGGAAAGGCCACATCCTAGCCTAACCTTTTACCCTGGGTTATTTTCTTCCCAGCACTTATTATCATCTGAATTCTTCTTCATGTCTTGTTTTCTTAAATATTGGGTTTTCTACATGACAATGTAAGCTCTGTGAGAGCAGGGACTAATTCAAGCCCTAAAAACCGTGAACTGGGTTGAATTCTCTGAACTGGAGTTATAATACCTCTTTGTTACTCTCTTAATTACTAGTTAAATGAATGCCTTTCCAAATTGCTAGGTAAGTATATGATGTTTGTGTGAACCGTGGGTTCCCAAATGACTCATCTCTTTTCCTAATGGTTCGTTCCTGACCATGTAGATATTACCATATTTGTGAGTGATTCACTACTGAGCTAGTGCTGCCATTTGAAACAAGGGTTGCTTTCAACTGATGGGAAATCAAATCTGTGATTTCTATGTGAATGTCACCTTTCATCTTCAGAGAAGTTACAAGGACTTGATTCAATTGCATCTGTTTGTTCTGTGGATGAGTCATCTGTATCAAAATGGATCATTAAACCTGAAAGTAATATAGAACCCGCTCAATTTTGGGAACCCCTGGTTCCTCCCGTTTTTTTTATTTCTTCCAGAAGTGGTTTTTGGTGGGTGATGAGTGCTAGGGGATTGCACTTTACTTGAAGACCCTGGGGGACCAGAATTAAGTGTTGGAGATATTGGAGCTGTCACCAGAAGCCATGAGGGTGACTCGGCAGTGCAGTCATTTTTGCAGATCTGTGCCAGGAGGGCCTATAGGGTCATCAGCGAAAACTGTCACCCTGTGTTTGCAACGGTCCCAGATCATGCTGGTGTTGGAGAATTTATCAACAGGAGTCTTTTGGTGCCAGCGGAGTGCTAGGTAGGTACTTGTGCTTTTAAGAGGTTGTTCCTCCTGCCTAGAGATTATGTTTAATACAGTCAGTAAATGGTAGGGCCAATTCTTGAAGCTCAGTCCCACCAGGCTCTGCCTGAAATGGCTGCTATTTTATAATAATAGAATAGAGCAGCTTTTCTTGATAGTGATTTTTCAAACTGCTCTGAGTTTCAGGGACAGACTAGGAATGAAGCAGGGCCTGGGGCCGAGGGATGTAAAGAGCAGAGTTTTGGAGTTTCTCTAACCTCTGCTTTCAATAAGAATATCTCATTAAAAAATATAATTTTGTATATTTGCCTTTTTAAAAGCAAGTTTTTTGTTTTTGATTTAGAGAACAGCTCAGAAGATTATATGTGTAGACAACCTATGGTTTCCTCTACCATTAACATCTTGCTTTTGGATGGTATATTTATTATAGTTAATTAACCTACATAGATGTGTTATTGTTAACTAACCTCCATACTTTATTCAGATTCTGTAGATTCTCCATTTTGTTATTTCAGGATACCACTTTGCATTTAGTAATTTATCTCCCTAGGTTCCTCTGGCCATGATAGTCTCTCAGACTTTCCATGTTTTTGATGACCTTGACTATGTAAAGGGGTATTGGTTAGGTATTTTGTAGAAATGCTCTTCAATTAGAACTTTTACAGTGTTTTTCTAATGACTAGACTGGGGCTATGGGTTTTCAGAGGGAGACCACAGTGATAAAACACCATATCACAGGGCAGGAGCCTACTATCAATATGGCTTCTCACTGTTGATTGACTTTGACCTCTTGGGCAAGATAGTGGTTCATGAGATTTCTCCACTGTGAAGTTCTTTTGCTCTCTCCTTTCAATACTGTACTCTTTGGATGGCAGTTACTATTGAGATACAGGTTTATGCTTCACCTCCTAGAGAGGGGAGTAGTAGTTCAATTATTTGAAATTATTCTGCATGGGAAATTTTTCTTTTTCTCCTTATTTATTTATTAATTGATTATGTCCATATGGACTCATGGGTATTTATCTTAGACATTGGGTTATAATTCAATACCATGTTATTTACTTATAGTTAAACTTTTAAAGATTTTATTTGCATAAAATTTTTTGCTGTTTAAATGTGTTTTCAAAAACTATTGTGGTATACCCTGGTGGAGTAGTAGTTGGGTTCAGTTCACAAACATCCCAAGGTCCTAGGTTTGCATCCCAGGGCCAGCGGGAACAACCAAGATGAACAACTCAATCAAATGAATGAAATATAAAGGGAAATAACCCCCCCAACTGTTGTTCACTAAAGAAATCTTTCCCTTTTTCCCCTTTTTTATATTAAATATTGATTCATCCAGGGTAATAAAAAGCAAATCCCTAATTAGAATTTGTTTCTATTTTTCTCTTTTTTTTCCCCAAGAATCAAGTTAAAATATAAGGATTGATTTATTTATTTTAAGGAAAGGTGCAGGCAGGTGAGCAGAGGCAGCAGGCGGGAAGGGAAAGGAAGAACTTTTCATTTATTTTTATTTAGTTATTCATCTGGGTTGCTCCCCCCGGCCCCAGGATATGAAACTGGGTCCTTGAGATGTATGTGAACTCTGCCAGCCAGAAGCAATGAACATAACTGCTACTCCACCAGGGCACGCCAATGTTGTTTTTTAAAATCATCAATATCAAAATGCTAAGTTTACAGTCAGACTTAAAATGATTACTGAGATCACCTACAGGGAGATTTCGCTAGGCCTTGGAAACTGGCTAAACAGGCCTGAAGAATTTACTGTTGCAATTAAATAAAGAATGACTGTTAATTTGAACTATGTTGAAAAGTCATTATTGTATTGCATGGTAATTAAGCTAAGTATAAAGGATAAGCTCCCCACTTCATTGACTCTAATTAAATTATTTTAGCACAACCTGAGTAAACATTTAATTCTCATTCTTTCTCATCAAACCAGTGCCTTATGGACACTGTCTTCTCCAGAGTTTTTTCCCTCCTCAATTTATGTATTTATTCATAGTGCTTCATCATGGGTTCTTTATCTGATGACTTTCACGCAGTAGCGCAGTAAAACTTTCCTTATATCCTGTGGCTAAGGACTCAGAGAGGTTGTGAAATTTGTCCATTATTTTAAATGACTGTATGTTCTGGACAAGAATGATCAGAAATGATGAGTATAATCTCTCTTTTTGGTCATGGTGCACAAACCGGGCTGGGTCTGGGGCAGGGAGAGAGAAGCATTGCTTGAGACTGGTCTGGGGTCTTTTGACATTGGGGTCTTCATCACAGTGCTCAGAGCTGGTGTAAAGCAGTAGAGGTGTTACTGCTTCAGGGCAGAGGATGGTGGTTTCCCAGTTGAAGGCATTTGGGCCCTGAATTAGCCTCTGGACTCCTTAGCCACCCTGGGACTGCTTCCCTAATGACAAACTGGAGGATCCTGTTTCCCAAAGTAGGTGTGTTTTTCTTCAAAGTGTGGATCTATTGCTTAATGCTGCAAAAATAGCTTTCAAATTACGTTAGTAGAGAATGTTTATGTGATTGAATTTGCTGAGCATACCGTCATTATTTAACTATATATTGCATTCCACAGCATTTTAATCAATCTGCTTTGCTCTTATTCAACCCACTTTTCTTCCGTTGCTGATTATACAACAAAAGGACACACTTAACTTAAGTATGGGTGAGTGTTACCTGGATCCAATGGCCTGGGCTCTCTTTCCTTTCCCTTAAAATTTCTTTGGATTTCACATTTCAAGGATGTCAGTGATAGTTACATTTATGTACCGTTTTACAGATGAGGCATGAAAAAATGAAAAATGGGTTTGAAAATTATCCCCCCATGGCAGCAATCACAAAACCTATAAGGAAGAATGCTACTTGAGCAATAAGCTTCTAAAAATTCTAGAGACTGAGAGAAAAAGATGAAATCCTCAAAAAATTTAGTCATCTTCAATCAGTTTTAAATAGGCGATCCAAAATAAACAAATAAGCTGGAAAAGATTTCTACATCATTACATGCCAACCTTTTTCACATTATTAATATATTTGCATATGTTTTGATCAAAAGCTGCTCATTCAAAAAAATGCATTTGTAACAAAGATCTCCACAATGCAATACCATGTGCTTCTGAGTTTGCCTCTAAAACCATTCTGCGAGCACAATATCCTCTTAAGCAGTGAGTCCTGTGAGCAGCCGGAAGAGCGCGAATTTGGTGGCTGACGATTCTTCAGTTCTTTCAGGCTTTCATCTTTCTTACAAATACTTTAATATTTTAACTAATTTAATTTTATCGAAGCAACACTGCATAATAACATTGTAGAAATTCAAAGTGTGCATCATTGCAAATTGACAGCTGTATAAGCCACATCAATTTTACCATCAACTGTTTAATTCTATCCTTCACCCTCTATGCTATCTCCTCCCTTTCCCCCCCACAACCCTCAGTTTTGTCTTATAGACTGAAAGTCTATTTCTGTTCAATTTGTTTCATTCATTTGTTTGGCTTCTCTATATGCCACATATAAATGAAATCATATGGTGATGTTTATCTCTCTCCATGTGACTTATTCCACTAACATAATTCCCCCTGGCTCCATCTATGTTGCTGCAAAAGACAGGATTTCATCTTTTTTTTCTTTTTTAATAAAAAGGGCATTTCTCAGTAAGCCTTCTTGGCCAAATCAACTCATTTGTCCTTTTGCAGTTACAGATTGAAAATGAACAGATTGGTTAATTGCACAATCTGTCATTACAAGGTACACTTTCTACTCCACAGAAGTCTTTATATAAAAATTTAAATGGTATTAATTCACTATGAGAAACCATGACATGCTGGAAAAAACTCTGATCTGGTATTCAGGATAGCCAGAATTCTGGTTTTGTCTCTGAAACTAATTAGTGTGACCCAGGACAACTTATTTTCAGAAATTCCAGCAGTACTCTTGTGGGATGAATTAACCCTAGTCCTAGTCACCGCCCTCAGGGATTCGTGGCCTGATACAGTGGTTCTCACACTCTTTTGTGCATCTAAGTGCCCTGGAGGGTTCGGAAGAACACAGTGCTGGGCCTCACCCTGGATTTTCTGACTCAGTTGGTCTGCACTGGGTGGAGAATGTGCTTTTCTGACAAATTCCCAGATACTGCTGCCGGTCTGGGGACTACAGTTTGGGAAGCACTAATGATCTAATGGTTGAGTTGACACATCTGTAACAATTCAAAGATTAAATGCTGTGAAAAATGCAGAAGTGATGTGCAGTGGGAAACAGGGTGTGGAGAAGTGGCTCAAAGATTAATGAACAGCTGGTGACATGAGAAGAGGAAGAGGAAGTGAAGCAGGGTCTTGACAAGTGGATAAAGCTTGGCAGGTGGCTCTATTCCAGTCTTTTGATGGGAGGGGTGGTGCGGAATACATATGGGAGCAGGGGTACTGCCCAGCACAAGTGGAGTGGAGGGCGGGTGGACAGAAAAATCAGAGGAGGCCAAAAGCTTCATATCCTGAAACAGTTAAAGAAACACTAGCACTCTAAACTCGTTGTTGCAGACACAACTAGCTAACAAGATTTATCATAAATACAGGCAGAACTGCCAGAGGATCCGAGGCAGAACGATGAATAACTTAAGGACGGTGGACCCTTGCACTACCTCCACATCCTGCGTACAATACTCCAATACCTCCACTTCCTGTTGTAGTTCACCATTCTCCTCAGGAAGTTAACCCCTGAATCAAGTAGATTTTTCTTGCATCAACCCCTATGCCTTCAGTGGCTTTGGCTTGCAGGACTCGAGCACCTGGACATTTGCCGGTAATACAACCAGAAACAGATGGAATTGAGGATGAGAACTAGAAAGTCAAACTAAATATCTTCTTGGCTTTTGGATTTTGGCATCAGGGGAACAGTATGATTAGAGCCATACTTAAAGACGACTCTGGCTTGGGAAGAGAAAGAGTGATTTTAGGAGAGCCAGATAGGAATTACTGAGGCAGCTCAATCCCTAAGCAGGGGCAAGCTGAAGAAAAGGATGAAGTCGGGATGATGCAGATACCTGGTGGAGGTTGGGAGAAGGCACGGATTTGTATTTGATTGCTTCCTGGGGATTAGGGAGAAGAAAGACCAAGGGAGATTGAGTTGCACATCTAATTCTTGGAGGAGAATGGGATCCTTCAGAATAGATTGTATGAGAAAGAAACCTTTGGGTGTCTTGGTTTTTTTAGAAAGGACTTAAAAGTCTCTTTATATATGATTATAGTCAGTGGTTTGAGGTTGTTTGTTGTCTTCCATATTACAGAATATATTTATACAAAAAGCAAATGGCATATATATAACAGGTACTCTATGCAACTATATTTATTGATTGGTTGATCTGTCTTAGTCATTAACTCTGGAATATTTGCGTCTGTAAATAGCCTTCTTTTCATGCTCTTCTTCATTTTGGATCATTTTTTAGAATGGTGATGCGCTCCTCCTCTCATTTTCTGTCCCAAGCATATGAGCATTTTTTTTGATGTATGTATGTCATGTATATATTTTAAATGAGTAGAGAAGGTATTTTAAGCCTCTTTGGCTCTTTTGGTCATAATAATAATAACATCCTCTTTTGAGATATTTGTACACAATCCTGTTTCCCCACTGGATTATAAACTTGCTTTGAATAAAGAACATCTTATTCATTTTTGTCTTCCTTACTGCACTCATTGTAAGTGCTTAAATAAAGTGGATATGAATGTTTGAGCAATTGGATAGAATCATTGAGTAAAAGTCGATTACTATCTGTTCTTTAGACAAAATGACTCAGGCAATAAGAAAATAATTGTTTCCAGGGAAATGGAAATCCACGGATCTCCGGGAGGTAGAAAGAGGAAACTTTTAATTTCGTAGCCTCTTGGGATTAGAAAAGAAAATTCATGGACACTTCAGAAAACAGAAGCAGAGACCCATGAAACTCGGAGAGCATTCGATTCTGTATTAAATTAGCCATTGAAAGCCTTGGGCTACACCTTTCTCACCCTGGATTTTCGCATTCGAATTTCTGCCCAGGGCTGCAACGTCCTCATTTATAAGATTGTGGTTGTGATGAATTACAGATTCTTACAACTTTGTCAATTGGGGAGAATTCTAAGTAGAAGGAACAGCATGAACACACATCAGAAATAGGCCATTTTTATAAGTTTCACAGATATAAAGAAAGACTAGCACAACATTTATAAAAAAATAGTAAGACACGTTTATTGTATAAAGACATATTTATTGTAAAGTTCATTTAAATAATTTCTTCTAATGGTTTCTGTTGGTTTGGGCTAACTCTTGTAATCATAACCAACCTATAAAAGAAGGTAGTTGATATTTTTCTATTACAGTATCTGGGATAGGATGAAAGTGAAACAATGAAGTCATATCCCTGGACTTCACTTGTGAATTAAGCACCTTATTTATGAATTGAATACTACTAGAAGATAATGTTTCCTTAACTTCTTGTTTTATTCACAATATAACCATTACAGTCATCACATGTTTCATTATAATTTTCACCATCCTTTCTTAAGCCTAGGGAATCAACAAAACAAAAAACAAGCTATGAGTGGTAGGACGTGTCAATTTTCAAGCTAAAATAGTCCCATATTTGCTGATTTTAATTTATAAGAGCTGGGAAGAGATGTACAGTAGCCCATTATTTAGTCTTTCCACATACAGGTACAATAGGTCTAAGTGACCCCAGGAACATGGGTATTAGTAAAATGTACTAAAGTAATAAATTTATTTGTAGTATTTACTACCTTGGGTTTAATAATTTATTTCATTCTAAGTTTATATAATTTAATTTTAAATAATTGCTCTCTAAACAAGCGATTCATGAAATTCTGGAAAATTTACCAATCAGTTCTCATGAGCTGAGATGAGCCAACCCAATATACTACTGGAGTTTTAATCTCAGAAATGACTTTGGTAGAAGAGGAGTGCAGAGAAAAAGTACCCAAGCTGTGTCAGAAGTAAAGAGTAGGAGACAGACTTGGGAAAACGAAAAGTTTGCTGTCTCAGCATGAGGGTACAGTAAGTCAGGTGTAGAGAGAATTCAAATTTCAAATTGTGTTCAAAGGTAGATACCTTAGAATCTTGTCTTCTCCATTTGGAGTCTCTGAGATCTGGTCTTACAGAACTTCCTGCCCTTTGTAGTTTTGTATTTTGGCTTCCTTGTGGATGACCATGGGCCAAAGGGGTATGAGGGTGAGCCTTCTCACTTTCTTCCAGCCATAGCTGAGGTACTCTCTTGGAGAATGGAACTCATCCAATGAAGCTATGTGTCAGGCCTTGCTTTCTCAAGCCTGAAAATCTATGGGAGGGGTATTTAGAAGGATATTGGAGCCTGGCGTTTGTCTCCTGTGGAAATTTGTTTACAGAAGTTTGAAGTTGCTGGGTTTGTCTTAGGGTGACTCACAGAAGCATTTCTTCCTTCAGTGACCGATTGAAGGAATCTCTACCAGCCTGGAGTTGGCTGGAGACAGCCTCTCTTCCCTCTCCTGGTTTGCCCCCCACCCCACCCTGGAAGTCACAGAACTCTCTCTGTTGGAAGGTCCCCTCACAACTGGTACAGATGTGTGCCTGAAGGCCAGGAGCCTACCTAATGCATCCTCACTCCCACACAATGAATTTCATTTGGGAATCATCTGTAGAAAGCAGGGTCCAAGTTGCCGCCGGAGGATGATGGGACCAGTAACTGAGGTAGGAGAGCTTCCCAATGGCCGGGCTGTGGGAAAGGGGAGGATGGAACTGAGACATGAGATTGAGAAGTTGCATCGTGTTCTGTTTGGGATTTGATTAATGATGCCTATGGGATAGTTCAGAGGGTACTGGGCATTCAGAGAAAGATGGGAATGGAATGGTGGGATTGCGATTAGACAGTAAACCATGAGCACAGGTGAGACCTGGTCCCCATGAGCATGTAGGTAGCATGTAGGCTGGCAGAGTTCAGAATCTCACAGAAACCCAGTATTAAAGGTGGTGTCAGGGGGATTAGAGCTCAAGAATCAGACAGGAATGTCCAAAGAACTCTGAAAGGACGGAAATGGCACCAACAAAGAAGCTGAAGTATAGTGATTGTGGCTCATAGTGGGAATAGTTTGGCTCATTGTGTTTTTACTTCTAGTTTCCCAAGTTAATCTATTCAGAGTTGCGATTATGTTGAACTCACCTCCCTTCCTCTCTTGAAAAAAAAAAAAAAGTCAATATTATAAATGACTCAGGATCAGGAAGATAGCTGACACTTTTGTACCTTGTTAATATTTTGATCCAGCCTTTTATAGCCAGTGTGAGAAGAAAACAAATTTGTTTTAAGCTAAAGGTATGGGAAATGTCAAGTTTTTCCTCTTTGATATTTCTTGCTGTGTTCTGTTTTAATCAGTTCATTTTCTCCTTGGTCACAAGCCTGATTTTTTTTCCTTTTGTGACAGTTGTCAGCTGCCCGGTGTGTCAGGTAGTTTGTCACCATGGTAGGGTGACACAATAGAGTTCAAGCTGGCAGGTTATGCCCCGAAAGCATGTGCCTCTTTTGATGGTTGTGTTTGTGAACATCCAGGAAACCTACTGCTACCGAGCTGGATTGCAAGTTTTGAAATAACTCTGTGGTTTGCTTTCAACAAAAAGTGTACCCCAGACATACTCAAGGGCTGTTGGTGTAGGTGAAATTCGATGCCCCCAACATGAAAAGAGAGCCTATCTAAAGAGATAGAGGAGTGAATTTTCTGCTGCACAAATCTGTCGAATAAGTGGATTTAGATGTGACCACAGACTTGCCATGTGAAATTCTATTCCATGGGAATTAAAGTTAGTGGCTTTGTGAAGGCATTTATGGCAGACTGAAAATTTTTCTCAGATTCTTTTGCCAAAGCACAAACTCAAAGAAATAATGATGGGCTTTTACTGTGACTCTTATGTACTCAATGTGTGAAACAAAGCATCGCTATTCCTTAGAACACAATGACTTCAATGGGGTTGTCTACTGCTGAGAGAATAGGAAAACTAGAGAAAACGGTCCTTCTATAAGCCAGGTATTGTATTAAGTTACAAATATCATAGACCCCTAGAGACTTTATTTCTCAGGTAAAAGCAGCAGCAAGTACACAGAGAGCAGGCATGACACTTGCGAGGATCATCAGGCTGTCTTCAGCCTTCCAGTCCACCATCTCCAGGATGTGGCACTTGTCCAAGATGGCTGCCGGAGCTTCCAATGCCATGTTTACTTACAGGGAGAGAATGAGGAGAGCAGAAGGGCATGCTTTCTCCCAGGCACCGGTCTCAAAATTCCAACACTCCTACTTATATCTCATTGGCTAGAACTTAGGCACTTAGCTTCACCTGGCTGCAGGCATTGTGTTGAATTCACTCCAGATCTTTAAATTATGATAAATTTCATGTTTTGAAAAATTAATAGTCTTTTGTTCTCCTGGTCATTATTGCAAGAGACTGAGAGAGAGCTTGTGCAAGAGTGAGATTTGTTAGTGTTTTTCTGGATGATTCCAAGAGATCTTCTTTGTTTTCTTCTCAACAGTAGTAGCGGTATAGCATGAATCAGTCAGGGTTAACCACAAAGGCAGGATCAACAGGCTATGCCGTTTAAGAAATTTATTAGAAGGAATTGGCTTACTCAGTTGTAGGGCTGACTCAGCTTGCTTGAAATCTATAGATTTTGAAATTCGCTCAAGGTGAGAGTATCATGAACAGGCTGGAACCCCAAGAATAGGAACTGCAGCTTGAAGTTTCTGAACTCAGAGACCATGTAAGCCTTTTCCTAAAAGGTTTTCAACTACACTTAACTCTCGAATAACATGGTTTGAACTTGTAGGGTCCACACATACAGATTTTTTTCCCCTTCACATGTGGCACCTAGGTGTATGGAGGGCTGCAGCTGAAGCTATATGTGGAATTTTTCCTCGGAGGGGACCAGAATTGTGACCCCTGAGTTGTTCAAGGGACAACTATAACTGCATCAGTACTGCTCAGTGTAATCTCTCTTTTGATAATCAAAGTCATTTGGTTAGATACCTTAATTACGTCTGCAAAATCCCTCCATGGCAGCACCAGATTAACACTGAATTAAATAATTGAGAAAAGTGATGTGTTTGCTGCGAAATGATTGCTGCCTCCCTTCTTTCCTCCAGCGCTCAGAGGTACTAATGGACCTTTTGTTCTTTATTCAAATCGGTAATAGCTTTTGTAATTAAAGCAAAAATTAGTAGCAATTCAAATCTGTTTTATTGCTGAGATTCGTATCTTTAATTAAAAGAGCCCTCTATAGTCCTTTAAAAAAATAGCTTGAGCTATAATTCACATATATATATATATATATATCAAGTTCACCCTTTGATAGTATACAATTCCATGATTTTTAGTATATTCACAAAGCTGTGCATTAATCACCACTGATTTCAGAATCTCTGTATTTTTATATTAAATGTAGGTGTAAGTATTTTAAGACAAATGAAGAATTTGAAAAACTCCATTCTGTTGTCTCAGATTTAAATTCACTTGAAAATAGCCATCAGTGTCTTTTGGTAAGGATAGACTTGCAAATGTTTGATCTTAGTTTTGTAAGGAGACTATATATGTGGCCTTTCTTAGGGAATTTTCTACCCAATTTGAGCATAGTATTCCATCAGGTGTAATTCAAAATCAGAGCTTTCATGCATTGGTTCATCAATGTTTATTGAACCTTTACTTTCATAGTCTGTAGTGTTGGCATTTCATAATTGCGAGTTTTCAGAAAGGAAGTGATCACATCTGTAAAGAAGGTTCTGAGAACTCCTGTGAACATTCCATAGACACCCAGGGTCTTCTTAGGTGTTGGTTTCACATCAGAAACAGGGGAAGTAGCTAAACCCTTCTAAGAAGTACCGGCTGATTCTGAGAAGTATATTGAATGTTGCCACATTAGTGAGATACGAGTTGAAGGGTTCCCACTGGTTTGCATTGCATCCTTCCTTCAGATCTCTATTTCAATATCATTTAACAGGGAGCCCTTCCCTGACCATCTTTCTAAAATTAACCCTGTCCGGTCCTACTCCATTACTTTGCTTTGCTTCCTATACCACCTGAGTTCTTACATGTTGTATATGTATTTGTTATCACAGCGATTAAAATGAAAGCCCCACGTGAGCAGATATTTTGTTTGCTGCACTCTCCTGATTCCAATATCTAGTACCATGTCTGCACCATAGTACTAATAAAGATGTATGGTATGCATGAATGAAAGATCTAAGAAGAGGTGAAAATCATAGAATTCTGTTCATATAGTTCCTTATGCAAGCAGAAATTACTTTTTTGTGTGTGGATGATATTGAGGGAGGCTGGCTTCTTATCACGAAGCTACTAACATTTGAATTCACTTGAACTTTTCTATTCCCTGACCTCAGTGCAAAGCCAAAAAACAACTGGAACTTAGCTAACTCATCTGATTTTAAATGAGTGCTTTCCAACCCCACTTGGAGTCTCCCTTAGAATGCAAAATCCTGGGAGCAGGAGGTTTGTTTGTTCTCTTGTATTGTCAGGGTCTAGGGTGATGCCTAGCACACACAGTACGTATTGAAGAAACTCCTACCTCTCTCAATAACTGGCCTTGCTTCTTCTCCAAGGAAACAGGCCCCCATGAATGAATGCCCTCAGAATCTCCTTGAACCCTAAACCTTCCTATATGCCCTGTCTCTTACCTGCCTCAAACTGGCAGCTCTCTTATGTGTGTTTTTCTTTCTTTTATAACACTCTGGCAGGGTCCTCCCACTCTCAGATATGAAATTATCTAACTACTATCAAGTCTCTTTAGTATGTGGAAGACTCAGGTTTCTCCCCTTGTCCTGACCTCTCCCTGCTGCTTATCCCTTATTTCTTTCCCTTTAATGCCAGACTGAAAGCCTCCCAGGACCACAGCTTCAGTGAATGTGTGCTCGCCACCTCCCTTCCCCCAGTTTCCTGAAACTGCCCAGGAAGATCACCCAGGACCCTGACTTGCCTGCCCCAATAGTCTCATCACAGTGTCCCTCTAGTCCCCAATCCTCTTGAAGTTGGCACCAAGACAGCTTGGCTATCCCCTACCTCCCCCTCCCATTTTGACTTTACACACCTCTGGCAATGACCTAGCCCCACCCCTCCTTGTTTAGGTAAGACATGGTCTTCTTTGACCCTCCTGCTTCCTGCCCAACTCGGTTATAAAGTCTCAGTGGCCCCCTTCCATGCCCATTGTGACCTGCCTGAGTGATGCTTAGCTCAAAGGATACTGGTGTACTACTGATTCTCTGCCTCCAACTTTACTGAGAAATCTTTCTAAAACAGATTATCACCTTCTCAAATATTTCTGTGCTCCCTATCACCAAGGTCTGAATCTGAAACTTCTTAGAGTGGCATTGAAGATCTGCCTCAGCATGTTCTGGCTGCTATAAACCTATACACAAGATGAGTTACACACTATAGCCTCAGTATATTATAAACTGGGTGGGTAGTAAGCAACTGAAATTTATCGTTCATAGTTTTGGAGGCTGGCAAGGTCAAGATCGAAGCACCAATGTGGTCACTTTCTACTGAGAGTCTTCTTCCTTGTCCATGGCCAGTGTCAGTACTGTGTCCTCACATGCTTGGGCTCTCTCTTATAAATCACTAATCCTATTCATGAGGACTCCATTTTCATGATTTAAATACTTTCCAAAGACTCCACCTCGTGATACCATCATTTTAGAGGATTATGATTGCAATATATAACAATTTTTTTAAAGGAAAGTTGCAGGCAGCAATGAAGGTGGGTACGGGCAGGCAGGCAGAAAGAGAGAGGAGAAAAAAACATTTTCTTTATTTTATTTAGTTGTTTATCTTGATTGTTCCCCCTTGGCCCCAGGTTGCTAACCAGGGTCGGTGGGATGCACACGACTGCGCCGGTGAACTTAAACATTACACCACCAGGGAGCTCCAGCAACATATGAATTTTAGGGGAAGACAAGCAGACTGTAGCAAGATCATTGGCGACGTGGCTGTCTCGTGGTTTTTCACATTTGTTTTGAAAACAAAAACGCATGCACACATCCTCTCTACCTCTCTCTCCTCCCCGTCTCCCTCCTACCTGTCTCTCTCTCTCAATTTTTGTGCAGGGATTCTTAATGTCAGAACATACCAGGTGGTCTCACTTTGGGGGCACATTGAATAGGATGCCCTTCTTCCTTTGAATACTTTCTGTCGCTCTGGAGTCTTCAATGATCATCCCTCTCCCCTCCATGTGGAATTGGCTCTGCCCCACCCACTCAGTCTTGCACAGCTCTCACACACAACTGTCACACACAGTTCTGCTTGTGCACAGTACACTTTTTGCTTTATTTGTTGCTCTATTGTTTTTTTCTGTTTTATTTTTTTTAAATGTTTGGAGCTAATGAACGAGGCTCTTAGAAAACCAGGGGTAAGCTGTTTGGTTTATTGATGTGTCAACTGAATGAGTAATCCAGGCTACCAGTGCATTAAGGGAAAATTCACCCCTGCCACCACCCTGGTGGTGTTAACGTGGCTATGGCCTGGTTTCCTCGGCACTTGGTAAACTGATACTATTTTTGTCACTCATTTCATCAGTTTACAGGTCCACTTTCTGTCCTTAAAAAGAGAAAATACAGATGTACCTCCAACTTTAAATGTTCATTCTGTTCTTGAGGCTGATAATCATAATAGTATAAAAAATCCTTTTCTTCTATTTTTTTTAAAAAATCAAGTTAATTCTTCTATTATCTGAATTTCATTGGGTTATCAGGGGAAAGATACTCCCTTTCCCCAAGTGAGAATTCAGTCACAATATACTCTTAATATACTGCTTCCTGAGACATCGGACCATAGTTTGTATCAGCCCGCCTTCTATGCGCCTGTCCCTTCACATGCATGCCACACGTGGACATCAGACACCATGAATATCACATCGTGTACACTAAAAGAGGAAAACCACGTCCTTAATTTTATTTCCTGGGCATGTTGACATATAAAGGAGTTATACCATATACAAATATATCTTAGATTCTTTTCCTGGTGTATAAATCTATAACGTAAACCTATAATGTATTAATATTGTGGTTTGAAGTTTTTCTTGAATGCTGCTTTCTGTACAGCCAGCTCTTGCAAGGTGAGAGGTGAGACACATTGGCCACTTGGGGGCACCCAGGTACTTATATAATGAAAAACCTAAAGGCATTGCCAAGGGAAAGTAATTTGATCTAAAAAAAAATAATCGGGCAGGCTGGGGATACTCAGAGCAGAGGGACGATTTCAGCATATGACTCCAGAAACCAGGTCTGCTTTGAACCCTAATGGCCATATCCTAAGAAAGGAAATTCAGTAGACAGCCTAATTTCCAGGAGAGCTGGGTTCCTGTTTATAGAGGTGCTTCTGCACAGGCCCTGGGGGATCTCACAGGGAGGCCAGTGGTGGAAAAGAGAATGAGCAGAGACTGGCAGGAGAATTCACCTGTCAGCATGCTCAGGGCAAGACCACATTTTCTCGTTCTCTGTTGTGGGCTGTTTGCCTCGTTGGAGCTCTACACCAATAAGTATTTTTAAAAGGCTGGCTGGGTGAATTGAATGCATGTACAAGGAATCTAACAAGAAATGAGTGGACAGAGACTAGAGGTTTAAAATGATGATGACCTGCTAATGAAAGGAATTAATAAGCATGAGACATAAGTACAAGGTATTATATGTACCCTGAGATTATTTGCTTAGCTAGAACATGTGCAAGAGAGAGAAGAATCAGTAGGAAAATTCTCATATTACCTATATGCATTCAAATTTGTCAGGTTGGATATTGTGTTACATATAATATATAAATGACTAGCATTTATTATGTATGTTACATATAATAGACTTGTTCCTTTACATTTTGAGTTTATAATCAAATAACACAGAAGCTCAAACAACATGAATGTTTAAACTTAAATTTTTATGGTGGCATCCAGTGCAAATTTATTAACTTTTTTTAAAGGAAAGGTGAAGGCAGGAATGAAGGCAAGTAGATAGGCAGGCGGGCAGGAAGAGAGAGGCGCAAGAAGCATCTTTATTTTATTTTTATTTAGCTGTTCACATTGGTTGCTTCCCTCTGGGACTGGGACTCAAGCCCAGGGGTACGTGGCTTGCCCCTTCAGAGGTGATTGACCTAACCTCTACACCACCAGGGCACACCACAAATTTAAGGTTTTGGTGCTTTGAGGCATAGGAGACTCCAAAATGCCTTTTGAATTCTCAAGTGTTACTAATTAGACTAAAATATTTTTAACGTGGTAACTCAGTTGCTCTACTTATTTTGAGTCTGGGTGGACAGGACTCTGGGATGAAAGATCTGGGCAGATAGGATGAATTGGGCTGCTCCTTGGTTTCAGCTTCCTTTAGTCTCTTCTTCAGCTGTGTAGCCTCAGAAATGCACTTTCATTAATTCAGCCAGGGCTGAGTGAACCCTCTCCATCTGCGGGAAACCCAAGCTCACTGGAGACTTAAGAAAAACGGGATACTATTTTATTTGTTCTGAGAAATGACTATTTCCAAGTAACCTGGATAGATTTTTGGTGGGTAGAACATTCTACCAGCAGTCTTTTAAGATCTGCCTAATGTGATATTAGTTTTGTTCCAAGCAGCAACACACTCACTTTAGGAAAGGGATTTTATAAGACAAAAAGGACTGTGCTGAGAGCCAGGAGAATATTTTTTCTTGGGGAGACTATCCACTGAGATGAAAATGCGCATGGACTTTTTATGTTTTATATTCCCAATGCCATGAACATAAAGAACACATCTATAAAAATTATTTTTAAGGGCATGAGGGCAAACAGTGCTCTTGAGTCTTGGAAAGACCAAACTGGTACACACATTGTCAAAACAGAGAGTCATAGAGGCCAGAAGTGCCTAAATGCTGAAGAATGTTACATTTAAGAGATCATACATAGGAGTCAGACATTTGAGTTTAAATCCCAATTCTACCATCCACCAACTTTTCTGCTCACTTCTAATATTCCCAGTACAACAGTTTTACCTCCAGTCCTTTGACTCTGCCAGCTTTTTGCTTTTCACTAAGGCCCTGTGTAGTCTAACTTTTCCCTATAGTCCTTCATTGTGTTGTCTCTCTCCTTCCACCATATTATTCTCCTGCAAAAATTCCACTGTGGTCAAAATCAGAGTGGTACGGGCAAGGCTGCCCTTCTCTCCCAACAACTGCACACATCTGTAGAAACACACACACACACACACACACACACACACACACACACACACCTTTGATGACATTAAATTGATCACTCTACCTCTGTACAGACACTCAGAAATCTGTCAACCCCACTGTATTTCTTCAGCAAATTCACTCACTCACTCTCCCAGATGACTATTTCACACCTTTGCTGTTTTCTCAAACTTCCAACATCCTCCTGACTCTTTCTCTTGGTCCATGATCTTGCTGCTTATTCCACTAAGAAACTGGAAGCAGCCCCAAGCCCAGCCTCCTGCATTCACCCACAGTTCTGCCCTGATCTGCTGAGTGAACTCTGTTGACCTCACTCTTAAGGCACCAGATCGTCTGCTCTTGCATATTCAGAACACTCCTTCTGCAATATCCTCCCACTGACTTCATCAAATGTCCTCCTTTTATGGGCTCCTTCTTATTATTCTACAGTAGCTCCCTTTTGAAAATACCTCCCTTAATCCTTTATCTCCTGACAAGTTTCCCCTACCTCTCTGCTCCTCTTTAAAGCAAAACTCTTGAATAAGTTGTCTGTTCTCACTGCTTCCCATTCCTTACCTCATACTTTCCCCAACCCCAGCTTCTTATTATGAACATTCTTAAACATGCCGCAGAGTTGAAACAACTTTTAAGTGAACACCCATATAACCACACCTAGACTCTGCAATTACTGTTTTGTTTTATTTGCTTTAATACATATCTTACCATCTATCCACCCCTCTCCTTTTCATCATGTTTTGGGTATGTATTTTTTAAAGATGTTTTCACTGAATAATTAATACATGTCAAGGCACTTCAATATGATAGGAAGTTTCTCATCCACTCCAGTGTAACCAGAGTAAATAGTTTCTTGTATATATACTCTATATTTTCTATTCACATAAAGCTTACGCATAATAAAATGTATCCACTAAGAGTTATATAATTGGGAATATGCTTCACATACTGTTTTCCACCTTTCTTACACTAAACAGTGTGATTTTTTCTGTATTGCCACATACATCATTCTTTCTAAAGGATGCCTAGCATTACATTGGGTACGTTGTAAGTCAGGCATCAGTATATTCTCACCTAAAAATGTCAGTGTGCATGTTTTTAATTAGATTTTAGTACTTGTTTATAGTTCTTTTCTAGTATGAGATAAAATTTATATATACTGACATACACAAAATCTTAAGTGTGGCATTCAGAGTTCCAACAAATGCATATATGCCCTCTGCAATCCAAATTCTTCTCAAGGTCTGAGTATGACCATCACCACAGAACATTCTTTCATTCTCCTTCCCACTTAGTCCCCAGCCAACTCTCCGATCCTTTGTCAGAGGCAGCCACTGTTTTGATTTTTCCTGACCATATGTTATTTTTGCATATTCTCAAAGATTATCAGCATTAAATCATACAGTATACTCTTGTGTAAGTTCTTTCACTTAGCTCAATATTTTTGAGATTCATGCATATCACATGCATTAGCAATTCATGCCTTTCTGTTGCTGAGTATTAGTCCATTGTTTGACTTGACAACAGTGTGTTTATGCATCTTCCTAATAATGGATACCTGCACTGTTCCACTTTGGAGCTGTTGTGAATAAACTTGTCACGATCAAACTCAAAACTCGTTTTGTGGAGACATGTTTTGTTTTCTCTTGGGTAAACACTTAGAAGTGAAATTATTGGGTCACAGGGTAGAATATATTTAGTTTTATAAGAAACTGCTAGAACTTCTTCTAAAATGGTTATTTTATTTTGTATTTCTATGAACAGTATATGAGGATTCTGTTTGCTCTACATTCTTGTTAGCATCTGGTTTCATCAATCTTTCTAATGCTTATCCATTCTGGTCTATATGTAGTCAATTTTTATTGTGTTTTTTATTTAAATTTCCCTGATGAATATATACATTAAGCACTTTTTCATATGCTTATTGATCATTAGTTTATCTTCCTTTATGAAGTATCTGGTCAAATCTTTTGCTCTCTCTTTTTTTTTCAAGCAGAAGGAAGGCAGACAGACAGTAGGCAGGAAGGAAGAGAGAGGAGGAAGAGCCATTTATTATTTAGTTAGTTCTTCATTTTGGTTGTTCCCTCTGGCACCAGGTCATGAACCCAGTTCCTTGGGCTGCATGTAGATTGCACCTCAGGTGTAGACTTAACGTCTGAGCCACCAGGGTGCTCCATCTTTTGCTTTCTTTTAATTGAATTTTATTTAGGTTTTCATTATTTAGGCATGTATCTTAGTTATCATTTCCTTGTCAGATATATGATTTACATCTATTTTATTCCAGGCTGTGAGTTACTTATTTATTTTCTTAATGATGTCTTTTAGAGTAGAATTTCAAAATTTTGATGGTCTCCTTTTCTTCTTTTGTATTTATTGTTTCTGAGTCATATATAAAAGATTTATAGTTTTACCTTTTACATTTAGGCCTAGGATTCATCTCAAATTAATTTTTGTGTATGGCGAGAGGATGAGGTGGAGAGTGATTCATTTTGCTATGTAAATATTTAGGTCTTTTAGCATCATTAGTTATAAGGCCTTTTCTTTCTCTGCTGGATTTCTCTCTCTCCTTCATAAAAATTCAAATGACCTGTAAGTGTGGATCCGTTCCTAAGCTCTGTTTTCAGTCTCATTGATCATTGATTAATCCATGCTAGTACCATATTGTCCTGATTACTGTAGATTTAAAGATCTATAAGTCTTGAAGTTAGGTAGGATAAGTTCTCCAACTTGGGTATTATTTTTGATAATTGGTTTGTATATCCTAGGTAATTTGCTTTTCTATACACATCTTTCAGTCAGCTTGTCAAATTCTACAAAAAGCCCAGTGAAATGATTTGGATTGAGGGGTTGGCTCCATAGATCAGTTTGGCGAACCAATCTCTTAACACTAGTCTTTTCATCCATGAACATGGTATGTCTACTTATTTAGGAGTTTCGTTTTTCTCGACAGTGTCTTATAGTCACCTTCTCATTTAAATCCACCCCATTTAGGTATTTGAAACCAAAACACCCTGAAACTACCCTAGCCTAGCCTCTGTCACCAGTGACCTCTGTGTTGCTATATTTAAAGATCAGTGCAGGCTTCTTTTCATCTCTCAGCTTCTTTTGACATAACTGATCACTCTATCCTTGAAGCATTCTCTTCGCCTGGCTTCTGTCTCACCACACTCTCCTGATTATCTTCTATCTTATAGGCTGCTCTTTTTGGCCTCCGTAGCTGGAATCTTCTTTGCTTACTGACATTTAGACGTTAGAGGTCCCTGAACCTCAGTGCACAGAGTTCTTTACTGATGGGGGAAATATGTTATTTGAAGTCAACTACAAGTTTAAAACCATTTGACTCCCAACTTTGTATCTCAGTCCTGAACCCCATACTTTTATATTCTAAATCCCAGACTTATATACTCAGCTTAACCACTGATCTTCATTTGGATATCTAAAAGATATCTAAAACTTAGCCCACACGCAATGGTACTCTTGATTTGCCCCTAAACCTATGGTCGCTCCTCGCTCCCCACAGTTCGTCTTGTTTCTCAGCTCACTGTTTGGATTTTTATCCATGTTGTGTATATGCCAATCTCAGGATCTCCCTTGACACCGCTCTTTATTACCTGCTTCTCAATCCACATCAGAAAGCCCTTGGCTCTACCTTCACTATATATTTTAGATCTGTCTACTTCTTAGCTGTTACTGGAGTCCAAGCTACCATCATATCACAACAGGATTGCTGCAACATTTGCCTAAGCAATCTGCTTTCTCTTAATCTGTTCTTTAGCTGCAGAACTGAGTCATCGCAGCATTTCACTCCTTGGTTAAAATCTTCTAAGACCATTCTATTTAGGGGGGAATGCCTGTGCAATGGTTTATAAAGCTTTGTGTGATGAGACTTCCCTGTTTGCTCTTTGCAACCTCTTGTGTTGCTTTCTTTCACAACATTCTAACTACAGTGGGTTTTTTTGTTGTTCTCGTACTTGATAAGCTTGTTTGGGCCTCACGGCCTTTGCAGTTGCTGTTTTTTTCTGCCTGAAACTTTTACCCAGATAATTGACTTTTTACCTTACTTCTTCTAGCTTTTCTGCTTGTGTCATGCTTCAGAGAAATTTTTTCCGACCACCCTACGGAGTGTGGCACTCTGTCATCTCCAGTCCCTTACTCCGCTTGTTTTCCTCCTAGCACTTAGCATTATCTGGTTTTGTTTATTTGCTGAGAGTCTGTCACGTTCCCTGAGGCTGGAGACTTTCTGTTTTGGATCCTCAATGCTGTTGTTGTACAGCAAATCGGTTTAGTTCATTATACCTGCTGTGCAGCAGAGCCGATAGCTGGATGCCAGGTGTTTGAAGCTGGGAACTGTTTATCATCAAGAGTCACCAATCCAGCGAGTAGGAGACCTGCTCTGTCTCAGATCTGTGTCTCTGATTGTAGAGGTTTCAGGGATTACATAGGCCAAGTACATGTGGAGGGGGCAACATGGGGGAAGCTGAGTCTGTGGGAAATTCGGCAGGCTTTGCTAATGGAAGATACTGTGGCACTGACAGTGAGGCCTTCTAGCTTACCAGGCCCATCACAAGTCTCTCGCCTCAGTGAGGAGAAAAAATTGTTGAATTCATTTTGAGTGTCTCCCAGCTAAGCTGACCTGGAACTAGACTAGTTGCAACTGATTTTGCAGGATGTCGAGGTTCCCTGGGTCCCACTTACTGGGAGGTTACGCTCTCACACAGTAGTGCTTAGTGCATGTATGTTGCATGATGGACCCTAGGCAAATGAACGTTTCTGGTCCCATTTTCTTCATCCGAGAAGTGGGGAAAATAATGGTCTCTGCCTCACAGGGCAGATGTCAAATATGATACTGGGTGTAATATGATATTGTGGCCATAGAACTGGCTGTTGTTATGATGACTATTATTAAGTAATGTAAGTGATCAGACTCTTCTAATTCATCACCAAATATATATTAATGCTACATAGGGTGGAATTTTCTTCCTTTATTTATTTATTTATTTTATGGTGGTTCATATCAGAGGTATAACTTGTGAGCCAAAGTTGTTGATAACTTAGAGGAAAATGATGTGAGTTCATGTAAAGTTAAATGCCATACAACATTGAAGCAACCCATGCAGACAGCAACAGAAATGTTATAAGGTATAATTCGTTGGCTAATAAAATTTGTTGCTGTTGCTCACTCTACATGTGAACAATGAAAGTGAGTTTTTAAAAACCAGAGTATCTCTGAGAAGGCTTTGAGGAGGATATGGGTTTGGGCTGCTGAAATGCTGGGGGAGTGTATCAGTCCTTTACTGGTGGTGACGGGGAAGGACATTGCATTAGACAGTGACATAAAACCAAAGGGCAGGAAGCACGAGGCAGTTTGAAAAATGGAGCAAACCAATCTGGCTAGAGGAGAGGTCTTGTGAGGAAGCAGTCTGAGAGCAATACAAAGAAAGCAAAGGGCATGAGGTTACAGGAATTGGCAATAGGTGACAAGAAGCCCTTCCTTACTTAGATTAGGCAAGGGAGGGAGGAAGTGCTTCTGAGTGGTTAGGAAAGAAGGTAACATAGCAGAGGCTCACTGCTACCAAGTTCAATCCCTTCTCCCCCTGCAGGTGGCAGGGGCGGGGACTTTACCCTCCATCACGTACAGGGGATGGGTCCACATGTCCATAAGTCCATGCAGCCACACGTTCATGGAGAGGCAGCAGCATGAGGCCCCTGCTCGTCTGTTTCCAAGACTGTAAACTAATTTTGAGCTTTCTCTTTTAACCCAGAAGAATTTTTATTCTAGTTTTTAGGAGGTTGTGACTAAAAGACCAGTGACAATTTTCACCAAGGCTCCTTATTATATGGCCTAGCTGATGGCCTAGCGGTGTAAACTAGGAGCCGTCCACATACGTTCAAGGTCCCTGATTCAACGCCAGGCTGAGGAGACAGCTAATGATGAACAACTGAGTAAAATAAATAAAGTGTTTCTTTCTCCTCTCTCTTCCCACCTGCCTGCCTACTCACCCTCATTCCTGCCCGCACCTTTAACAAACAAACAAAACAACAACAGCAGACTAGAGAAACTCAGAAATGAAAGGTCAATCAATAAACAATTTACACTTTAACCTGCGTATTTAGAAATACTCAACCTGTTTTCCAGAAGAGTCTGTTAAGTCAGTCATATAAAGTCACTTTCTCATATTGCACAAAAGGAAAGCCTGTATTCAATGAGAAGGGGCCACAATAATCTGTGAACTGATCACGTTATTTAAAAAGAAAAAAGGTTATTTAGTCAGCCACGAGATAGACATTTACTTCAGTTGTATAATTTTGTGGGAACATGCAGTCACCCAAGACTGGCGGGATACACACCCTCACCTTTGTTATTATCAAATTATAGTCTGTAACATTTTGAAGATTCAAATAGATTCCAAAGCACTTTGTAATAAGAAGACACTGTAAAAGTTAGAGAAATGAAAGAAAACAAAAGGCAATAAAATAGAGATTATGTGCCATGACAGATGTCGCAGAATAGGGAGCGGACAGGCAGACAATGGAGGATTTTGTCCCTCACACAGCCCTGGCCACACCTATCACAGATTAAATAATGAAGCCAGTTGGTGGGCCTGGGGAGGGGCGCACAGAGGGTGCATTGTTTCAGCTGGTCTCCCTGATTTCAAACTAAGAGCTTAAGTACAGGCTTCTGTTCCAGCCCAAGAAGAATGAAACAGTTGAAATACTGTAAATCCTGCCATTCGCCCTGGATAGCCAATCAGAACTAAATAAAAGGGCTGTGTTCAAAGAATCCAAATACGTGGCGAGTTACCCTCCCCTGCCAACAGAAGTCTGGAGAGGCAGGACCCATTGCCCGGGCTCTGCCCTGCTGTCCCTCCCCTCTGAGCAGGCCGTCAGAGCTCAGCTCTTCGCACACTCATCCATGACTCGTGGAGCACTGTGCCAGGGACTGCTGGCTTTCTAGGCTTCCGTGTCTGAGGTGCCAGGCAGCTTGGCATGGTCTGCCTTTTCCTGCTCTGGGCTTTGTGATGGGCTCTGATGCTGACACTCTAAAAACTCTTTGAAGACACACTGTTTTTATTGTTGGAGGGTCTGGAGTTAGTGGAGGAAAGAACACAGTAGACCCGGAGTGTGAGTCCTGGGTCCTCTGAGACTAGATTTTCCTTTCCTGAATGCCTTTTTTCAAGTGTCTTCTGCGTTTCTTCTGTTCACTTGGTACTTTTATGTGTGGGGGACTTTTTGTCATTCTAGTGCAGTAAATGAATCCCCTTCAGAGTAAGGTTTAATCATGTAGTAAGTGCACAAGATAAAGACATAAAGTGAGAGATGTATGAGGATTACAAAGAAACAATTATTCTGTTACACAGTTATCAATGTACCAAAAATAAACATGCAATATTACAATATGTGTCATTTATTAACACATTACCTATGAGGAGCAACTGGCAGGTCTCATAACTCCTGTCATTTTGAAGTAGCCATGAGTGGAAAGGATACTCTGAACTATCTGAAATAACTGCCATGTGATAAGAAAATATCTTTGATTTCTATTTGTGACAAGTCACAGGCATGGTTAAAATTTTCCTCACCCATGTCCTCAATTCTGAGATCCACAGAAATCCCTCACTGTATGACTTCATCCTTGGCGCGCCCTGATCGGGTAGTGGTTGGGTCAGCCGCCTCTGAAGAGCACACTCCACATACATCCCACGGACCTGGTTCATGTCCCTGGTTGGGAGGGGTGGGGTCGTGGTCACAACCAAGATCAACAACTGAGAATAAAATAGTTCTTCCTCCTCTCTCTTCCTGCCTGTCTGCTTCCCTTCATTCCTGCCGGTTGGTAACTTTCCTCTTAAAAAAACAAAACGAGACAAAACTTTACATTTTCCTCTCATGCTGTGTGTTCTCCTGCGGCCATCCTCAGCCTTAGCCACCCTTCGCGTGCAAGGACTGGTTTATGAGCCGCTCCCGGCCAGGCAGGGGGCTGGGGCGCCCCACTGGGTCCTGCAGCCTGCTCGCCCTCCACGGTGCTGCCTGGGGCCCGGACCTCACCCAAAACCTCCAATAGCCAACTCCTTGACTTGACTGCCTCCCCGCCCCTGCCCCGCCTGCTCCTGTGTTCCCAGCTCTGTGGATGGTATTCACTGCCCCTACATGACTCAGGGTGGGCAGGAGACTCATGGGCACCACTGCTGCCAGGATCGCTGCTGCCCCAGGCTCCTTGATTCCTCAATGTGTAAACTTATGCATTTTATTTTTAAAATCTTATTATTTTCTTATTCATTTACAATGTCTGTAAATTGCAGGAGAATAGATCAAACCTCAGTCACTGTGTATGCCACACTGCACCCCCTGCCAGAGTTCCAGGGCCAGTCACCACTGTCATTCTTATTCTTTCAACCCGGGGTTGCCTTCCTTCTCCCCACTGCCCACCTCTGGTAAGGTCTTGTCTTCAGAGTCCTGAGAATTTGGTTGAGTTCTCTTAGTTTTGTTTCTGCCTTATATGCTTGCAAGCAATAACTTGACTTTCCCTTTCCCTGCTGTGCCATCAAAATTTCTACTCACCCTGCAAGGCTAGCTCCTCCTTATTTATTTTTCTAATAAGTACTTCCGGTCACTTTCTGGTTTAAAATCTCTCTGTGATACCTCTTTGTCTCCATGACGTGACCTCAGAGAACACTCGCCTTCCTTGCAGTGTTTTCTTCCGCCATTTTTGGGCTTCACCAACCCCCTTGCAGTGAGTGCCTCCTGGGTCCTGCTCCCAAAATTCCCTCTGCCTCATTGGCTGTGTCCTCGGCCTGGGGTCCCTTCCCTGCCATGTGGTCTTCTGGCCTCAGTTCTGTGGCTGCTTCACTGGAAAGCCTTTCCCAGCCTGTGTCTTCGGGGAGACTGGCGCACAACAGTTGTGGTCCCGCCATCCCCCTCTTCCTCGTATTTTTGGCCCGAGTCTGGCAGTGTGCACTCGAGAGGACAGCGTTACAAATACGTGGCCTGGGGCACGGCCCTTAGAGCCAGCCACTTGGCTTCTAATCCCAGATCGCCTGCTATGTGATCTTGGCCAAATTATCTTTAGGTGGCCTGGCTTCTCATCTGTATAACTGGTGTAGCAAAGAATGGACTGGTGAGTTTGAAAGAATGACCACTAATAAAGTAGTTTAGAAGCAGGCCAAGCTTAAAGAGAGAGCGCAAACGGGAGCTACTGTTATTAGATTGTTTTTATCAGAAGGTGTCATGGGCTCATTGAAAGGTCACACCCTACTACGATTTTATTTTTGCTGGTTTTATTAATGATTGTGCAGGCCCGGCCTGGTGGCTCAGACACTCAGTTGGCAGCTGGAGCGTAGACCATGTGAAACATAAAGGTCTAGGTTTAAGACCCAGTGCTGGAGTGGAGGGCAGAGGAGGAGGACAACCAAAACAAATAAATAAGTGAAAGTACTTCTTTCTCTTCCTTAAAAGAAAGAAAAAAAAAAAGACTGCAATATAATTTGGGACCCAATATTTTTAACTGCTCTTCATCTCAATTGACATTCATATCGGATGTCCATTTTAGCAGCAATAGTTTATGAGACCCAAAAGAAATAGGAAGGAAATAGGTAGGAAAAATCCTGGGGATCCAGCATTTTGGGACCCAATATTTTTAACTGCTCTTCATCTCAATTGACATTCATATCGGATGTCCATTTTAGCAGTAATAGTTTATGAGACCCAAAAGAAATAGGAAGGAAATAGGTAGGAAAAATCCTGGGGATCCAGCATTTTTTTTTTTTAAGAGGAATGAAGCAGACAGGAATGAAGGCAAGTAGGCAGGCAGAGAGAGGAGGAAAAGGCATCTTTATTTGTTTAGTGGTTCATTTTGGTTGTCCCCTACCCAACCCCGGCCCTGAGTTGCAAACCCAGGTCCTTGGGCTTTATAGGAACATGGCTCTCCAGCTACAGACTTAACACCTGAGTCATCAGGGAGTGTCAAGGGGATGCAGCCTTTTAACAGAATTTAGCAAGACATCCTCTCACTAACATTTAGCTAATTGAGTTGGGGGTTTATCCATATTTCTTCCACTTCAGAGAGTATGATGCTCTCACAGGAATTTTTCTTGCATTTCTTTGAGCAAAGGATAGATCAATATTATTCATTAGAGGATTTTGGCTGGAGGGTGGGGAATGCAAATCATCTTACCTATTTGCGAACCAGATTCATATAAAAAAGATGGTTATGAATGTAATTCCTTTTTTATTCCTGCAGGAGTATTTTCATATTCTCTAGAAATACTCTGACCTTGTGGGAAATGCTTTAGTGATCCTTATCACACATTGTAGGTGACATTGTACTTTTAGGAAGCCTTTGCTTCTTTTTTGTTTTTCTTCCAATAGCAACGCACTATCTATCTCCAGGGAGGTTCAGCTGTTCCAGCTTTTTCTTGGGTTTGCCACCAGGTGGGGTCGTGGCTTGTTTCAAAGGCACCGGCCACACGCCTGGAGGCTAGTTTTCTTTTCTCCCTGTAGTGATTGCCTTGCCAGCTTCATTATAAAGTGACCCCTTTGAGAAACCTTTGAAGACTGACCTGGCGGCCAGGATGGAGGCAGGCAGGGTGTGTGAGGCAGGCAGGCGAGAGTAAGGTTAGATCTGTGGGAATCTCTAGGCTTTCCCTGCCTGATCTTGTTGAACTAATATGCTCATGGCATGTTTCATAGGCTTTGAGTAATTTTAATTTTATCAGAAAGATGTGCAATGTACTTGTTGGTAACAAGTGAATCAAGTTTTCTTACACTATTTGATTCAATCCTAAGGTTTAGAAGAAACAACTAAGTAAACTTGGCCATTATATTAAATGGATCTTATTTAAATAATATAGAAATCAAGGAAGCAAATCATTAGAATGCAAGCTTGGGGTTGAAAACGAGGAGAAAATCATCTAGACTCTGGACACATTAGGTTAAAATGCCCGGCATAATTCTTCTTCTTACACAATATACTAGATCATTATTGATTCAGCTCCAAGATTTAATTGCCTTAAAGAAATGACTAATTACATTTTTCTAGAATAGAAAATGCATTTACATTTCTTACTTTTGTCAGCAAGTGCTCTACCCGAGTTTCATCCCCATCACCTCTACATTTCTTACTTTGAAAACATAGTGAATGATGAGTTCCATTTAAGAGACAACTGAGTCTTTATCATCTTCCAAGTGTAACTTAAATGTTGGTGAAACTGAATTACAAGACACTTTGAGGTTTACAAACTCCAAGACAGAATAAGAAGTTGGGAGGTTCTTTGATAAAGTTTCCTCTTGAATGTATGTTAATTTTTGGAATCTGGTGCTGGCTGAGGTTTTAGACTTATTTAATGTTCGATTCTCAGAAAGAGCAATGTCCGATGTCCTTCTTAAGCAATTCGAAACTGCGGTGCAATACGTGGGTTCCAGCACCCCTACCCGACGTGGACACCATGTGAAACTCAGGTCAGGGCCTGATGGAGAATAGATTGTATACCTCTCGTTTAAAATGAACGATTCACTTTAATACAGTGACTGAGGGGAGAGAAGGGAGTGAGAGTTCTCTTGAAGTTTCTGTGTTGTAGTTTTCCTGGGCAGCAAAGTATGAAAAGAAAGCCCGAAGTCTCAGCTCATTCTGTGGGTTTTATTTCTCAGGGCAGCTCAGTGTCTATTTAACATATGGGGAGTGGTTTCAAGTTCACGACTCGCGCTTATAGGCCAAAGTGCTCTGTGGGCCTGGCTCTGACTTAAGTTTTCTTCAGCAAGTCAGCCAAAACCGGGCTTGGGAAGCGGCTGCTTTCCTTGTTTGTGTGAATTCTCAGGGTAGTCAGGTTTTTTCCTTCCTCTACTCAAGCCTGGCTGCTTCAGAGAGCCGTTTCATAGGAAGGATTCTTTCCTTAAAAGCAATATGAAGCGACTGCTTTCCGGGGGGCACGAGGTTAGTAAATAACGTTTTGAACTTCCTGCTGTAAATATCAGAATTTCTTTCTGTCTCACGGGGCCATATGACAGGCCACCTAGGATTTGTGCGGTCGCTGTGTTTTTAGAAAATAACCTGTGGGGCCTAGGGAGGAGGGAGTTGATGAGTCTCCTTATAATATGTGCTTTGTTTGACAATATTAAGTGCAGAAGGAACCAGAAGGAAGTGACATAGTATTTGTGTCGGGCTTGCATTCTAGAGATTGGTATTTAACATTTCAGTTCTTTTCTTAGAATTACTTTCTTTGTGTCCTTCCATTAAATCTTCTAGGCCTAACTATGATTTTATACACAGTTGATTTTACTTATTATTATTATTATTATTATTTTACATTAGGTAACAATGTGTCCTGATACAGCTAGCAATGTTGTCCCCCCAACATTTATACATGCGCGCCTGATTCCTGGGTTTCTCTTGGGCCTATTCTTTAGATTTAGAATGAACTAGGATATCATTCTCATTTTCTCTTTGAAAAATTGAACACTTTTTTCTAGAATGCTGCCTGAAATTCTGGCATGACAATCAATGTAGGTAGAGTGAACAGGTGGATTAAACTGAAGTCAGTCTCTTTCTCAGTTGTCAGTTTTTATTCTTAAGGCATTCTGCAGACTTGGAGATTACTCTAGGACTGCAAATCGGGACTGCAAAGATGGACTGTGCCCATAAAACCTAAAAGTCTTGCTGTTAGTAATACAATGAAATTAAGTCAATAAAATTAAGTATAAGAGAATGTCTTCCTTAATTTCATTAACTTAAAGATCTAGAGAATAATTTTACTTTTGAAGTCATCAAAGTATTCTGACATGAAATTGTGAGTTATTCAGTTTGATGATGTGTTGAAGTTTACAACACTTTATGAAATCTGCTGGCTTTTATGTTATTTTAAGCATGTTTTAGTTTAAGGCACTGTCTTAGTATTTTAAAATATGTGCCTCTGTATCTGCCACTTCATTCTACTCTTTTTTCCCATCAAGGAAAAGAAAGGGTCTGTTCTTTTATGTTCTCTGTTTGAAAAAAAAAAAAAAATTGAAGGAGAAGGAACACAGAAATAGGTACTTAAAAATCTTGGAGGTAATACGCTAAACTTGAATGATTCCAGTTCTCATCTCTGCTGAGACTGAAGTTGTGAAGTTATGACTCCATACCATTTTAGGATTACAAAATTGACTGTACTTTGTACCACCAAGACACAATTATACAAGGGGTAAATTATTGCCTCTACCTCTGCAGAAGTTTTCCTTAAGAGAAAATTTACTATGTCCTTTTAGCTTTCAAAAAAAAAGCAACAATTGCTCTGACTAACTTAAAATATGCTATTACTTCCTGTGTTAATTATCAAATGTTATTTAAATGTTAAAGAAAGACTTGTCACAATGATTTTAGCTGCCTGAAGATTTTAAAGAAAAATGTTAAGACATTTCGCTCATTGACTACTTGTTTGTGCTTAATGAGTATGGATAACAGTCTCATAAAAACGCACATAAATATGCTCATTTATTTCTAGTAGATCTCAGATAGCTCAAATGTGTCACAGCCTTTTCATTTAGAGATGATAATGAAACAAAATACCACCGACTAGAAACAAAAGCAATATAGAAAACTATAAAATAGGATGGGAAGCTCCCTAGAATATTTTTTAGGGAGTTTCCCAAAGAATATTCATTAGAGTCAGTTTCCTCCAAACATGGGGAGAAAAATAAAGGCTAGATGGTAGAGTGTTCAAAGTCTGAAACTTTGGGATAAAGTATCAAAGCAAATCTCATTCTGATTCTGGGTACTCACATTACACAATGTCCTCATCTTGCCAGGTTAGTTTAGTTTTGTGACATCTCTGCCTATTTGCTGAGATATACCATCTAATTTTAAATTAAGCTCTCATATGATTAATTTGTATCTGACATGCTTTCTTGTTGGTTTTTAAACTATTCTGAGGTCTAATACATTTCAGGTGGCTTTTGAATCTAGCTGATGATCCAGATATATGTGATCCTATTTTCTCTTTCTCTTTTTAGAATTTTATTGATGTTACATTGCAGGATAACATTGTATAGGTTTAAGGTGTGCATCATTGTTAATCAACATCTGTATATAATACACTGAGTTCACCACTAACAGTTCAAGTCTATCCTTCACCGTCTAATTGAGTGATCCAATTTTCTTTTCGAATGAATCTGAGTTTCAAAGTTGGAGACAAAACCTTAGGCAAACTATTTCAACTTATTTCAACATTTGGCCTATATGCAAAAACATCAAGAAAGTTGAATGGCAGTAGAAGTAAGGAATCTGAGGAAAGGAGTGAATAATTAAGAGTAATTTCGACATTAGAAATGGATTTTCTAACTGCTGAACCTTGGTACATTTTCACCTATCAGCTTGTTTCATACACACCCTAGATCATTCTCAGTGGGTCCATAGTCTTGAATTTTGAAGTACAGATTTAGGGAGGTGTTGGCTCCTGATTTATAGTCTCTGGCTTAATCAGATTCATATATGACTACAATAAACAGTGTCTAACCCGGCTTCTTGCCCTTACCTCTGCTCATGGAAGGTGCCAATATGCCTGGGTCTTGTACTTACATATCAGAAAGCAGGGAGACTGATACCAGCTATCTCAGAAATTCACATTTTAGTAATGAGAGTAAACACTAATTTCCCAGAGAGATTGCTAGACTGAGGACAGATTTTACATCTAGAGCTAATCTAACCACAGACCTTCCTTCTTTCATTCTGTAGAACCCAATTTAAATTTGACCTTCTGGCATTTCTGGGTGTGATGTAAATAATAATGGCAGGAGTAGTAGACGTAGTGGTAATAGTTAACAACTAATTATCACAAAGCATCACTTCAGGGCCTTCAATATTCTGAGCCTCTTTTTTAATCCTCACAACAGCCCTAGGAAGTCAGTAATCATTGTTAACCCCATTTACGGTTGAGGAAACTGTCCCAGGAAGGTTATGGGATGGGTCTCAGGTCAGAGCAGTTAGTAAGCAGCAGTAACAATAGACAGCCTCAGGGGGTGGTGCGTGGGGGAAAAACTGATATGCGAAAATGTTCTTGGGAAATGTAATCCAGTATTTATTATTAATAAGAAGCAACCATATAAATACTGACATCTGTGCAGCTCTTCTATACTCAGAGATGCTTCTGGTAACCTGCTGTCAACCAGGAAGCCAGTCCTTTGTGCTGAGCGTGAGTGATCTTGTGTTCTGCTTTCTCTCCTGTTCTGGTGACCCAAGGCAAGAGCCTGGTGACCAGGGCAGAATAGAGAAGTTGCCTGTGGTCAGTAGATGAGACCAATGGGACCAATTCACATGGAGAATAAGCCACAGTGTTGAATACTTTCTTTTAACTACTTTAGCTAGTCTTGGAACTTTTCAGATTGTTAAAGGATAAAATAATAAAACCATGAAGGCAAGAAATTTGGAACTTTGGATTGTTTAGCTTTAAACTGACCTGCGAGTGCCCTCTTCATTCCTACACAGTATGACTTCCTGTGGCTCATCAAAGCTCTGGTAATTTTGTCAGTCCTGAAGACTTCTGAGGCTTTGTGGGAAGTCAAGAATAGAAGATATGTATTTCTTTTAAAAACATAAATGTGCATTTGAAAACGTTAGGAAAATAGCTTATACTAGATTTGGCTAAAATTTAAACATGTGACAAATAGTTCAGATTCTTTAATAATATATAAAAATGTAATCCAGAGAATAGACTGAAGAGTTAAGCTAAAAAACAAAACAAAACAAACAAAAATAAGAAATCATGCAATTAAAGTTCTAATTTTTGGATGGGAAACCACTATCTCTCCCAAAAACCAATAGCGGGAAACAAAAAAGGAAAAGGGCAATGGATGTACATTTTTCATATAGGAGTGTAAAAGCTTTCAGTACAACAGTATACATTGGAGCATTATTTATTATCATAAAAATAGGAAATAATAAAAATATGCATAGTAGAAAAATTACATGGTGGGTCATTATGCAATTATTACAGTTTCATGTTTGAAAACGTAGTAATAGCAGGAAAGAGTTATAGATTTATAAGTTAAAATGCTAGATATCAGGCATGCCCTGGTGGTTTGATCAGCTGCCATTAGTCAAGAACACAGGCCACATGTCCCAAGGACCTGGGTTCAAGACCTCGGACCAGGGTGAATTAACAGAATTAACAACTAAATAAAGTTTTTCTTGGAAAAAAAAGTTGAAAAAATTGCTAGATATCAAACTATTTGTACATCACATTCTTGGTTAAGTTTAAAATGTCCCTCTCTTTGTGTGTTATGCTAAGAGAGACAGCAGAAAGGATGGTTGCCTTAAGAGCCTAACAGTTTGGAAATTATTTTAAAGTTGGGATTTCTGCTGGTTTATATTTTCTTCTTATACTTTTAGAATATTAACATTGTTAAACATGATTACTTCATATCAAAAAATAAAAAGTATTCATGGAGAGAAAAAAATGAGAACAAGATAAAACCAAAATTTAATAGTAGTTTAACATCACCCGTAATCTGTTTAGGGTGATGACTCTAAGAATTACCTTAATTTCCTCAATTAGTTTGTAAATTTAAGGTTTCCTTTAATAAGAACTTACTATTTTTATTAAAAAATGGATTAAGAATAATAGATTAGAAATGAGGTAAAATCAATTTTTATAAAGAACAGGATAATTTTACACTAGAGAACAATTTTTGCTGCATTTCTGTATTATTTTAGGAAACTTCTTGATTTTTATATATCAAGTTTAACATTTTAGTCATATATTATAACCAATTAAATTATAAAGTAGATTATTTATTTAATAAAGGATATGAGAGAAAGCACACTTAAATTCTTGAAACATCAGTCCGGGAAATGCACTTCCATGGATTTCCAATGTGTTCAGGTATCTTAACATTTTCCTGGTCTAAGAGAGAGTGATGGGCTTTCCCTGGTGGCTCAAGTACCTGTGCCTGGGGCACAGTCCACTTATAGTCCAAGGACCAGCCAAGGTGGGGTAGGGAACAACTGAAATGAAACTAAATAAATAAACTACTACCCCCTCCTCTTTCTTCTTTCTTGCCTGCTACATGCCTGCCTGCCTTCCTTCCTCTTAACAAAATAAAAGAGCAGGTGATGAGTTTAGAAAGGGACAAGATAAAATCCCGAGATAATCCTTAAATGACAGGAATCAACTAGAATAATGAAAATGGAAGAGAATCTCAGAGTAGTTGACTATATTGTAACCCCTCAGAAAACAGAGGAAATCACTGAGATTGATTTTCCAAAATCACAAAGTTCTAATCTGTTGAAGCTTTTTGGGGTCTTTCGAGGTTTTTGGATTTCATCATTGTTGCTATTTTTAATATTCCATTCTGTTCATTTAAAAACATTTTAGTGATGACGATTGACATTATTTTTCCATTTTCCTGGGTTGACAAATAATCAAAACCTTTTATTGTCTGGTACATACCTAATGACATTGGAGAAAGAGGCTGAAGACTGCTTACTGGTTCCAAAGAAAATTTACCAACTTCACAGTCATGGTCTTTATTCTCATCATTGTTTGAACATTTTGTTATTGAATATGGGCATATGTAATGCACGTCTGGTTTCCATGTTTGTTCTGGAAGACAGCAGCCACCGGCAGTGGCTAGATATCTCTTGATACTGAACCCTGGAAATTGCTTTTTTAATAGTGTTTTTCAAAAATAGTATTTAATTTACATACCATAAAGTTAAAGGCTATTTAAAGACTATTCAATGAATAGTCTTTAGTATATTTATAAAGTTGTATAACCATCACTATAATCTAATTTTTCATAAGCCCACACAGTACTGTTAATATTACTCTGTGCAAATTAAGCCCAATTGCAGCACATGCTGTAAGCAGATTCCCTTCAGGGATAATCTAATTGTAAAACTGAGGCTAAAGTTTTAAAGTGGCGATAGGTAAGAGAGAGGGCAAAGAGCTCGGAACCATTTGTCCCTGCTCTTTCAGGACTAATTTTTGTATATCATTTGCATTTAATTACAACCTAAGAATTATGCCTTGTGTGAGTACCTACTGTAAATACACCTGTTTTTTGCTTTTGTTTTTGTTAATTTTTCTTTTCTTTCTTTCTTTTATTATAGATACAAAAGCAAAACAAAAAACAAGGAAGGGGAAAATAATAATAGAATTGTAAATAAAACCCTTCTACCGTATATTCCACACTCACCTCCTTTCTCTCTGGTGACCTCAATTTTGTTGTCAAAGTCCAAAGGTTTATTTTAATTTTATGTTATCAGCTCATTTCCATTGCTTCTCTGTACTCAAACTGTAGGCAAAATAATGCAATATTTGTCTTACTCCCTCTAACTTATTTCACTCAGCAAAATGTCTTCCTCTTTCTCTTCATGTGTTTTGTGCATGGCAACATTTCACTTTATTTTTTATGACTGAGCAGTATTCCATTATGTGTTTATTTTTATGAATGTTTCTGTATGTGTTTATATATACACATTGTATATACCAGTATATATGTATATTTGTATATACTTCCTTATCTATTCATCTATTGCTGAACACTTAGGTTGATTCCATGTCTTAGCTATTATAAACAATGCTGCAGTAAACATAGGGGTGCATATACCCTTTTAAGTTAATATTTTAATATTCTTTGTATAGATATATGTAGAAGTGGTATTCTGGATTATATGGTAGCTCTATTTTTAATTTTTTGAGTAATCTCTATACTGTTTTTTAAAATAAGTGTACCAACTTGCACTCCCACCAATAGTATATGAGGGTTTCTTTCTTTCTACATCCGCACCAACACTTGCTTCTTATCTTTTTGATTAGCCCATTCTTAGGTAAGGTGATATCTTATTGTGGTTTTGATATACATTTCTCGAATAATAGGTGATGAAGAACATTTTTTCATGTACCTGTTGGATATCCATATATTCTCCTTGGAGAGGTGTCTGTTCAGATATTCTGCCTATGTTTTAAATTGTTTTGTTCTTGTTTTTGTTGAGTCGTATAAATTCTTTGTATATGTTTTATATTAACTCTAAGTCACATGTATGCTGTGCAAACATATTCTTCCATTCAGTAAGATATATATTTGTTCGGTGGATAGTTTCTTTTGCTGTACTAAAACTGTTTAGTTTTATATTGTCATATTTTTTTATTATTTTCTTTCATTTGCCTTTCCAATGGCATTGAGTCTCCAAAGACAGCTCTAATGATGACACAAAGGGTATTGCCTATGTTTTTTTCTGTCTATTTTATCGTTACTAGTATTAGATGCAGGTCTTTAATCCATTTTGAATTTTTTTTGTGTAAGGAGTTAGAAAGTGCTCCAGTTTCGTTCTTCTAAATGTTACTGGCTAGTTTCCCAGTACTCTTTGTTGAGAAGACTTTCCTTTCTCCATTGATGCTCATAGCACCTTTGTCAAAAACTAACTAGCCATATATGTATGGATTTATTTCTGGGTTCTTAATTCTATTCCATTGATCTATGTATCCATTTTCATTCTAGTGCCATACTGTTTTAATTATTATGATTTTGCAATATATTCTGAAGTCTGAGAGTGTGATACTTCATTTAAAAATGTTTCTCAGAATTGCTTTAGCAATTTAGCACTTTTTTGTGATTTTATACAAATTTTAGTATTATTTGTTCCATTACCTTGAAAAATATCATTGGAGATTTGATCAGAATTGAGTTAAACCTGTATATTATTTTAGGTAAAATGGCCATTTAACAATATCAATTTTTCTATCCGTGAGCATGGAGTATTTTTTCATCTCTTTGTGTCTTCTATTTTAAAGTGTCTTGTAATTGTCGTTGTATAGTCTGTCATATACTTTGTTAGGTTTATTCCTAGGTATGTAATTCATAATATAATTTTAGAACACTTTCCTAACTCTATAAAGAAACCCTGTGCCCACTCCCCTTTTTCCTTTTATTTCTCCTCCATTTCTAGTTAGCCACTAGTCTACTCTCTACTTCTCTAGATGTGACAATTCTAAACATTTTAAATGAATGGAATCATCCAAATGTGAGAAACCTGTAAATTTCAATTTTGGTGTTTAAAGACCTGTTTGATGTGTACCCCTTTTTCTCAACCGTGTCCTAAATTATGAGATAAGACCACATTTAGTAAATTTACTGTTGTCATTTTAGTAGATGAAATGACTTTTTTTGTTGTTTTCTGTTGTCCCTATATTCAAATTTTTAATTGAAAGATTCAGTATTCAATTAAAAATATATAGAGGGGTATACATACCTATTAGTGTGAAGTTTAGAGTATGTTGTAAAATTGTTGGTTTAAACTACTGCTTAGAAAACTACTTGACTTCCCCAAGACTCCTTTTTTAACTTATAAAAAGAAGATTATAATACTAGTATTTACCTCAGAAAGTTCTCGTGTGTTTTAATAAAATAATGTATACATAAGACCTACCACAGTGACTCAAGTATAGTTTTAAGTGAGTGTTAACTATTGTTTTTATTGACATTTGTATTAAACAGTAGGATGTTATTTTAGTTCATGTTTTATGACTTTATGCCCTAGGAAGAATTTGCGTTGCATTGACTGCTAGAATATTTGCACACCATCAAACATGTACCCACACTCACATACCACACTCTGAAATGAAAACAAGGATGATAAAGTTAGAGAAAGGTAACATCAAAGGAGATTATAATAATAGTAATCATAATAATAATATCTAACATTTATATAGCAGTTTTTCAAGGAAAACATCTTTAGTGTCTTTCCTAGTGAGCTGAAGGAATAATGCCAGATCAAAAATGGGCAGAGACAATTAAGAGAGAGTCACAGGTTGGAAGTGACCTTTGATGGTCTCTAGTCTACCTTTATGCCCCATGCCTGTGACATTGCCACAGATGACAACTTGGTGTGCTATGGAAACGCACAGTGTGAAGATGAGTTCACCATTTCAATGAGTGTAACTACTATTTATTAAGCACTTACTATGAGCTCAGCTAGAATTAGCACCCAAACTGACTCTGAAACTATTTAATTATTATGTAAACTTGCCTTCTCAGCCAGCAATTTCCCTGTTAGTAGTTCTGTTTTTAGAAAGTTCTTATTCATTTTAACTGAAATGTATGCTCTTGTAGTTACCCCTTGTCTGTCTGATTCTCATAGTATGTCCTGCACGGAGAAGTAGACATCTAATCAGTTCCCCAGGTACCTGAAAACAATGATCATGGCCCTCGCCCTGCCTCTCTCTCTTGTTCAAACACACAAGGTTGTATTTTATTGTTTTTTAGATTACATAGTCCAATGCGCTATACTTGTTCCTTTTTCCCCGGAATGTGCTTTTTTTTTTTTTTTTAATGAGTGTACTCAGTGAACGCCTATGTGATCATTATCTTTTTCCAAGGTGCCTTCTGGCAGAATCTTCTCCAGTGTCTAGATGGAGCACCTACTCCTCTTCTCGCCCATACTACACTTACTATCACTCAGCTAAAAGCCTATCTCCTCTCCTGGACTGTGAGCCCCTGATGCACAGAGGTGGCCTTTATGCTCCTAACCTCTATCCTAGTGCCTACTCATTATGGTGGAAGAGAGAATTTTAATCTTACTTCATATGGATTTCTTATTACATTTGCTTGTACAGAGGTATCAGTTATAAGGAACATCTTTGGACAAAAGATATGCAGGTTAACATAAACCAAGCACTGAGGCAGATAACCCGAAAGCCAAAACTTCTGGCTCTTCTTGGACCAAAAGTAGCATCATCTGGAAAATAAGACATGTTCCTCCAGTCGGTCACTGTGCCATTCATTTTCACTTGTTAAAGGTATCCACTGTTAGAATGATGTAAGCAAAGTGCTTTTTTATTGTGCAAGATTGTTAACCACTGCCTTTGTTCAGAGAGATTTATATAAAATTACTGTAACATTGACAATGAGGTGAATCACAAAGTTCACAGTAAGCTTAATACCAGTTTACACTAAGTGCTGGTAAGAAGGCACAGTCCAAAGCTAGGCTTCTCTGTATTAATTTAAAATCACAGCAGTTTTTCATAGAATATGCGTAGAGTTTTTCTCCATAAATCATGGAGAGAGTTGATTTAAGAAAAAGTATAAAGGTACAGCAAAAGGAGCTGGCCTACTTCTGAAGGAAAGAATGTGGATCTCACCAAAGGTTTGCTGCCATTCATAAAACTGATCAACATTCTTAAATGAATTTATTAGGGTCCGACTGGAATATTCTATGGAGAGCAGGCTCTGGTGGTGTAATCTGAGAGTCTCCGGACTGTCAAAGTGTCTACTCTGAGGGCTAGACTCATACTACTCCACTCCATAGAGTGGCATCTCTCAGAGCCTGGGAGATGCCATCTCTTGTCAACTAAGTTTGAATTTTCCAGTCTTCTCCATCCAAACAGAGTCTTTGCCTTCCATGTGAGTTGTCAGAATATTAGACAGCCTAGTGAATACAACTCTCCTGTTAACCTTTTGCACTTTGTACTAGCTTTTCCCTAGTCAGTGAGCCCATGCTGCTGGAGTGGTCCTCAGGGGTCTGGTCTAGATTTGGAGGGGAAGAGTCAGTCTAGAAGGTGAGAGTTAAAAAGGGCTTAGAGTGCAGGCTCTGAGACCCAGAAGGAAGATTCTTTGGAGAGTGTTGGCGCAGTGCTTTTTAGGTGCTAAGGATGTGCTTTCTGTTTTAGGAATTGCCAATTTTTCAGGGTTGTTTGACTTCTTAGAGAGTTCAGAGAGCTAGGAAATTCTCCTTTTTGCTCAAGTGACACAGATATCTTTAGAATGTCCATCCTAGGGTTCCAGCTCTTTCCCCTGGAACCTCACAGGAAACTTCTTCTCACACCCAAAGTTTTTGCTGTTTGAAAGCCTCCCCCCATATGCTTTTTAATTCAGCCTAAAAACCTAGGATTCATTCAGCCATCTCATAGAATATCTTGATTCGTACACTCTTCCCCAAGCTGCTTCCTGTTCTCTGACTACCCATGGCTTACCTTTGCTGTTGTGTGGCCCTGCGACTGAATGTAGGGTTCCAGCATCTAACAGACTAGGATTATCAACTGTTTTCCAGGGAGAGTGACCTTCTGTTAATGTATCCAGAGGGCAATTCAGATCTTAAAAAATAATTTTAGCATGTGCCCTTTGGGAGACAGTTAACTATGTTCAAGATAATGTGACAAAGTGTTTATATATCTATATAGATATACATATATATTATGTCATTTAATCTTCACAGCATTACTGAGATCAGTATTGCTATTATATTTCCATGAAACTAAGACACTGTTATAAACAAGATATACCACTGATTAAATTTCAAATTTTCAGGGAATGATAGAGGAAGAAAAAATGCTATTATCTTAAATACAGACGTAACATGCAATAATCATGCTAGTTCAGAAAAGTTAAAAGTATGTGTATGGGGGGAGAGGGACAGAAAGTACACTTAGAATCAAGGAAACCTACAAATGAGAAAACCAAGCTTAAGGAATGCGATGCTTCACCACAGTCTGTAGAAGGGAGCAAGGGATTAGGAACCAGCTCTGCTGATTATGGTCTGTGCATCTCTGTTCACCCTACTCCCTTCCCAAGGAGCCCTAAAGTGATACGGGCTCTTGCCCGGATGTCTAGGGCTTTCTCACAAAACAACTGTCAATCCAGGGAGCCCCAGCCAGTACTTGTAGTATGTTTGAACCTAGGTGTAGATGATACATTTATCCTTGGCAGTGGACAACTTCCTGTATGCCCCTTGCCCCATAGATTCAGTGTGATTACCAGATCAAAAAGTGATCAATGTTTTTGTGCTCTACAAACATGCTATTAAATCAAACCTAAAGTTGGTGTATTCATTAACAATGTCACCAGCAATGAGGTCGGTTCAGCACAATTGTTGCTAGTTTTTAATTGATTTTTCATGTTTTTTTTTTTTTTTTTTTTTTAACGATCCATTACTGGTTCTCTTTGGAGTGGAAATTGGGGTCTATGTGGGACACCCACGAATGTAATTCTTTCCTGGGATTCCTCAGTTCTCCTGCAGTCCTTTCCTAGGCTGACTCCTGTGGGAGTTACCTTGTTGGTAATTATCCTTTGATAGTTAATATATTCCTTCTATTTCTGTGACCTCTGGACTCAGCTCTGAGTCTGAATCCTGGAGGTCCCTACTGCTCTAAACATTACTTCCCAGTTGCCCTCTGACTTTGAACATGCTTGTCTCCTTCCTTTTCCTGTATTGTAAAATCCCGAATTATTTGACACTATTTATAGAAACTCTCTGAATCCAAAATACAATTTGTGATGGCAGCAGAGTAAGTGGGTTGATAATTAAAAGCAGAGTTCTTTTTATCAGTCCTTTATGGTTGAAAGAGAGACATTCTGCAAACTCTTGCAGAGATATCTGGATGATTAATTAGTGAGGAATCACTTCTAATTGCTTTTGTCCTCCTTGGTTGAAAACAGGGAAGAAGAAAAGAAAGTGTTAAAAATGTGTAACTGAAGGGTTTAAGGAAAACAAACTGCCTAGTAGATGCCTAATGACATAAAGGACAAAACAGAAGAAGGGAATTTCTACCTGTGTGCAATGTTGGGAAGTATAGATGCATAACTAGGAAATACATCTAATTTACTTTTAATTTTAAAAATGAAAATAAAGAAAAAGTGAAATATAGATCTTACCATCTATTAGGACTATTTTTAGTTATATGCATACTTTTTCTATATTGGAGGTATTGGGGTTTTATAATCCTATTTAAACAAGTAAGAAATATGAGTAAAAATTAACTCCATCAAAAGCTTTTTTTGTATTCTGACTCCTAGTCCTTTATTATTTTCCTTTAATTGTTCATCTTGGTTGTTCCCCCTGGCCCCAAGTCATGAACCCAGGTCCTTGACAATGCTTGGCCAGAGACAGTGGACCTAACCACTTCACCAGGACATGCCCCAACCCTTTAATTTTAACAGGGGTTGAATTGGTGTATTTGGGAGACTCTGGAGTTGAGGTTTGTTCTAAAATTTTTGACTCCAGGACCAGTGCCCTTCCTGTCTAATTCTGTCTGTGTGTTTACTGACTGTTCCTTAGGATTGGGTAGCCATAGTAAAGCAAATTTCATTTCCTACAACTTTAAGTGAAACCCATCAGCCAAGTTACAATAGATTAAACAAGTCCTCATCTTTAAATTATAAGTGAATTGTGTCTGGTTCCTTGGGTCTGAGCAAATTATCTCTGAGGATAGAAACTAGAGGGCATGGTTTTGCTTTGTTTTGTTCCTTAGCTGAACTGTTTTGTTTGATCACGTAGAACTGAGTGATAGAGGGATAGGCGTGATCAGTTACTATGTGGGTGGATTAAATTCTCAACATACACTTGCCTTCCAGTTTTGGCATCTACCACTTAAAGTGATTTCAAAAGGATTTTGTCTTTTGCATGAACTAACTTGTTTTTCTAATACAGGCTTAAAAATGTAAACCCTGCCTCTTTACCAACAAGTTCCTAGCACAAATGCATGTGCACCAATGAAGAGCTGGTTATTCCAAGTTTTAATCCATCTTTTTGTAACTTAAAAAATTTTTAAAACAAATTTTGGAATTCTGCCTTGAAAAGAAAATGATCACTGACTCAAAGTTTACCTTTTCCCGGCTCCCTGGTGGAGCAGTGGTTAGGTCAATCGCCTCTGAAGAAGTGTAGGCCACATACCCCTGGGTTTAAGTGGGGTCAGGGGTTGTGTGTGGGGAAACAACCTGTGTGAACAATGACATGAAAATAAAATGAAATGCTTTTTCCTCCTCTTCTCCCTTCCTGCCTGCCTATTTGCCTTAATTCCTGCCTATTCAAAAAAAAAAAAAAAGAAAATTACCCCTTTTAATGATTTCTCTGGTTAGTGAGGCTTGCATGCTTTTGCTAAGCTTACAATAGCTGTTTTTTGATATATACTTTTGTAATTAAAAAATACTCGATTGATGGAAGCTCCCTAATATGATTGTTGTGTTTGTGAAAATATCGTAAGCTCACTGAGCAGTCTTCAGAGGACAAAAGAGTGGAATTAAAGCAATATTCAGGGTAAGCATCGACAGATTGCTTTCCTTAAGTGTTCTGACAATTTCTTTCCCTTGTCCTTTTAGTGATAGGTAGTAGCTCCTCTACTTTTGTTATAAGAAATGTAACAATGATTTTTGCTGCTGGTTGTTCCCCTATAGGGTCAAAGAAAATTGCCTGCTCTTCCTTATTTATTGATATATGTTGACTGAGCTTTACAACTCTGCTTATTATTCCTATGTCTTTGCAAATTAAAAAAAAAAACAGCTTCGTGGGGATATAATTCACAAACCATAGAACTCATTCATTTAAAATGTACAATTCTAAGGTTTTTAATATACTCAGAGTTGTCTTTGCAGTATGTATTTTTATTCTCTTTCTATCGTGTAAACTCATGCTGCCATCCTCAAGGAGTTTGGGGCCAGCGTAGGTACAATGCAAATTAAGATTTGGTTAGTAATTCAAGACACTTCCTGATGACATTGTGGCTTTTTATTAACTTTATACTAATGCTCTTTTTAATAATGAATCAATAATCTGTCAGTTATCTCCTTGTGTCATTAACCCTGGCATGTTTCTCATTATTTCTCTCTGTGCTTTTCCCCAAACTTCACCTTCACACGTAGCCACCATAACTCATTCATATTAAATATCATATTGTTTCTCATGTGACAGAACTGAACTTTGAAACTTCCATGAAGACATTTTTTTTAAACAACTGAAACTTGTCTGGAAATCATTGTTTAGTAACTTTACAAGGATAGAAAAAGTCAGTTTTCTATGATCTCAGTATCTTTTTTATTTGTGAAGGAACACCATTGTTAGAATAAAAAGAAAAGTAACTAATTGAAAGTGAGGTTGCTAATTCTATAAAATTCTTTGTTTGTGAAGCCGCAATTTTATTGTTTATTGAATACTTTTTAGCGCCAGGCCTGCAGCGTCACGAGAAAGGAGTAGGGGTTGCGGGAGGAGGGGTAGAAAATCGAAACCCCTTAAACCTTACTTGTCCTGTGGCCTGTACTGAGCCACACTTTACTTTTTTTCCCCCATTTCCTGAAACCTGCAATGGTTCTAGTGATAAAATATAGTACTCATGCTGAAGAAATGTTTAGAATTTGGCAAGAGTTGATTGGATATAGAGAGTTGGGGAAACTATTGTTAAGATGAATTTCAGGATTTAGCTTATGCAGCTTGGTGAATGATGTTTCTAACTCATTTAGGAAACATAGGAAGAAGAAATTAGGGGGTTTAGAAGATGCAGAATTCTGTTTTGAAATATTTAGTTCACCCAAGGGGAAGTCCATAAGCAGTTAGAGATATAGGCCTGAAGCCTAGGAAAAAGAACAAGCTTAGAAACAGATGCTGCCTGGGAATTCAGAGATGACCCCTGTCTTCAGGGAGTTACCAGAACTCCAAGAGAGACAGAGTGACCCAGTGGAAAGAAATGTCCTCAGCAGTAGTATCTTTTGGGAGCCATAAAAGCACCAGGAAGAGGAAACATCAGTATTTATTGTAGCCATTGGAATTCTTAAAATCACCCCAAGAAGTGGGTAGAGTAGAAGAAGGCTGAAGAATACCAGCATGTAAATGTAGAGCAGAAGTAGGAAAACCTCAAAGAATATTTCATCTCAATGGCCAGAGAGGGAGGAGGAAAACTAGAAGAGTGTGGGAACATAACCAGAGAAGAGACTCAAGATGTATGGAGCCAAAGACTATGCAACAGAAAGGTAAAGTGTGGTAAAACTGGGGAGGTGTCCTTTGTATTACAAAGTGTGCAGGTGGTTAGGGGGAGAGTTGGTGGAGTGTAGAGGAGGGAGCCAGGGATAGAGGAGAGATGAAATATAGGGAGCAGTAGGACAACTTTCTTAAGGACTTGACCTTGAAAAGCCAGTGAGAGAGATAGTTGGACAGGTTCAATTGAAGTTGGAGTCCACACATACTAGTTCTTGCAGGTGAATGCTTTTTCTGCAGCCATGTTTAGAAATCTTGGGATGGGGCTGCGAAGGCAGATAGTTGGATTGCCAAGATTTTAGTTATTGTTTTGTTTTGTTTTTATCCCCAGATAACTGCAACAGAAGGACAATGAAACAAGTGAGTAAGTTTTTAGGAAGAGGGGAACTAGAGTGACAAACAGGGGCATGAGGTCTGGAGGGAACTGAGGGAGAGTGAACAGTTCGTGGGAGAAGCAGTAGTTGCTGGGTGTGTGATGTGTTTTGGGGTGAAAGTGGCTTTCACTGTCGTTCCACCAGATAGCATGATGATTTCTTGGCTTTCATAATGACTGAGTCATTTCATCGTGAGGCGCACATTTAAAATATTCTCAAGGTTTGAGAGGATAGTATGCTGGTAATCATTTCTTTTCATTCAATCCACCAAAACAAGATGGGAGTGGGGGTGTCCCCGTGGAGTTGGGGTTGGGCACAATCCTCACGGATCCCAAGGTCCTGGGTTCATGTCCCGGGGGAGGGGCAGTGGGGGTGGGGGAACCAGCAGGAACAACTAAATAAAATAAATTAAAAATGCTTCTTCCTCTTTCTGCTTCCTGCTTGCCTGCCTCTGCTTGCCTTCTGCAGCTTTCCTTAAAAAAAAAAAAAAAAAAAAAAAAGGCAATTGGAGACCCTCATGAGAATAGGAGAGGTTGATAAGGGACTTGGTTAGGAGTGATGACAAGGGTCAGCCGTAAAGCCCCTCTTTTCATGTGAAATAAAGTTGGTGAGCTCATTTTGTACCTCTATTGCCTAGCATGGTGCTCCTTACATGTGAGCACTCGGAAATGCCCAGGACTGGGGCACATGACTTGCTGGACTTGGGGACACGCACGGTCAGTCTCCCCAGTTCACTCAAGATCGGTAGCCTGTCTTTCAATTTCATTTCTTGTTAGCATCAGTGCAATCCATGTGCTTCTGACTCAGGGATGCCACAGAGTCAGTGTCACTGGCACAGCGACAGGTTCTTGAGCAAGGACCAAACCAGTCCTTCCCCACCGGGAGGCCGGCTGCCCATCCACACCTACCAACAGAGTCTGGTTGCAGCTGAGACTAAAGCGGTCGAACCTGCCTCTCTGGTTGTCCTTCTCACACGGTTTAGATTTGGTTCAGAGTTGCATTAGATGGAAAGAATCTGCCCCTGAAACAGTCGTGTGCGAGCATGCAGCCTACCAAGGAGGCCAGAGTTCTAGTCCCGACTGCTTTCTCTGCGCGGCTGTAGGCCTCTGTCTTCTCAGTGTATTAAAGCGGGTGGAGCCAAATGAGTACTGAGAGCTTCACCTGGGTTAGATGTTATCCGCCATGTTTTATAGCCATTGGTTTCAGTGTAAAGATTGTACCCCAGCTCTGGCTGGGTATCTGCCACTGTAGGCTGTGCCCTACAGGTTTATTCAGTTGGATTGCACTCACTTCTGTCTTCTGTCTCTCTCTCTCTCTCTCTCTCACACACACACACACACACACACACACACGATAGTGCTCACTAATGGTGAAATTTACTTTCTTCATTCCATTAATTGCTTCTCAGCAAATTCTCCATGATGACAGCCAGGCCACTGTGGGAGGCTTCAGAGATGGCAAGGAACACTTGTCACCCTGAAGTGCAGGGGTGAGAAGAATTAGGCAAAGGTATTCAGGCTTGGAGAGCAAAGTGGGCTGGGACCACATTGTGATTCTAGCCATGGGAATGTTATTGGAGAGCCTGGGAACAAGGTCTATATACTGTCACTTTGAGCTCCCAAGGAGCACACAGTCAGTAAGCGTGAAAGAGATACAAACTGATAACTTCAGCAAAAAATTTTGGATTTGCGTAATGGAGACCAATGGAATGACAAATCCACCAAGTCTTCTACTTTCCACAGTTTGGTAATGAGTAAATATGCTTGTTACCAGTTTATTTTTGCTATTTGTCTAACAGAAGTTTTAAATTTTAGTGTAATTGAATAGACTAGCTTTTTCTTTATGATTTGTGCTTTTCTGTAGTTTCAAGACTTCTTCCTGACCCTGAGGTCATAGACACATTTTATAGTTTATTGCAAAGGCTTGCATGTTTGTTATTCACATTTAGGACTTTAATCTACATAGAAATTTTCTTACAGGAACTGTGAGCTAGAGAACTAATTTTAGCTTATATTTCTTTGTTAATTACCAGTAGTCCCAGTATTGTTTATTCTTTCTTTTTTTCTGTTTGTTTCTTTTTGTTTTAAAGACAGGTGCAGGCAGGCATGAAGGTGAGTAGGCAAGCAGGCAGGAAGAGTGAAGAGGAGGAAGCATTCAAAAAATTTTTAATTTTCATTTAGTTGTTTATCTGATTGTTCCCCTCAAACCTAGGACACAAACCCCGGTCCTTGCAATATGTGAGTCCTGCGCTCCTTTGGAGGCAGTTGTCCTAACCTCTGCTCTACCAGACCGCACCAAGTTTATCTTTCTTATCTAATTTTTTCTCATGTCACTTCTGTCATACAAGACCCATAAATGCATAGGTTTTAATTTAATTTATTTTCTTTTTATTATTGAAGGGCTATTGCATTTGACAATGACTTGTTTTGAGGTATACATAATGGTATTTTCACATTTACAAAAAGCATAGTAAATTTACTAATATTCCCCACTATTTCTTCTCCCTTCATTTACAGTTAATTCCCTTCATCTCATTTCCCCCACCCCTCCCCCATCACTTTGGTACCCCCTGATTTGCCTTTTTGTCTCTCATCTCTAAGAGTCCATAGTTGTTTGGAGTAGATGTTCTCTCTCTCTCTGTGTCTCTCCCTCTTTCCCCATTCCCCCTTTTTAGTTTTGTTTAATTTATGACATTTATTTGTTTTTTATTTACCCATCATATGAGTGCTATCATATGATGTCTGTCCTTCTCCTTCTGGCTTATCTTGCTAAGAATAATTCTCTCCGATCCATTCATGTTGTTGCAAATGGCAGCATCTCTCCCTTTTGATGGCTGAATAGTGTTGCATAGTATATATGTACCACATCTTCTTTATCCACTCCTCTGTTGATGGGCATCTAAGCAGTTTCCAGCTCTTAGATATTGTAAATTTTGCTGCAGTGAATATGGGAGTGCATATCTCTCTTCAGATAAGTGTTTTTGTGTCACTGGTGTAAGTGCCCAGTAGAGGAATAACTGGATCATATGGAATTTCCATTCTCAATTCTTTGAGGACTGTCCATACTGCTTTACAGAATGGTTGCACCACTTTACATTCCCACCAACAGTGAATTAGAGTTCCCTTTTGTCCACATCCTCTCCAGCACTTATTATTTCCATTTTTTTGAGTAATAGCCATTCTTAGCAGCATGAGGTGATATCTCATTGTTGTTTTGATTTGCTTTTCCCTGATGACAAGAGACATAGAGTATCTTTTCATAAATTTGTTGACCATTTGTATGTCTTCCTTGGAGAGGTCTATTCAGGTCATCAGCCCATTTTTTGATTGGATTGCTTGTATTTTTGTTGTCCAATTTTTTGTGTTCTTTGTCTATCTTAGATGTTAACCCCTTATCTGAAGTGTGAGAGGCAAATATCTTTTCCCATTCAGTTGGATGCCTTTATGTTTTTAGCCAGTTTCTTTTGCTGAGTAGAAACTTTTTAGTTTTATGTAATCCCACTTGTTTATTTTGAATTTGATTTGCCTTGCAATGGGAGTTGAGATGACAAAGATATCTCTTAGGTCTATATATAATAATGTTTTACCTCTATTCTCTTCTGCATGTTTGATGGTTTCTGGTCTTATGTCTAGGTCTTTAATCCATTTTGAGTTAAATTTTGTGTATGGTGTTAGGTAATGGTCTGTTTCAATCTTTTGCATGTGATTGACCAGTTCTCCCAACACCATTTATTAAAGAGGCTGTCCTTGCCCCATTGTAAGTGTTTTACTCCTTTGTCAAAAATAAAGTGTCCATGTATATGTGGATTTATTTCTGGACTTTCAGTTCTGCTGCATTGCTCTTTCTGTTTTTATACCAGTGCCATGCTGTTTTAATTATTATTGCTTTGTAGTAGAATTTGAAGTCAGGGAGCATGACTTCTCCATTGTTGGTTTTTTTCTTGAGGATTGTTATTGCTATCCTTGGTTGTTATTCCAGATAAATTTCATTATTTTGTGTTCTATGTCTGTGAAGAGTGTCTTTGGAATTTTGATGGGGATAGCATTGAATCTATTGCCTTGGGCAGTATGGCCATTTTGATTATGTTGATTCTTCTATCCTTGAGCATGGAATATCTTTCCATTTCTTTGTGTCAGCTTCTGTTTCTTTTAGCAATGTCCTATAGTTCTCATAATATAAGTCCTTCACCTCTTTGGTTAGGTTTATTCCAAGGTATTTCATTTTTTGTTTGTGCAGTTGTAAACAATATTGTTTTCTTCAGTTCTCTTTCTGTATTTTCATCGTCGTCATACACAAATTCAACAGATTTTTAATATTAAATTGGTAGCCTGCCACTTTACTGTATTTGTTTATTATTTCTAGCAGCTTTTTACTTGATTCTTTGGAGTTCTCTCTATATATTATCCTGTCATCTGTGAAAAGTGATAGTTTCACTTCTTTTCCTATTTGGATACCTTTTATATATTTTACTTTTCTAATTTCATTAGCCAGGATCTCTAGCACTATATCAAATAGTAATGATGAGAATGGACATCCTTGGCTTGTCCCTGATCGAGAGGGAAAGTTTTCAGTTTTTCTCCATTGAGTACAATGTTGGCTGTGGGCTTGTCATATATAGCCTTAATTATGTTGAAGTACATTCCTTCTATACCTATTTTTTTGAGGGTTCTTAAAATAAAAGGGTGTTGAATCTTGTCAAATGCTTTTTCTGCATCTGTTGAGATAATCATGTAGGTTTTGTACTTTTTAAATTGATATAGTGTATCACATTTGTTGATTTGCGTATGTTAAAGCTTCTCTGCATCCCTGGAATAAATCCCACTTGATCATGGTGTATGATTCTTTTTATATGTTGTTGAATTCGATTTGTTACTATTTTGTTGAGAATTTTTGTGTCAATATTCATTAAGGATATCGGTCTATAGTTTTCTTTTTCAGTACAATCTTTATCTAGTTTTGGAATCAGCATAATATTGGCATCATAAAAAGTGTTTGGAAGTTTTCTGTCTTCTATCTTTTTGGAAAAGTTTAAGGAGGATTGCAATTAATTCTTTGAATGCTTTGTAAATTCACTGGTGAAATCGTCTGGTCCAGACTTTAGTTTGGGGGAAGGTTTTTGATCCCTGTTTCAATTTCCTTGCTTGTGATTAATCTGTTCATGGTTTCTAGTTCTTCTCTGTTTAATTTTGGGACATTGTGCCTTTCCAGAGATATGTCCATTTCTTCTAGGTTATTCTATTTTTTGTCATATAGTTGTATGTAGTATTCTCTTATAAGTCCTTGGTATTTCTGTTGTATCTATTGTAATTATTTCTTTTTCATTGTCGAGTCTATATATTTGTGTTTTCTCTCTCCTCTTTTTTGTGAGTCTGGCTAATGGCCTGTCTATTTTGGTTATTCTTTCAAAAAACCAACTTTTGCATTCATTGATTTTTTGAATAGTCTTTCTGATCTGTGTTTCATTGATTTCTGACCTAGTCTTTATTATTTCTTTCCTTCTGTTGGATTTAGGCTTCTGGTTTTCTGCTCTTTCTAGTTCCTTTAGGTTATGGCTTAGGTTTTTTATTTCTGAGTCTTCCTGTTTTCTGAGGTAATATTGTACCACTATAAACTTTCCTCTTATTACTGCTTTTACTGCTTTTGCTGCATCCCATAGATTCTGATACATTGTTTCTTCATTTGCATTTGATTCCAGCTATTTTTTAATTTCTTCATTAATTTCCTCTTTTACCCATTTGTAGCTCAACAATATGTTGTTTAATCTCCACTTTTGTGGTTTTCCTCTCTTTCTTCTTTTGGTTGATCTCTAGTTGGATGCTATTGTGATCTGAAAAGATGCTGGATATGATTTAAATCTTTGAAAATTTACTGAGACTTGTTTGCATCCCAGCATATGGTCTATCCTTGAGAATGTTCCATGAGCACGTGAAAGACTATATAGTCTATAAAGTTTTTGGGTGAAGTGCTCTATATCTATCGATTATGTCCAGCTCTTCTATTTTGTCATTTATAGATCTTGTTTCTTTGTTCTATCTGGATGATCTGTCTTTTAATGAAAGAGGAGTATTGAAGTCTACTACTATTATTGTGCTGCTATCAGTATCCTTATTTAGATCTGTTAATATTTGCTTAATATATTTGGGTGCTCCTTTGCTGGGTGCATAAATGTTAAGTGTTCAGTCGTTTTGTTGTATTGATCCCTTTATCATTGTGTAATGTCAATCTTTATCTTTTTAAATTATCTTTCATTGAAAGACTACCTTATCTGATATGAGAATAGCTGTTCCTGCTCTTTTGGATTCAGCATTAGCTTGGAGTACTGTTTTCCATCCGTCCACTTTAAGCCATAGCTTGTCTCTTGACCTAACATGAGTTTCTTGTAGACAACAGAGTTGGATTATGTTTCTTAATTCATTTAGCAACTCTGTGCCTTTTGATTGATGAGTTCAATCCATTTATATTTACAGTAATTATTGACATTTGAAAACTTGCTACTGCCATTTTGATTTTTGTTTTCTGGTTATGTGGATCTCTTTGTTACTTTGTTATGTTTTGGTGAAGTTTTTCCTCTTTGGTTTAGCTAGTAGAGCCTCTTTTAGCATTTCTTGTAGAATAGATCTCATGGTTACAAAATCTCTCAGCTTTTGTTTGTTGGGAAAAACCTTAATTTCTCCCTCAAATTTGAAAGAGAGTTTTGCAGGACATAGTATTCATGGCTGTCATTTTTTTATCCTTAAGTATTTTGAAGACATCATTCCATTCTTTTCTATCCTCTAGAATTTCTGCTGAGATGTCTGAGGTTCATCTGCTACAACTGCCTTTATATGTTATCTGCTTTTATTTCCTGGCTACCTTTAGAATTCTTTCTATGTCTTCGATTTCTGATAGTTTCACAATTACGTGTGCTGGTGCAGTTTTTTTAGGATTTGTGTAGTGGGGTGTTCTGTTTGCTTCATTGACCTGTATGTTCATTACTTGTTATAGATTTGGGAGGTTTTCAGCCATTATTATCTTGAAGATGTTCTCTGCTCCTCTCTTTTTCTCTTCACCTTCTGGGATACCCAGTATTCTAATGTTGCCTTTCCTGGTGGTATCAGATAGTTCTCTGAGTGTTTCTTCATTTTTTTGCATTTAATTTATTCTTTCTTTTTCTTCTTGTCACCTTTCTGCATTACTGTCCTCTATATCACTAGTCCTTTCCTTCATTTGGGTTATTCTGGTTCCACAGCTTTCTATATTATTCTGAGTTTCATGAATCATCTCTTTTAAATCCTGTGTTCCTGTTAATTTTTTTTTCCTGTAGAGCTTCAATCTCCACCTGTTGGTGCTTAATTATTTGCTTAAGCTCTTTGTTTTGTTTATCTGAATTTTCTTTTAATTCTCTGAATTTATTTATGATTTCAGACTTGAATTATGTATCTCTTAGAAAAAAATCATTCTTCCGTATCTTCAAAGTTAACTAATAATGAGCTGTCATTTTGTTACGATTCCATTTCCTGAGGTTTCAGGGTGTGTTGTGTTTCCCCCGCCCCATGATTTGGGATCTTGTTGATCTACTAGTTTGTTTTAATTGCTATCCGGGGCACTCTATTTTTGTTTTCTTTTGTATTTTTGACCCTTACAGTCTTCCATAGTGTGTCTTGATGTGTCAGGGAGTGATGATGGCTGCTGGGTGGGGGGGTGGGCAAGGGATTGGGGGTGTAGTGGTCATTTGTGAGTGGGCAGTTTTGCCGT
>RJWH01001721.1:0-192377 GCA_004363575.1 Solenodon paradoxus | reverse complement strand
CATGACACCTGTGTGTTCCTGTTCTTTCTGTCTCCAATTTTCTCCTTCTGGGCTTTTTCTAGCCAAGAGTTGCCGGCAGCGTTCCCAGTTTGATTCAGGCTTACAGCTCCCTGCTCTGACTGAGTTCGTGCAGCTAGAGATCAGCAGGCCTGCCTGCAGTCTGTGCCGGAGAAGAGGGACTCAGAAGTGGGATCCTACTATCTCAAATCCTGGGTGGGTGCTGGAGGTCACCTGGACTGTGGCTCCAGCTGGCCTCCGGCAGGGAAGGCAGATCTTGTCTGCATGGGGAACCTCTCCTTTCTGGGGGCTCCCCTTTGCTGCCGTATTCTCTGTTCAGTCCCTAGGCCCTCACCCACCTGTAGAGCCAGCTGCTAGTCTTCTTCTGTTCTCCAAGTCATTCTGGCCAGTGCTGAAGGAGGAAAATCCCTTTTTCTGTGCTAGCTCTGAAAAACTCGGTTTCTTTTTTCCTGTGTGATATGTCAGTGCCCGCTGCTCATAGGTGCTATCTTTGAATTTGTCCATAGGTTTGTTTTAAGATCTTTCTTTGGTTCTGTTTGTCTATTTCCATGTCAATACCTTACTATTTTATTTCTCCAGCTTTATAAACTATTCATGCTACCTGATTGAGTAAATATTATCTGAATAGTCTTAGTTCTTTCCTGATCTCGGTTTTAGAATCATATCATCCAGTTCTGTGATATACTCTTTGGAATTTGAATTAATAAGTTAGTTTTGGGAGAAGCAAAAAGTGTCTCTTCAGTTTTACTTTTACTAAATTTTGGGATGTTTCTGATGAAAATTTAATGATCATTTGTATGTTTCTCTTGAAAGTAATGTCATTTTTTTCTGACTGCTTTTAAAATTGTCTTTTTACTTCTGTAGCTTGACTTTAACATACTTAGGTGTGGTTTTCTTTGTTTTTATTCCTGTTTGGGATTTGCCCAACGTATTCTTCTGTATTTTTATTTTTCACTTAATTTAGAAGTTGACCATCATTTCTTTAAATATTTTTCTCTACTTCATTTTCTCTCTAGTCTGTCCTCCTGGGCTTCAGATTACATGTATGTTAATTTCATAAATTACTTCATAGGTCACTCCATTAATGTTTTTTAAACTTTCTTCCCCCACTCTGCCTGTTCCTCAGATTGGATAATTTCTATTGATGTAGCCTCAGGTTCACCAAATCTTTCTTCTGCCATTGCCATTCTGCTGGTAAGCCTAGCCAGTGATTTTTTTCTGCTGAGATTTTTTTATTCATTTATTTATCAAACTTGTTTTCCTTTAAATCTTTGAGCATATAGTAATAATTTCTTTAAAATCCTCATCAGTTAGCTTCAACATTTCTGGATGGGTCTCCATTGGTAATCTTTTCTCTTCAAATGGGCCACATTTTTCTGTGTGTCCTGTCTAATAATTTTAGGTGACATTGTGACTGATATGTATTGTAAAGTGCCTGGATATAGTTGTGTCCCTTTTAAGAGTTAAAAAAATTTTTTTTGTATTGCTTACTCATTTATTTTTAAGCAGGCAGTTCAGTTGGCTAGTTTAAAACTCCAAGTTCTTTCCTTCCTATGATGAGCAGTAGCATAAATCTCTCTGTGCTTAATTCCTTTTAGTACTATTTGAGGTGTTTGGCAGGTCCCCCATGCCTGTATGGTTCAATTGGTGCTCCCCATCTATAGCTCTCTCCTTTCTAGAATTTTTCTCTTCACTTTTTTACTGTTGTGAATGCCAGGAATCCTGGTTCTGCAAGTCATTCAGATTATGAACTTTATATATGAGTGTTAGTTACCTAACTTAGCAAGGACTGGGTCCGAGTCTGGGTCTAACGTTAGACAAAAATAGATTCCCTTCCATATACAGATTCTTCCAAAAATGGATTCCCTTCCATATACAGATTCTTCCAAATATAGATTCCCTTCCATATACGATTCTTCCAAATATAGATTCCCTTCCATATACAGATTCTTCCAAATATGGATTCCCTTCCATATACAGATTCTTCCAAATATAGATTCCCTTCCATATACGATTCTTCCAAATATAGATTCCCTTCCATATACAGATTCTTCCAAATATGGATTCCCTTCCATATACAGATTCTTCCAAATATAGATTCCCTTCCATATACAGATTCTTCCAAATATGGATTCCCTTCCATATACAGATTCTTCCAAATATAGATTCCCTTCCATATACATATTCTTCCAAATATAGATTCCCTTCCATATATGATTCTTCCAAATATAGATTCCCTTCCATATACAGATTCTTCCAAATATAGATTCCCTTCCATATACAGATTCTTCCAGATATAGATTCCCTTCCAGCTTTTGCTTGCTTCTGGTTGATCTTCAGACAGGTGTTTTGTTTTTATATGTTTTGAATTCATAGTTGTTGTCATCTGTAGGCTGGCTGATCAGGGATGATGGAGGCACTACACCACCATTGTTAAAAACTGGAAGTTGTCATCCTGGATATTTTTTATATGTAACTTTCTTCTTTTGTAGTTGCTACAATTCCATGCTGCTCTTTTCTAGTTATGTGTGTAATTTTTCTCGTCTCTTTTACACAGATGGTGTAGTCTTGGAGGTTCTAGGTTTTTTGTAGAAGTCTCACTTTCAGGTCCCTGCTTCCCATAGTCCTTGGATCGTGTCTCTTAATAGTCACATGGGACACAATTGCAATCCCTGACCTTTTATACAAGAGCAAACACTTTTGGCCCCTCAGCTTCATTTTGTTTCTTCATTCTTGAAAACTGGAGGCAGAATTTCATTGTCATTCTTCTTGCTGCTGTCTCTGTTTTTAAGCTTGACCATTTTTCTACAAATTACTATAATTTATTCAACAAGTGTGTGTTTGTAGTGGGAAAAGGGCACCCACATGAACTTGACCCATTTTGTTTCCAGATATTTGTGGCAGTATTTTCTACAGTGGTCAACATCAGTCTGTCCCCAAAGAACAGCTCTAGCTGCTAATTCCTGTGCTCAAGAGGGACCTGTGGACTAGTGTGGATATATGGACTTTGAGCAGAGCTTCTATAGCTCTTAGAATAGCTGAGGGCATAGGAGCAACTAACATGATTTCTACATCTACTATAGCCCAAGCTCTGTAGCAGTTTCCTGATGTAATTTAATCCCTACAGTTCATGTATTCATATTATGTCCACTTTATATATAAGATAACTGACAATTGGAGAGTTATAAATAGCTTGTTGTGGCATAAAGGAGTCAGATTTCAAGCTGTTTGACTCAAAATCACTTTCCTTGGCATTCTAGTGCCTCAGCAAACTTTTTTTTAATAGTTGTATAGAAGGGCACACAATTTACCAGCAGTGCTGGTAAATCTGAGGATTCATTAGCACTAGAGAATGTCTGGAGTTGTTTACATGTGTGTGTTTGCTAGCTTCATTCTTCTCATAGCTGACATTCCTAAGTTATCATTGAAAATGCTCTTAATGCCACCTAACTAAAACGAACAGAGGTTGTGTGCCTGTTCCTTTGGAGCAAAGTAAAAGAAAGGTATCATAGAATTTTAGAACCTGAAAAGAAGTTTAATGACAAAGTTTATATGAGGGAATGTAGATTCTTCTAGCGAGAGGAGCGGCCATCACAAGATGCAGAGGTTAATTTTAAGAAAAGAGGCAATGATAGTAGATAGTAGAAATTTCAGTGATGAAATTAAAAGCTTTAAATTAATATCTGTATCTTCTTGACCAATATGTGTTCTTATCAAAAGCAATAGGTGCTCAATAAATATGTTTACTATTTTGAGTTGGCGAAATAAAATATTTCTTGAAATAATTTTAATACAAATTAACTCTGTCCTGGAGTAAAATATTTATTTAGTTCATATATTGTTCATTCACTGAATCATTGATGGTCTAATCTTAGTGAAAAAAATTTAATATTTCTTTGCTAAGCATTATTTGTCAACCAGAATAAAGTGTGTTCCTATGAATTCATGTGCAACTAACTTTTTCTCCTAAAGATCCTTCAAATATATGCATGTTCTATTCTTGGTTATTAAAAAATTGAACACTCATTTGATATGGAAGGGTGCTATGTTCAGAAGTCTAACCACAGTTTTAAGTAGTGCTACTTACCTTTGTTTTTATAAAGAGGAATTTTCTCTCTGGAATCCTTATGAAGTCAATCCAGCAATTGTACAAAGTCTCTCACTCACCCCTAATAAATGTATTAACAAACCTTGGAATCAAGAGGGGTCCTCCCATGTTTTCTCTTCAAATACAGATGTTTACATATGCATTATCATTACTGGAGGCAGGAACAAAATTTATTTAAATGTTGAATCAGAGTCTTCATATAAATATTCTCAGTATTTGGATGAGATTTTTACCTTCTCATTGAGGTTTTTACCTTTCATTCTAATCTTAGAATGTGATATTTTCTCTGCCATGTAGTGATGCCAAAAGAGCAATATTTTATATACTAATGTTTCTATTGTAAAGTCCTTAAGGCAGACAACTGTTTATTAATTTCCATTTTTAGATGAGGAAACAGAGCACTAAAGTTAATTTGTCCAAGTTAGTCAGGACAAAAAAAGGGGAAAATAGGCAGTTGACACCCATCAGGTTGCTGTGTGATTTTGAGCAAATGGTTTAATCGGTCTGTACCCTCAGTTTCCTTATTTATATACAGGGGATAAGAATAGTACCCTCAGGACACCTGGTGGCTCTGGTGTTAAGTCTATGACTGGGGTGTAGTCCATGTGAAATGTGAGGATCTGAGTTTGTGACTTGCCGTGGTGGTGGGGGAGGGGAGTAGTGCGACAGGCAAAAATGAACAAATAAATAAAATTCTTCCTCCTCGCTCTTCCTGTCTACCTACCTGCCTTCAGTCCTGCCTGCTTCCTTCCTCTTAAAAAAACAATAGTGCTCTCTCCAAACGGCTGTTTGAAGTAGGTTGAGTTATTTCCCGCAAAGACCCTGAACCCTGCTTGACACATAGTAAACAGTGTGTGAATTTGCTTTTCTTCTCACTGTGAACTTCCCACAAAATGGATTTCTTCAGGAGGAAGGGTGCCTCAGTGATTCACCCTAACCCAAGTTTCCTGGGTAATAGAGCCTGAGCTAAGGTGGTATGGTGGGCTTTACCAGGGCAACAAGAGTCGGGGGCAGAGAAGCATGCAAGGCCACACAGGAAGACCATTTCCTTGGTCGCAAAAGACAGCCTTCGGGTTGACTCTGTGCACCCTTGTGCTCAGCAGTGCAGGACCTATGCGATCAGGCAAGGAAGGAAGGAGAAAGGTGTCATCTGCCCACCCTAACTCCTCCAGTCCTGCAGCTTATGTGACTTCATTCTCGATGTCCCGACTACCCTCCCCTGGACACTCATGCTCCATCTGAGAAGCCAGATCCCAGCCCAGTGCAGCATGTCCTCAGAATCGAGAAGCCTCAGGATGTCCAGCCAGTGTCTCTGTGGTCTGATCAGAGGTGACTGGAGGCCCCCAGCTCCCGCTGAGTCGTATGTGTGGGGGCCCTAGGGACATACTGCCCTCACCCAGGATGAGGTAGAGATGGAGTCAGGTGAAGCGGCAAGAGCAGTGGTGATGGAGGTCTCCACTGAGTCCATGGCAGAGACTGGGGAGATCGCTGAGACCACCATGGGTGTCCACACTCTGGGACCAGCCTGCCCACTCACCGCTGCACAGTCTGGTCAGCTGCTGGGATTCCAAGTTTTCCATTCTAAGTAAGATGTTGCTGAGGGTTTGAGTCGCATGTAATGTGTCTTTAGTGCTTGACCCAGAGTAGGCACCCAAAACTGGCAGATTGTATTTTCCTCGCTGCCCATATTTGAAATCGACATCAATTTCTCTTAACATTTGTATTTGCCTCTAGAGGTAAAAACAGCTGTTTGAATTTTAAAGATATGACTGAAATGATCTAGAAGAAATGGACTCTCCTGTAAAGAGGGTAATGTTGAACCCTAGGCCATGTAGAAGGAAATGACTTAGAACATTCTGGGCAGAAAACAGAAGCCATCCAAGGAGGTCAAAGGATTCAGAAAAAACCCATGAGATTTGAGGAATGGTTTTCATGCTAAAAATTGCTTCATGCAATTATGGATTTGTTTTTGTATTTAGCTAGGGAATAGGAAGGGAACATGCATTCTGACCCGTGTTCTTTGCACACAGTGAGGCAGATTATTTATATCGTTAGGCCTGATCTCAACACCTCAGGACGAAAAATGACAGCAGTATTTAGACCCAGTGAGACTTTGATATGAAATCAGAAAAGAAGAAAAAGTGGGAGATTCCTTGAGTTCTCAAGCTCAGATTAGATATGAAACTCAGAAGGAGATAGTGTCTGGGACTCAGACACCTGTTTCCCAGAGCCGCATAAGTCATAGCGAGTCTGGACTCACAGGCAGTTCCCAGGCACTGGCACTGTGATTCCACATAACAGAGCCTCTCCTTTTCTTGGCACAGGGGCAGGCGGAAAACAGAGGCAGAACAGATGTGTGGCTTTGGGGCCAGCCAGACTCGTGCTGAGAGCTAGCTTACTGACTTTGCGACTTTGTCGTCCTGGTCAGTCTGTCTTGTTATCTGTGATGACATTGTTGTGAGGATCACATGGGATGATGCAAGAAAAGTCCTCCACGGAAGGTCTGCAGACAGTTAGCTTTGATAGCGCTTCGCTATCTTGGTTATGATTACATCAGCAGCCTATCTATTTCTTGCATGTTGTACTCCTCTCAAGGATTGTTTAAAGGAGAAGGTTTTATATCTGAGAGTATCTGGATACATGAGGGAAATAATATGTCCTTGTGGCTTTCACTGAGTAACCTAGAGCTGATAGCTTTTCTCTGTAGAGAGATCACTGATTAAGTCATTTAATCAGCAAGTATCTACTGAGCATGCTCAGTGAGGTTTTGGAGGGGCATGGCATTGCTTTCAACACCCCCCACCCCACACACACCCAGAAGTGTTCTGTCTAGTGGGAAAGGGACATGTCAGCATACCAGCACTTGATTAGAATAGGGCTCAATGGACAGGGCTTCTTAACATAAAGGTCTTAAAGGGACACCCATGAACCTATGAAAACATATGCAAAAGGTTGCCCGTGGCCATATATTCATTTCTTCTCTGGGGTTGGAGGTTCTTAAATTTCATCAGCATCAAGAAGGGGGCTGTACTCAAAAGAAAGCAGAGCTCCTGCAGTGGACACCAGTGCACAGACAACGAAATGATGCATAGCCCATCGGGGAGAGGAGAGCTGAGGCCAGGCTGATGTGCCAGGAAGAGGAATAGCATTAACTGGGTTGGGCTTGCTGTAGCCCTCAGTGACTGTTTTTCCTGGGGGAGGCTTACTGGTTTCTCTACAGTTGGTGTTGCAAGCCCAGAAATTTCAGGACTGGCTGAATAGGAAAGTACCCTTCTTAGAGCAGCCTGGATGGTACATTAATTTTGGGGATCTAATAACAGAGGAAAGGCAGAATATTTCCAGTCTGTCCATCCTGAAAAGTACCAAAATGACAGAAACTCTCCTCAGGTCATTTTTTCAGGGGTCACCTTTTCACAGAATTGAAGGTAATATCGGCCACCTAGCTGACTTTACCCTTTGGTGAATATGCATGATCACATTTGGCCCCACAGCTACATGAGGCAGTACCTGGATGGTTGCCCATTTTACAGAGCAGACACTGAAACGTGGAGGCTACCCAAGATACACTGGCAACTGGACTAGAAAGAGCCCTGGTCATCTGACCTACCCTCTACACTACTGGCATTTAGTTATCTGTCCAAGGTGCACAAAATGTCCTTTGTCGGTAATTGTGGAATTGATGTTATTTAAAAAAAAAATTCAAAGATCCAAATAAATATCAAGTTTTTTTTTTTTTTTTTTTTAATGAGTTATTTTCTCAAAACATGATCTGGGAATGTAACATATGATAATACTATCTGTTTTATACGAAGTCAGCTAAACTCAAACAATATTTATCCAAGGCTTACTATATCACTAGAGACTGTTTAGTACCTGAAGCCACATTTATGACTTCTGCATTTCAGGGAGCATCAAGTCAGTCTGCACAACTCATTTCTGTGTTATGTCTTTGGGAAGGTTATGTAGTATGGATCTGCCAATTGATTTCATCCCAATGAAAACAGAGAAAATAAGAAATCCCTGTGACTTGGTTTGGTTTAAAATGATCTACTTAGAATTCATTTCACATTTCTATATTATGATATGATTTTTGGTTTAGATGTACGTTGCAGTTCTTTCTCTCGGTAACAAATAACATCTAAAAAAAAAATATGGGGGACTTGCATTTGGGCTAAAAAGGGGAGAAGCAAATAAGTAAATCACTGTTTTCTTCACAGAATGAATGCTGAGTGTTTTTTGTTTGTTATTTTGAACTATTTTATTCTATGTAAAGTAAGGAGTGAAAGTTCTCCGGTGCCCTTCCCTTCAGGCATCCCCAGTTCCACCTCTAGCTTGTTAAGCAGCTGAACTTTGGAGTCAGACAGCACAGTGTTGGGTTTAACGCCATTGCTTCCCAGCCATGTGATCCCGAGCAAGTTTCTCACTGTCTCTATACTTCTCATGAACATGGAGCAGTTCATATTATGAGGATTTAATGAAATTCTGCCTTAATCTCTTTGTGCAGTGCCTGGCATATAGTACCCATTTAACAAATGTTAGCTAACGTTAACTACTTTAGCATCAATGGTTGTAGTAGGTTGTAGTTAGGCAAGGACAGTATTTATGGAAGTACTATCCAGAAAGGAAAATATCTGCTACCTTTAATGTTTGACTTCCCAATCTTGTTGAAAATTGCAATCAGAAGAAAACTCTAAATTTCTCCTCTTTCACCACTCAATGACTGGAAGTAAATAAATGTTCCCTGCGAAGATTTTTAATTCAAATATTCAACCCTAGCAGGTGAAAAAAAAACACCTATTTCCTGGATACAGATGTAAACAGAAATAAAACACACCTGCTCTTATCTCTCCGTGGGCATGGTCTCTTCTTGGTACCAAAAGAGATAATGATCTTGCAGTGTAATTTTATAAGGAGGTAAAAAATCAATTACATTATCTCAAGTGTAAACAATAAAGGTCTTATCCCACTGCTGGTTAAGATAGCCCTTTGTGACAGCTGCTAACCCCCATCATGGACTAGTTTGATGAAGGAAAACATTGGTTAATAAATTAAGATTTGACAACACAGGGGTGCAGATGGCCTCATAACATGATACTCAAGAATAAAACCAGTAATACAATTGTTAGATGAAAAGTCAACCTTTAGCAGCCACGGACACAGTGAAAGCAGTTGATGGATAACAATTTGGTTCATTTTCCATTTTTTAAATGATAAAGTCTTAACAAAAGCATGAAAAATGCTGCAAACCCTTTGGGTCCACTGAAATTCCATGTGATCTTAGGAAATGTGAATTGCAAAATTGAAAGACTAAGAAGAAATTTAGGAAGCTGTTAGGCAATGTACTTTCTGTAACTGTAATGCTGTAGTGTTAGTATGATCCATTTAATAGGATATGGTGATTAAAGTAGAAAACATCAAGTTATTGCTATGGAATTTAAACTTCATACATAAAAGATTATAGGCATTCAAACTCATAAAATAAAATCAATAATTATGAGTCTCTATAATTAAGTCTATGAGATTAGGGGACCAGACAAATCAGCTTTATAAAGATAACAGTGAACATAAATTAAGTGATCCTGGATTAGTTACTTAATTCAGAATAATATTTAAAAATTCAGAATAATAGCAAATATCAGATTGTATTGTTTTGAGTATTAAGTAACATAACTGTGCTAAAATTATACTTAGCACTTAGTAAACTCTTGAGAATAAATAAGAGGCTTCCTTTGTTTCTTTTCTCTCAATTTTTCACAAGTTTTTATGCTTCTTTTTTCTGTTTCTGCATAAGATGTTTGTTTTAGCTTGATCTAGTGACCCTGTACTATTTAATACAATTATCTTATATGTATCGATTAATTACTCTGGTTTCTGTATATCTTAAAATGAACATGCATTTTTAACATTAACCTTTTGTTCAAAAGCAAAGTCATTAGGGAAATCCTTGTTTTCTTTTGCTATGCTAAAAAGTTGGCAAAGATAACCATAAACTCTTTAGTCAATAGAAAATACCTAAAGTCTTTACAGAATCACAAGTAACAATGAAATGATGTAATTTCTCACTTGTTTTTCCTTATCTAATTTCCTGTAAGTTTTCCATTACATTTTATTATACATAAAGAAAAACCTGGCTCATGGTTGGCATCTAATAAGTGTTTGTTGATTGAGAGGGAAGAAAATCAATCTTTTAATTGCTACCAGAGGCAAGGCTCCTCAATGGAGCCTGAATAGACATTGATTAAATTATCCAGGTGAGAAACATGCTACCACCTGCTTCGCTTATTCATATAAAAAACTACTTGGGTTAGTCTTTTGGTCTAGGAGAAGGGTTAAATTAATTGCATTTATAAGGGGAAGCTGAACAATTTATAAAATCTTTTATCTATATTTAGGGTTTTAGTGTTAAAGGGACCCTAGAGATGAACTGGCTCTATATCTTTAATTCATAGGGGAAGAGACCAAGGTCCAAGTTTAAATAGTTTCATCCTGTGGTGTGGTGCTGCAGGAGGAAGTCATTTCCTGCTCTTCCTATTTGAGTCAACTCCTAAAGGGTCTTGCCCCAGGGCACTCATTTTACTAAACCTTCCATTGATTTCAGGGGCATTTACATATCTATAAAAAACAAACAGGAAGCAAACAATGACTTTTGGGTTAGAGAAAGCTATGCTCAAATCCCTCTTTACCACTTAGTAGCGATGTGACCCTGGACAGATAGTCCAAAGGATAAGTCAAGTTATCTTATGTCTCCATCCCTCAGTTTCCTGTTCTATAAAGAGGGCATGGCAAATTCTTATATTCTTCAAAATTGAAATAACAAACCTTCATAGATTTATTATTGATGATAAATGTGATGATGCATAGAAATGATTAGCACCAAGCAGGTAAATACTAAGCTATCAGTACAAGTTGACTGTTAACGATATAAATTAGAGGTGAGCAAAATAGTTGAAGGGAAGTGATGTAGGCAAGCATAGTCCTATATTTTGCTCATCGTAGGCCACCAATTTGGCTCCAAGATTTCTTACAACCAAACATGGAGAAAGAAACATGATTGATTACAGAGTTCACAGACAACTTGGCTCTATTATTTTTAAATATATACATAGAGAGCACCAAACTGGAACTACTCTCCTCTATCCTCATCTTTGCATTTCTGAATAAGATTTCTTTCTATCAGACATAGCAGCATAGGTTTTAGAGACTTGTTGAGTTACGCTAAGGACTTCCCACAGTGCTTCCACATTCTTGATTACAAGGCTCCAGGAAGTATCTTCCACTCAATACAGACCATTATCAAGAATCCCAAACCGCAGAGGAGGCCAGTGATGGATTTGGGATTACGTAGTTTATTTTCCTTACCCATATTAGATGCTCCTTAATCACAGGGACCGACCTTATTCATCTTTACATATTCACTCATTACATCCCACAATGAATGAATGGTGGCTGCTCAGTAAATGTTTGTGATTTGCAGTTAAAAATGAAGATGTATAAAAGAGTGAATGATATGAAAACATCCCTGTCTTAGGGCCTATTTCTAACAGAGATTATTTCAGGCAGTACAGATCTTTCATCCAACTCTGATGGCAGTGCTCAAGGCTTAAGTCTCAATATTTTAAATGAAAAATGAAATCTGTATGAACTCTCCTTCCCTGGGTACTGATGTGCAGTGACTTGTATTATTAAATGTTGGAATGAAATATAGCCAGTTTTCTTAGTAAAGAAGAGAAGTATATTTCTAACATATCCAGTATCTTTTAGAATAGGTATTCTATTATATTTCCTTTCAAGTACAACACTATAACTCATGTAAAGTCATGGCAAAGTCCTCTTAATCTCAGAAAGATAAAATACTTCCTCACCTATGGAATAAATGTAGAAAGGTAATGGTATCATACAAAATTTTTGAAATATGCGTATTCAAATGATTATAAATATTCTGTTTTCCTTAGAAAATATTTAAGTTTGTTTATTTGACATGATATTCATTTTTTCCACGTATTTATCAGAGTTAAGATTCAGTTTCTTTTCTCTGAATAACTATGCCTAAACCAATATCCGTTGAATCATCCCTCTCTGATCCAAGTTAATAACATTGAATGGAAGTAATGCTGGCCTTTATTTATTGTGGTGTTTCTTTTTCTTTCTTGTTTATGATTAAGGAGAGCCTCACTTCAAATTAATCTACAAGCCAAGCATCCTTTAAATGTTTAAGAGGAGAATAAATTAGGAGATCCTTTGAGAACCAGTGGACACAGTTAGCTAAATTGTTTTGTGATCCCTAAGCTTGGATTTGACCTGTAGAATAGTTTTATTTGACCAGAATAAATAAGTTTTTCTACCCCTTTTTCTTCTTTCCTAGCCCCTTTGCTCTTACCATGTCCGAAGCTACCATGTCATTGAAAAATGAGCCAAGAGTGAACACCTCTGCACTGCAGAAAATCGCAGCTGACATGAGTAATTTGATCGAAAATCTGGACACACGGGAGCTCCACTTTGAGGGAGAGGAGGTGGAGTTCGATGTTTCTCCTGGCGATCCCAAGACACAGGAAGGTAAGGGCTGATGAACAGAGCCAGAAAGAGTTTGTTAGGGCTACTTGGCAGAGCACCAGTTTAAAATAACCAGCAAATGACAGCTCTTCCTCCCAGATGTCTTCACACTAAGCTGAGATCATTTCATTAGATGCTATGATTCTTACAAAAGATGCTTGTAAAATGTAAGTTTTATGCTAACAGCGTGTATTCTTGCAATAACTTTCTTATTTATTTTTCAGTGTATATCCCTTTCTCAGCTGTTTATAAGACTCAAGGATTTAAAGAACCTAACATACAAGCATACCTCTCCGGCTGTCCAATAAAAGCCCAAGTTCTGGAAGTGGAGCGGTTTACATCTACAACAAGGGTCAGAGCATTTCCCAGCTGACCTTGTATTTGTCAGCACCTAACACATGAACACAGTGACTCTCATTTTCCTCTCTTCTGCATGTGATTTCGTTTTCAGTTCCTTTTTTCCCCTAACACTTCCAAGTCCTCATTACCTCTCAAGCTTTTACTTCCTTCTAACTTAGTCTTTTAAATTTTTTAATAGACTTTATTGTTAAATAAAGTTCAAAGTATTGTGAGTAGTGTAAAATATTCAAATACAGAAATGTATAAAATTGAAAGTCTCATAAAACTTGCAGTGTTCACAAAAAGCTGTTGACTTTTCTATGCATTATAAACAAACACCAATTTTTTAATGAATATATATATGTGTGTGTGTGTGTGTGTGTATATATTTCTACAAGTTTGTTCCACTTAATGCGACGTGGCCATTTTTCCATGTTCAGATATAGTAACTGTACTTTATTCATTTTAACAGAAATTTGATTTTCTTATATGAATGAACCATGCTATTTAACCAGTTCTTTATTGCTAAACCTTTAGGTTTTCTTCTTTATTTTTCTACCATGTAATTCATTTTCATGCTTCTGTAGCAAGTTAAACATTGTCAGTTCATATTTCACTTTGTCTTCTGGTTTGGAAAAGAATTTCAGTGTGGCCATGACATCTAGCTTAATAGATATTTGGATCTGTCAAGTTTCAATATTGGCAGATGCTATAGTATTCAGGACTCCCTTTCAAACTACAGAAACCCAACTCAAAGTAACAAACAAAAAAGGGTATGTGTTGGTTCACATAGCTGAAAAGTCCTGGGGATGTATTAGCTTCAGGAATGGCTGGATCCAGGGACACATATATTGCCAAAATTCAAGTCTCTCCATTGTGTAACTCCACTTTTTCTCTGTACTGTCTTCATTCTTTGATTGATTTGTTTGAAATTGTGGGCTACCAATTTAGTCTTTATTCTCATGTGCCTTTTTTCCCATTCTGGAAAATGTTCTCCATTCCTTAAAGGCAATTTGTAAGTTCAATAAAGTGCAAAGGGTCTAGTCTGATCCTCCTCCCTTTCCACTTTTCTGCTTAATTTGAACTGTTGGGGTAAATCCATTCCCCCTAGAATGCCAGATACCGGCCAAGGAAAAGTTTAGCTCTCCTAGTGCTTGTGAGAGCAAGAAAATAACGATGTTACCAAACTCCTTTAAAACAACTTTTTGGATTGTTCAGTGCTGTTGCCTAAAAGTATTGTTGAGAGAATTTTGCTGGCAAACTCTGCCTCCCTGATTTGTTCCCAGTGCCCCACATTGAGCCCTGCTGAGGCTTTGGAAGTTGAAAGACTGAGAAATAAGATCTTTAGGAATATGACAGCCTGCCTACACTGAAAAAAATTCTCATTCAGTTTTCAATAAGTTTTCTTGGTTCATTTAAATTGAACATTTTTCACTCGAGTGCCAAGTTTCTGAACACGCTGAGTTTTGCTGCATCTTTCTTCTTCTGATGCAGAGTGATGGCCGTACAGTTGGCCAAAGTGAAAGACAGCCGATAACGCTGGAGCCCCAGTGGGATTCTGCCAACTTCTGGCTGCAGTAACACTTATGGGTCCTAACTAGAGGCAAAGCAAGTGCTTTATTTGAATCTTTGTCAGTAAGGAGTTTGGATTCCAGACATAGTATCCCGCATTGCATTGATTGTTTTTTATTTTTTTTCTTGTTAAAGAAAAATGCAGGTAGAAATGAAGGTGAGCAGGCAGGCAGGAAGAGAGAGAGGAAAAAGAAGCACTTTGTTTTATTTTTATTTAGTGGTTCACATTGCTTGCTCCCTCCACACCCAGGGTCTGAACCCGGGTCCTTGGGATGTATGTGAACTGAGCATCTCCAGTGGTAACTGACTAAACTGCCACCTCGCCCGGGTGCGCCATCATCCATTTTTATACTGCCTCTCGTCAGAGTGGTGATACGCTAGAAGGTGGCAAAATATGTCAAATATCAGTACTTCCTGGCAGCAGGCCAGGAATCACTGTGAGGCCGCTGATGTCAGAACCCAGATAAAGTAGCAGAGTAGGAGACAGTGATTCTCTGCCTCCGCCACCACTATGGTGTCCAAGCCTGCCAGCTAGGGCCAGTGTCCTCCAGGTGGGTCAGCGTGCCCACTGGCTGTCACTCCCCCGCACCCACACACATACGGGGAGCTTACTTCGAGATGGCCCGTGCTTTATAAATTCCTGTCTCCTGACACCTTCGGCAGTGTCACAACTCTGTCCCCAGGTCTGTTAGCTCTTCTGATTGGAGATTTTAGTAAGCAGTGTTTACAATTTTTATATGGAGATTCATTTGGTTAAGTCTGGGGATAAATATTCTGTGCCTAGGAGGATATTTTGCTTCTTTCCCTCTATGCCTCTTGTACTTTGCCGCTTACCGGTGGTGATTCCAGGCCGGGAGAGGTTTTAGGCCGGGGTGGGCTTTGGAAGGCATTTCAGAAAAAGATGGCATTAGGCAGCCCTGGTGGCACCGACTTCTAATCTGTGCCTGCTGTGCAGTCTACGAAAAACCCAAGGACCTGGGTTCATGATCTGAGGCTGCAGGCAGCAGGTGGAGGATAAACAAACAAACAAATAAACAAACACTTCCTCCTCTCTCTTCCTGCCTGCCGACTTGCCCTCATTCCTACCTGCTTCCCGCCTTCCCACCCCTCCAAAAGGAGAAAGCATTAATGTCACCCGCGTAAGGCAAGAAGTAGGCTAAGATGTGCACCTGGAATCCATTTTCTCCAGCTTTCTTCTGACCCCCTCAGTCTTATGCTTTTGAGTAAGATCCTGATGACTAATTAGGGCCTTGACTAGTTATCTCTTTTATCTTTTTTTCCCTTGTTTCAGGTGTGTGTGTGTGCATGTATATGTATATGCACGCTTGTGTGTATGTGTGTGTGTGTGTTTTGAGCAACAATAGTTATGGGAGTTGATCTTTGGTATAACTCAGAGTTTATGTTATGCATATTATAAAGGTGAACATTTAAGAGAATATTATTTTGTAATCAGTTGTTTTTAAAAAATTTTCTTAAGTGCATACGCAAAATACATGGACTAGATTTAAGGATATTTATATTACTTCTTAGTTAGCTATTGTTTACTGAGAGCTTTGGACTTTTTGTTGTTATTTAAAATACCAGCCATTTTTATCTCTCATTGTAGGTATCAAGTATCAATCTTTACACTATTGAATTAACACATGGGGAATTTAAATGGCAAGTTAAGAGGAAATACAAGCACTTTCAAGAATTTCACAGAGAGCTGCTCAAGTACAAAGCCTTCATCCGCATCCCCATTCCCACTAGAAGGTAACTGTTCCAGAATTAATTATGAAGTTATCATAGTATGCATTGGGTGGAAAGCGTATTTCATTTATTTTATCAATTAGTCCATTATTGTTGGATATTTTCAATTAAATAGGCTCTTCTAAAAAGAAACCATCTCATGAAAGTTATTATGAGAGTCATGGATGAAAGACTAATCTAATACATGTTTGCATTGTGTCTGTATGTGTGCACGGGGTGTTTTAGACACACATATAGAAGACAAAATGTCAAAGGGGAGGAGCCTCGGGAAATGCCAAGTTTGCCTCGTTCATCTGACAACATGAATAGAGAAGAACAGTTCATTGGTAGAAGGGTAAGTCCTTTCACCGATCCGTTGTTTATAACATAACTTTGCAGCCCTGTAGAAACATGGCGTCTACTGATGGATGGAGTGTGTCTGGCTGCAACTTCTCTGACCCACTAATCCATCACCCAGGATGGTTTAGTTTTTCCCAAACTAGTTAGTTAACTCCTTCCTTCCCTTCTTCCCCAAGCTGCTCTGACTCTTGGAGACTGCATTTTCCCTGAAGGGGAAGAGTATTCTATGTCAGAAATGACTTTATGAAGAAGACTCCCTCCCTACACAAACCCCTTATGACTCCTGTGAGTCAGATTGAGTTCCTGATTGAAGGTTTTGAGCTCTGCTCCTTTAAAATCATGTTTCATTTGGTTGCTTCAGTATCTATAGGAGCTTGTCCTAAGTCATGTAAAATCTCATTCTCAAACACAAGATGGGGCAGTTAGGTCCTCAGAAGAATAGGACAGAATACTGACTTATACAAGAGTAGGACAGACGTTTCAGAAGGAGGGACACTTCTGCCACCTCTGCTTGGGCGATACAATGCTTTAGAGTGTGGAGGATTCATGTTTTTTACTTGAAAATGAGTAAGTATCTGTCAGTTCTGTTTTTTACTCTCAGGCTTTTGTGTTCTGAAAAGCACATTTGACTTTCCTGCATTTGACACATTTGACTTTGTCATCTTGTTTAAAATCGTTTTCGGGGTCAGGAATAAACAGTTTCCAAGATCTCTAGATATATGAAAGCCCACAGTTTGGTGTTATTGTGTGTAAATTTATGAGTCTAGTTGAAAATGATGACAGTCTATCAGCATATATCAAAGTCAATATGATTGATCTCCCCCCCTACATGTAAGATATTTGAAATCAGGTTACAGTTTACAAGAAAGCCTGTTCTTTTTAAACACCTCCCCCTGTTTTTCTCTGAAAAGATGTTAAAAAATATTGTATATCTTCTAGTAAATTCAGTGTTAGAATTCAGGAAATTCAAATTCTTAACAAAATCAACAGATGCTTTAAAACCACATACTATGAGCAAGTTCTATTTAGTAGCTATGGAAGAGTGAAAGAATATGTGTTTGCACCTTGTCAGCAGTTTATAAAGGACCCAAGTATGTGAAAAGTAAAATAGCAAGAAGAGGTTAAGCGATGGGTCAAGAGAACTATGGACATTTCACCTTAATGCTATTCAGGATTCCTTTCCAGTATAATATGAATAAACAATTGAATAACTTACAGAAGTTAAGATTGCTGTTTAAAATTTTCTATATATATGATGATGCTGTTTCTTATCTAAAATATTTGCATTACAGAGACAACTGGAAGATTACTTGACAAAGTTATTGAAAATGCCCATGTATAGAAACTACCACGCAACAGTAAGTACAATTCAGTGATTTACATTTTAAAGTTATTTATAACACTAAATCATCAGTAAAATATTGCATCATTTTATTGACACAACATACTTGTATTCGTATCTATATTATTCCTTGAGTTAAAAATAAATACAATAAATACAAAATTGAACTGACAGCAAGGATCCAATTTATGGTGATCAAATATAATAAAATGTGTCATAACAATAGATTTAAATGTCCTTGAAATGCGACTACAGACTAGGTTACCTACAAATCAACATCCTTCTCTCTCCAGCCTTCCAGAATAATGACAAAAGTAATTCTAACCCCAAAGAAAAAGTCCATTGAGTAGGAGGTGATGAAAAGAGTTGAGCGGAGTTAAATACCCAGAGATAATAATGAGCACACCAAGATCGTTGGCTGATTGGCCTGCGAGACCTGCAAAAGGCCCGCCTTTTCATGTGAAATTGAGAAGCCAGGGAAAGGCTGGAGAGAGAAAATACTTCTGAAAATCAGAGAAGAGGGGAAAGAAGTGGAGGAGCTGAGAAGCAGCTCGAAGGCACAACGAGCAGGCTAAAGTAGGTTTTTTACAAAGTATTCCAATACAATGAGATCTGCCCTCTTCAGTGGAATAGTTTTAAAGGGTAAACCCTCAATATCCAAAGGCCCAGATAACTGGGAATGTACTGACTTATTACAGTTAGTGTCTGAGTATGTATAACATTTAGTGCTCTGAAGATTGTGTGTACGTGTATGTGTGTATGCAGAGGTGAGTCGCTGCAGGTACAGTTTGACCTCTAGTGTAGAGAATGACATCACAAAAACACATAGAGAGAGAAAAGAAAGCCCCTTATGCACTTACAAAAAGCAAGAGCGCCTTGACTTTTTGGAGTTTTGTGTTGACTCAATGTCCCATTGCAGGCTGTCTCCACATGATTTGGTGGGTGTAGGGCACCCAGGTGGTGCCCTTTACACACAGCTGACCTGGCCACCTCCCATAGCAGCATGCGCTGCGATGTCAGTTCAAAGTTCTTGAAGAAGCATTTATGCTTCCTGTTCCTAGAAGAGTTTTCTCGGGGATAGCAAAAGAAAGATGGAAAATTTCTTCATTTCCAGGATTCAGGAACATGTCTCTTTGGAAGAACATAATGCATAAAGAGATTACTGCCAATATTGCTAAAAATGCTGCCTCCTGTTCTGGTCTCTGAAATCGGATATACTATTTTAACAGACAGTTGTTTAATTGTGTACTGTTAGCTGTATGTTATCATTTTCCATTTCTTTTGCTTTTCTTCCTGCCTGTGACTATTCCTGTATTATTTCTTTTGACTTTGAAATAATACTTGCTGGCACACACTGGTTGCCTAGCAGATAAGACTACCAGACGCAGTCCAGGAGCATCCCAAGGACCCAGGTTCAAGACTTAGTGTCCGTGGGTGGTGGGGGGGAGGTGGGGACAACCAAGACGAACAACTAAATAAAATAAACAAAGTGCTTCTGCCTCCTCTCTCTTCCTGTCTACCTGTCTCTTCTCATGTCTAGTCCTGCCTACATTTTTGCTTTAAAAAAAGCAAAAGCAAAAGCAGTACTTGCTGACTTCATCTCTTTCTATGTATGTTACTTCATTTTGAGTTCTTATACTGGGGAAATAATATTTGTATTTTAAAGATTTTTAAAATTTATTTTCGATCATAAAAATCATTTTCACATTGAGCCATATACAATTTAGAAATTCCAGAATGTCTTCCAAGCATGTCTTTTGAAATGGAAAACCTGGTTACAACTGACTGAATATTCATTGCTCCTCATTTATAAAGGATAGTTAGATTATTGCCTTCATTCTCCAGAATGATTCAGTCATAGGATATAATTTGACCTACCCGAATTCTTTAACATTATCTTTGTTTCATATTAAATGTATTCTGTCCTAAAACATTTACAGGCCTCTGTCTCTTTTGTGGAATTAGGTTGATATCTATGTCTTCTTTCAAAATTGTGAAAAACATTAAAACTTCTATTTGCAAAAAGCATGCCAAAAGTCATTTTATATGAGCCTATATAATTAAATTTGTATAAGTACAATAAAAAAACTGTTCTAAGTTAATTTGGATCGTTAAACCAATAGGATCATGGACCATAGATAAGGGATTGAGCCATCATGTCCCCAGATTCATTAAAATTTCAATAAACTTAGAATGGACAATTGTCTTTACTTTTTTAGAATCATTGCTTGGGTCAGGAGTAGACAATTACCTTTTCTTCCAAGTTTATAAAGACTTCTTTTATTTTTATTTCTTTTTTCATTCATGAGATTCTGAAAAACAAAGCAACCAAGTGTTGTTTTTTTAGAGGAAGGAAGGTGGGCAAGCATGACAGCAGGCAGACAGCAGGCAGACAGCAGGCAGCAAGGAAGAGAAAGGAGGAAGAAACGTTTTATTTATTTTGTTGTTCATTTCAGTTGTTCCCTGGGCCCTGGGCAGTGAACCTGGGTCCTAGGGCTGTATGTGGACTGCACCCTAGGCAGGGGCTTAACCCCTGAGCCACCAGGGCATGCCTTGCTCTTCCGTTTTAATGAATTATAAATCAGACATTTCCCTCAAATATTATTAGTAGTTCTTTCAATTTTCTTTACTCATTTGTAAAATGGGGATATATATATATATTTGGCCTTTCTTCAGGCATAAATGTGTTTTAAATTTTACTCAGTTGTAAATAGCATATAAAATCTCAGATAAGATTCCTCTTGTGTTCTGAATTGCATTGTGCTTGCTATAATACCAAATCTACTCGCTATGCATTTTAATTAGTAACTGGAACATGCTTATCTACAGGGACTTTAAAGGAGGTATCATTAGGACAATAGATGTACTTTCTTTTCTGACCAAAGACTACAATCTAGAAATGGAACAAAAGGCTTAATTTCCAAGAGACGATATTGGCAACGTCAAATAAATCATCTACCTGACTCCTGAAATTCTGAGAACTGACCTCCAAAATGGTGATTTCAAGCTAATCGGCTTCCTAGAGATAGGGAATTTGGGGATAATTTCATCCCACCGATCATTAATACTGACTTAGTGCTTGCTTTGTGGGATGAGTCAATTTAGGTAAGGGAAGATTGGGTGAAGATGAACAAAAATTCACACCGTGTTGCCATGCCAACAGAGAAAACAGTGCTGATCTCAACAGCTACATCTGCAAATTAAGAGGCATGTTATCACATTTATGATTGTGTCAGAATTGGGAGAGTCCCTAGGCCTTCTTCAGCCTGTCAGTTTCTTCCATAGATGAGAGAGATGTCTCTTTTCTCTGGAGCTTTGCTAACAGTTCTACCAGAAAAGCAGACTTTCTTGGAGCAGCTGAGCCTATGTCTTGTCTTCACAAGGGCACTGTTCCCATCTAACACTCTTATCTTCCTTTTTTCTGAGAATTTCCCACTTGGCCACTCCTTTGAAGTTTGGCACCTGAGGAATAAAAGGGACCTCTAAGCCCTTTCAAAGGAATCTAGAATTCAAAGGAAGCTAGAAAAGTAGTGTGTTTGCAGTTGCCAAGGAATTCGTGCCAAGGGTAATCTTGCTATCCTGGTTTTGTTCCCCTGTCCTTTGGCACGCAAGCACTTTGCTTCCCTTTTTCTCTAGCATTTCATCCTGCTTTTTGCAATTCCTGAGGAAAAAAGAGAGAGATTGATTAATTCATGACTCAAGAGATCATTAAAATCTATTGTCAGGCTTAAGTATAAAATTCTTACTCCAGAGGATTACCTGCCCATTTGCAGCATGTAATTCTTCTCATTGAAGATACTGAGAACTCTGAACAATGCAATCCCTGTTACACTTCAAATTCTATTATTGAGATTTGCTTCTAAATTAGTCTTTATTTATTATCAGTCTGATATTCTGTATCAGGACACTATTGCTGAAAGGTTTATTCCCCCACCCCCACCCCTTGGTGAGAGCTAATTCTTTCTTTACTTCTCCCTTTAGTCAAATTTATTCGAAACCATCAGGATAAATTTAAATGTTACATTAGTACACCAATTTAAATGATCTCTGTTGCTTAGTTATACTTTTTTATTTAAGTGAAAACTTAACCGATTTTGTTATGTCATTCTAAAGTTATGATTTTGAATGACTTCAAAGACTGTGTTTGTTGTTAACTTATTTGATAAAAGTTCTGTGAATAAGAAAAAATTCAGGTATTGGATAAGTGTTTCTTTGATTTTTATTTTTCATTTCCTATTTTTCCATTCAAATGTCTTGTGACTTTTTATAAATCAATTACTTTTCTGTAACAGTTTTTTCTGGTGTAAAAAGGATTATCTTTTTTTTTATCCCCTTTGCTCCCAAGAGCTGAAATGAGAAGCTGAGGCTTAGGACTTTAAAACATTTTGGATTCCATGGCTCAAAGTCTGCCGTGTTACTTCTAATAGCCGGCCTGTTTCTACATTTTCCAGCTAGGAGACATTTCTACAAATCACATAAAAAATACATGGTACTGAATCACCATGTTTTATATGAGAAATAAAATATTAAGAGTTTGATTTATGTGAGGATATGTTTGATTTGGGGATTTTAACTCCCTTTGAAATTTTTCTATTAATAGGAGACGATTGTTCTTCATTTCTCTTTCTTTTATTTTCAATGATGGTCTGTGGGATCTAGCCCCTCAAGGGTAGAAGTTAAAGAATAAGAAGGAATAAGAAAACGAGACAGCATGAATTCATTCCCAAACTAATATAAACTACTTTCAAGGAGTTAGATGCAGTGAATTGGTCCATAAACAGATTTAACCGAAAGCCCTCAAAGATTTAGTGAGGCCAGCATTCAAAGTCTGAAGATATTAAGTCCTTGTTCCAATAAGAAATTATGATTCTGAAAGCAGTGGTTGCTCATATGCATGTAAAAAATACATATTTTAATAGACTTTGGTTGTTCATTAAAAAACCAATTCAATGAGGTTATTAGCAATTTTTACAGTCATGAAGTACAATTAACTAAATCAAATGCCTAAATTCTGTCTTGAAAATAAGAAATTCTGTCTTGAAAAAGAAATGAAAAGGCAATCTGTTTTTCAAGCAACCAGAAGTAAATATTATCTTAGATACACCAAAGGGTAAACATTGAATCAGTTATTATGCGTATGTGCTGGTGCGCCCTGGTGGAGTAGATGTTAGGTCAGTTGCCTCCAAAGGAGTGTAAGCCACATACCCCTGGACTCAAGTGCCAGGTTTGGGGGAAAGCAACTGGTGTGAACAACTAAATAAAAAATAAAAATAAAAATGCATCTTTCTTCTCTTCCTGTCTGTCTGCCTACTCACCTTCATTCCTGCCTGTGCCTTTCCTTTTATAAAAAGTTGCTATGTGTATGTATAGTGTGTGTACGTGTACCTATCAGCTTCTTTCCTACACTGAAAATACATTTTTGTGTCCATGTGACCTAGAATACACACTTCATGTTGGATTTTTAGAGATTTCCTCAAATAACCTCAAGAAAGAAATGCATGCATTTAATTGGGCCTCTTAAGAACTGATAGCTCTGAGATTTGTAATTTTTTCTTATAAAGTTAATATACAGTGTTCCTAACAACAGATGCAATAATTTGAAGGAAAACTGTTGTTTCATTTTGTGAATCCCATTATTAAGCCCACTTTGTATGCCAGTTCCTCACCATGTCACAATGGTGATCACCTTAGCCCACCCCTCATAACTCTGTAAATATAACCACTTACACAGACGACTGTACGGTTTTATCAACAGACTCTGCTGAATTGGAGTGTTTTCCACGTCTAGTCTCCCCTCTGCTTCCTGGTGCCAAGAGCATTTCTTTTAGCTTTTGATTTTCTATTAAGACTGCTGGTTTTTTTTGTTTTTGTTTTTGTTTTTGAGGAAAGGTTCTGGCAGGCAGGAAGAGAGAGGAGGAGAGAGGAGGAGAGAGGAGGAGGAAGAAGCACTTTATGTTATTTATTTGTTCATCTTGGTTGTTTCTGCTGGCCGGGGACAAGAACCCGGGGCCTTTGGATGTATGTGGACTGTTCTCTACCACTACTCCACCAGGGCACACCACCATGCCTGCTTTTTTAAAAGTTCTACAAATTAGAAGCAAAAGAGTGTCTAACTTTAGTTGCTTCCAGGATTACAAGAGGTAAAACTTCTACAGATGCCAGGTATTCCAGAACTTTGATTTTATTTTCTCCTCTATGCTTTCACATTTGCATCTAGTGCTCACATCAATAGAAAAAAATAGCTCAATAAAGTAGCTCGTGTTGAATGAGTGACTGCTTTTGCAACTTTGTTTTGAGGCTGCGAACTGATCTGAACTGATACTGAATCTATTCCTTTTGTTATGGGATCTTGAATAGTTTACTCAGTTTCTCTCACCCAGAAGTTGGGTGTCAGACCAGCCCGTGAACCAAATCTAGCCCACTACCTATTTTTATATGGTCCCTGAGCTAGGAGTAGTTTAATAAACAGTTTAAAATGGTTGGGGAAAAAATGAAAACACAAAGAACATTTCATGGCACATAGAGACTACACTAAATTCAGATTTTAATATGCATAAACTTTCACTGCAACACAGCCATGCTTATGCGCTTATGTTTTGTTTATGGCTGCATTCATGCTACAGTGGTTGGATTATATGGCTCTTAAAGCCTCAACTATTAGGACTGAATCTTTTCAGAGACAGTTTGCCTACCCCTGCTCTCAGTTTCCTCTGCTGTACCATGGGAACAGATGCTCCTGTTTCAGAGAGGTTTGAGATAATGTGAGAAAAATGCTTGTCCAGGGCCAACAGATATTAAGCTGGGAATTAATGTTAGCCATTGATGCTGTTACTAGTAATCTGTACAGTGAAGGTGGGTCTAAACTCTTTTTCTACTCATTAAAATTCAGATGATTATATATTGCAACTACATATCATTATTTTATTTCATTAGGATATTCTAGTTTTTCTGATGTTCAAAGACTTCTTTAATCTCCCTTGTAACCTGCTTTGTTATTTAGTTTTTCATTACACTTCTTTATCTTCCTCTACCCCAGCTGTACATCCTATAACCTTCTTCCACCTTCTCTGTTTCATTTTCCCCTTCATCTCCAGTTCTCCATGCCAAGTCTAGTTCACTTCCAAAACCTGGCACTGACATCAGTCCCTTCACACAGCCTTTAACTGTTTGTATACACTCTTCCACACCATCCCCTCCCTGACAATAACAAAAAAGCACAAAAGAATATTGGAAGTACATTTTCTCCATGATCTTCTTGAACATTTTGCTTCCACATCTGAGCACATATGTCACTTTCTTGGTGGTGTTTGAATTTTATATACACTTCTAATCTCTATTCTTTCAAGGGCAGTTGAGTTGCTGTTGATTTGTATTGTCTGTGGAATGCGCAACATGTTTACATACAGCAATACCAAATACATGTTTCGTTGAATGCATACGTTTCTCTTTCCCTTTTTGACTTTCTAAAGTATGGGTTTTTGACTTCTTTTCAGACAGAATTTCTTGATATAAGCCAGCTGTCCTTCATCCATGATTTGGGACCAAAGGGCATGTAAGTTCCGGTGTCAGATCTTTAAAGAGAAGTGTAAAAGTTGATAAGCATTAACATTTGATTTATCAGCATGTGTGTTGATGGGCCCTACGTGGCATTACTGTTATCTCCCTACAGAGTCAGAGGTACTAAGGGTCACAGCTGCTTCACTCTCTTTCTCATGTACTTGCTACACAGATTTCTTCTAACTCAACAGTAGGAATTTTTAATATAGATAGAAAATATGATATGTAGGAGAATGTATTAAAATTATGAAAAATCAAATATAAACAATCCATTCTTAAAAGAATTAAATGGTTTGTATAATTACCTATCACTCATTTTCATGGCTAAAAATAGTCCTATATAAAATGTGTATTATGTAACAGGATTGAAATTTACTTGATTATTTTCCTTCCCAATATGAGAGCTTGATGTCACAAGGACATAATTTTTTTTTTTTTGGTAAAGAGTAGTAGTAGTTGTTCTAAAATGTTTCTACTGTTTAGCCTGAAGATGTTCTTTTCACATCTTTCAAAATCAAAATATTTGTGTTTCAAAAGCTAGTAGTTTTCCTTCGCTTCCATTGACATGACTTGGTCCTATGTGAAGGGATGCAGAGATGCCCTTCATCTGTGGGTGGGCACTTCCAGTGGTATTTACCGGAACTGCACTGTCCCCAAGCAGGCGTTCGGCAACACGTGGGGTCTTTTTCAGGCTATCATAATGACTGGAAGGAACTCTCAGCATTTAGAGCCAGAAGCCGTCATGCTTGCATTCCTAGAGTATGTGCAGCAGAATTCTGCTGTCCCCAATACCAGCAAGCCTCATCTGACCAGAGTGTATCTAAAGATTTGCTGCAGAGTACCCAGGCGAGCAAAGATGGCATTCAGCTATTTGAGAGTGAAGGAGGAGAGATTAGAGAAACAGTTTATTTAATCCCAAATTGTGAAGTTGTATTAAATAAATGAGAACTGGAAATTTGTAGATGATGAGTTAAGTTGCTTTTCTTGTTTTTGTTTTTGGATGGATGAACTTGGTGTCTCTTCCAGAGAAGGAATGATAATGAAACGATCTGGGGGACACAGAATACCAGGCTTGAATTGCTGTGGTCATGGAAGAGCCTGCTACCGATGGTCAAAAAGGTAAGATGTAGGAGCTTTATGTGTTGAATAAACTGGATATCTGGGGAGCTTCTCCTACTAGTTTTAAATTATAAATCCATTACCAGTCCTACTAGTTTTAAATTATAAATCAATTACCAGTCCTACTAGTTTTAAATTATAAATCAATTACCAGTCCTACTAGTTTTAAATTATAAATCAATTACCAGTCCTTTGAAAGTTATAGCAGAACAAATTTTAAATTATTCTAAGTTCCAAGTCTCAGCATCCATTAAAACATTCTGCACAAACTTGGTCTTATAGGCAGAGTGTGTAAATTGTACTATGTACAGAAAATTCAGGGGACCATGGGACTCAAAAATTGCTCAGCCAAAGCACATATGCAAATAGCCAATCAGGACAAGTAAATGTCACCGGTCGTTAGGGAAACCACAGTGAGACAGAACTTCACAACCACTAGGGTGACTGTAGTGAAAAAGGATGAACAATAACAAGTGTTGACAAGGATGGAGAGAAATTGGAACCCTCATACACTGTTAGTGGAAATGTAGAACAGTGCAGCCACTTTGGAAACATTGTGACAGTTCCTCAAAATATTGAATAGATAGCCCAGCAATTCTACTCCTAGGTATGTACCCAAAAGAATGAAGAAAAGTCTCCATCACAACTTAAGCGTGAGTATTAACAGCAGCAGTATTCAGAATAACCAAGAAGTAAAAACAGGTCCCTTATCCATGAGTGGTTAAGCAAAGTATAGTATTTCCATGCAGTGAAATATTATTGACTATGAAAAGGACCGAAGACTACTAAAGAATATGGAGTTTCTTTCTGGATTGATGAAAATCTCTGGAATGAGATGACTGTGAGAGCTGCAGTTTCGTGACTATTAAAAATCACTGAATTATATACTTTTAAGGGGTGAGTCTTATGTGAATATATCTGAATAATTTTTCTGAATTTTAATGAAAAAATAGAACAAACTACTACACATGTTACATTATGGATGAACATTTAAAACACTATGCTAGGTGGAAATAAAACCAGCACAAAAGACCAAATATCGTATGATTCTATTTATATGAAACTTCCAGAAAAGAATCTGTAGAGACGGTATAGATTAGTGGTTTCCAGAGTCTGAAGGGATGGGAGAATGGAGAATTAACTGCTAATGGTGTTGATAGGGTTCCTTTTGGGGATAATGAAAATATTATGGAATTAGATATTAGTGGTAATGGTACATAACTTTTGAGTATACTAAAACCCACTAACCTATACACTTAAAAAACTGTAGGCGCACCCAGGTGGAGTAGCAGGTTGGTCCACCAGTGCCGTCCACATCATCCCAAGAACCAGATTTGCATCAGGGACCCAAGGGAAACAACCAAAATGAACAACTACATAAATTAAATAAAAAATGTGTCTCTGTCTTCTCTTCTTCTGGAGGCAGAGCTTTGAAGGAAGCAAAGCAATGGGATCCAACTGGAGAAGCGACTTTATCTCCAGTAGTCAAGCACAGACCTTTTAGTTATAACCTCCACAAGAAGGGAACCAGAAGAGATGGGTGTGGGGAATTTGCTTGTAACAAAAATGCACTTTTTAAAAACTTCTTAAACTTTGAATTAGATCAGGCTTCAACCAGGGCAGTCTTGTCTAAAATGATAGGATCTTCTCTGAAGCAAAATCATTTTCCTTTTGATTTTGTATCCATAAAAAACATTCTGGTCACTTTTTTACTTATTCTGTATTGACAAGTCAAGATTTCTCACCACAATTTAAACTATTTATTTAAACAGTACATCTATTGAGTAACTTAAGAAAAAGATGCATACATATGAACAAACAAAACTCAAGCCAACAAATAACTCCAGAATAGTGACAAATACTGTGGAGAAGCAAGACTTGGGAAGAGTTTTATTAGGTCAAGTGCAACTCTTGCTCACCTCGGAAGGCTGTATGGATTCCTTTCTTGATGCATAGCCTTCCATTAAAAAAAAGAATCTATTGACAAAAGAGAGAAGGCATGGGAAATCAGAAGTTTAAATGAATAACATACTTAAGAGGAGCTTTAAATAATGGCTAGAAGTCAATTTATCTTCGTAGTTTGTGGCTGTTAAACAGAACAACTCATCATTATCAAAACTCAAGCCATTATTTTGCATTCAGCCTTCAAAATCCAACTGTTACTACTAAACAATTCAATGTTTTCAGGCCACTGTATCTAGGAGGGTTTCAGGAGGAGCCTTCACTCAGAATACAGTGTGAATGGTCCCTGCAGAGCTGAACCCTGGCCCTGAAACATCCCCAACCATCTTCTTCCCTTAAAAGCTATTCATAGTCTATTCAGAGCCTGTGTGCAAATTAAAGCCTAGCCCAGAACCTTCCTTCCACAGGCCTGTGGTTTGCACAGTGGTACCTGGTGGCCTCTTCCTGTGGGCAGGTTTTGCAGCTGTGGCTCTGGTGGTCATACCAAGGACCTGTACTCCTTGGTGCATTTTTGAAATGCATCTGTCATGCCGGGGATGAGAGCTGGGGGCACCTGGGTAGGGATCATCCCATTGTCACCCACATTCTTGTCTCTGGCCAGAGCTGGTTCTGATGACTTCACCTTTGACTTCCAAGCAGACAAGTTTCTATGTCTGATTGTCTGACTTTCTTCTCAGACTGGCAGCCCTGCCAACTGTGGTTTTCAAAGCCTGTGATTCCTCCCCAGTCAGGAACAGAGCTGACCAGTGCTCTGGGCCTGTGCCAGCTGTCAGCTCTCTAACATGTACCAAATGCCACGCTGGGATCAGGGACTTGGCTACAGAAGGAATTTCAACAGATAGGTGACCCACCTATCTGTTTACCCAAGGTTTATCAACAGGCAGCTCGTGTTTGGACTCATAACTCAGCCTCATTAAAATGACTGAGCTACCCTTCGCTATCATGACCTTGGCATTTATATTGAGCAATGCTATGAGAATTCTTGTAAAACGTATCATTTCTGCATTTGCTTAAATTTACAAGAAATGTTCACCATTGTATTGTTCATTGCCTTAAAGTCCCAAATGAGAAACTTCCTTTAGAATTTACTTTTTTTGAAGGGAGATCTCTTTATTTAATTTCTATATCTGATATGAAAAGGCATGAAACTCAAACGCACATTGGTCTACCGCCACATAACTATGCTAATGTGCGGTGAAGGTGTTTGCTTCCTGTGACCTGAATGGGATTCCTTTTATTAACCATATCTCATGTATGTCCTTTATTGTAAGCTAGCCTAAATTCTTCCCTGCCATTTGTCTTGAAATGGAGACAGCCTATATAATAGAAAATCAAATTAATGAAATGAAACTAATGCAGATTTGTCTACTTTACTTCCCAAATTATAAAGCCACTCAAATGTAATGTGAGTAGTAACTTCAGTCAAGATTTCTTTCCAAAGGAAAGGTGTGCACAGGAAGAAGATGAGCAGAGGCAGGCAGGCCAGAAGAGAGCAGAGGAAGAAGCACTTCAGTGATTTGATTTAGTTGCTCATCTTGACTGCTCTCTTCAGCCCAGGGACAGGAACTGGGGCCTTAGCGGTGTATGTGTTCTATACTGGTTGTAGGTGGCAGGCTAAACTACTCCCCCAGGGGATGCCTCCATCAAGATTTATCGTAGATTTCTTTCATAAACTGAGTTCCCATGTTACATTTACAATGTTACTTAATTTTAAGTTCAAGTGTTCTGGCCTTGTCTTCTATAATGTGCCTTCCTTTGTCTAGTACAGTGATCTAACACACCTATTGTTACTTTATTCCTTTTTCTGTGATTCATTGGCTGTCCACACAATCGTAGGGAAATATAGATGCATGCTGTGACATGCAGCCTGATAAAGTTACCAGTTGCATGCTTTCAGTTGATGCCATCCTGTCTCTTGCTGTCACATGTACCCTCTCCATCCTTTGACTCTCACTGTGGTCCTGGTCCTAGGCTAAGCGTCATGCATGAGGCTGTTAGAACAGCAGGACCTCAGGCCCCAACCTGCACCTGCTTTGACTCAGAGTGTGCCGTCTAACAGAGAGCCCAGGTGCTGCATTTTCACAGTAAATGTGAGCACTCGTACATGGTGGCAGTAACTTGCTAACAGGCCACCTACATCCTTCTTTGTCCTGCAGTCATTTCTTTCTAAAATGTAATTCCAATGTTGTTATTGCCTGTCCTAGTGCCTTGCCAGGGAATGAGGATGCCTTTATTTAATAAACACCCTGATTTTTTTTTTTTTGAAAGACACACATTATCAGGTCTCTTTAAAGAATCTGTGGTGTGAAATGATCATCTATTATATCAGCAAGCATCTGATTCTGGTTTAGGAAACACTGGTTCCATTTTATAAAATTTTAGTATGGCCCTCAGGCCCACCTCAGGGTGGTCTTCACCCATTTTCCCCTCTCATACTCATCGTTTTCCCTTTACTGAACTCCCTGGGACCACAGCCCCAGCACTTCTCCACACACAGGCAGCATCTCCATGCTCGGGACCTTTGCTGACTCCTGGTTCCTGGGGGGAGAAACACCTGGAACACTACCCTCTGTACTCCACTAGGTGGGATCCCTCTGCCCGTGCTCAAGCCCTCCTCCTCCAGAGAAGGCCTTCCAGGTCATTCTCCTTGCACCCACTGCTTTTTGCTTTTCTCTTCTAGGATGTACCCATTCAGCCCAGAATTACCATTTTTTTCTGCTCCACTAGCCTAGGCCACTTCTTTGAGAACATGTCTGATTTCTTTTTTATGTTGTTTCTTCCTCTGCTTGGAGTCCCAACATATTACTGTACTTTCCCATTCTGAAGTACTTAAGTATATATTGATTTGAATATTAAATTGAAGTACTTTTGAGAGATCATTTCCTATTCAACATCATTTATTAATGTTCCTTAAAACCACAAAAAAATGAAATGATCAGTAGAAAAGCTAGAGTATTGGTTGCTTATTGGAATTTCTGTTTCGCGTCGGTTTGTTTTTCAACAACCCCCCGCCCCAGATGGCAAACTCAGATCCCTGGCCTAGGCTGGCCTGCACCCTGCTGACTGGATTTTAGAAAGAAGGATGTTGCTTGCTGACTTATCTGCCTTTTTCATCATAGTTTATTTTGACAAATATCCACCCATTTCCATTGTTCAAATAGCTGGGCATCGTGTTTTACATTTTGCTCTTTTTGTTTTATTATTTCAATTTAACTTTAAAAATACGTATTCCTTTCTTACAGGTGGTTGATAGTGAAAGATTCCTTTTTGCTGTATATGAAACCAGACAATGGTGCTATTGCCTTTGTTCTGCTGGTTGATAAAGAATTCAGTGTTAAGGTGGGAAAGAAGGAGACAGAGACAAAATATGGACTCCGGATTGATAATCTTTCAAGGTAGAAATTTCAAAACTTTTAAAGCACTTTTTACTCAGAGCTTTTAAAAACAAAGTTTTTCTCCCAACCTTCTATGAAGAAGGAAGTAAGTAATTAAAATGTTGGAAAATTCTATTTTGCACTCAACCCCAGGTAAAACTACTGAAATGGCTTTTCTTTGGATATGTTTTTAGGACGAGAATATCCTCTGCACACCAGTCAGAATAAATGATCCTGTGTATTGATGGATGCCTACTTTGTCAAAATGTGTTCCTATTTTATTTTTTGATAGTTTTCTATTTCAGTTTTATTTATGATGCTTCCCTTTACAGCTACCTCATCTGAAATTTTGCTTGAAGCCTCCGTTTTTCTCATATCTGAAACATAAGCAAATCTTGAGAGTTCTGTCTTCAGATTGACTTCGGAAACCAACTACTTTTTTCCACTCTACTTAAAACTCAGATCCAGTTATCATTATTTCTTTTTATTGTAGCAATTATTCTACATGTTAATCTCCGATTTCCATTTTTTAGATATATTTCAACACACCATGTCCTCCACCAAATCAACAAGTGTTCTTCCCCATTGTCCAGTGGGCTCCACCACCATTTACCCCCGCCCTCCCCAATCCTTTTTGGTAACCTCAGTTCTGTTGCAGATGTTTCAGGGTTATCTTTCATCTGTTCCTTTGTTTTGTCTATTCACATTCTACCTATGAGTGAGGTCATCTGGTATCTATCTTTCTTCTTTCGACTTGTTTCACTTAATGTAATTCCCTCTAGTTCCATCCATGTTGATTCAAATGACAGGGTTTTGTCTCTTCTAAGGACTGTGTAGTATTCCATTATATATATGTACCACATCTTCTTGATTCATTCATCTGATGTTGGGCACTTAGGTCATTTCCAGTTCTTAGCTATTGTGAATAGGGCTGCAATAAATTTGGGGTGCACACCTCTCTGTCGGTGGTGCTTTTGTATCTTTTGGGGAGATGCCCAGAAGAGGATGACGGGAACACATGGGATTTCCATCTTTGGTTTTTTAAGAAACCTCCAAACTATTTTCCAGAGGGGTTGCACCAATTTGCACTCCCACCAACAGTGCATAAGTGTTCCCTTTTCTCCACATCCTCACCAGCATTTGTTGTTTCCAGACTTTTGCATAACAATCAATCTTTCAGGTATAAGGTGTTTTATTGTTATATTGTATAAGGTGTTACATTGTTTTAATTTGCATTTCCCTGATAACCAGTAAGTGGGAACATAATTTCATGTGCCTGTTGGCCAGTTATATATCCTCTTCAGAAAAGTGTCTCTCCAATTCCTCCTCCCATTTTTTGATTGGATTGCCTGTTCTTCTGTTGCTGAGTTTTATGAGTTCTTTGTATATTTTAGATATTAAACCTTTGTCGGAAATATTGAATGCAAATATCTTCTCCCAGTTAGTAGGTTTCCTTTTGGTTTTGGTGATGTTTTCTTTTGTTGTGAAGAAGCTCCTTAGTTTGGTATAGTCCCAGTTGTTTATTTATCTTTTTGTTTTCCTTGGTGGTGGAATTGAGTCCCCAAAGACTTCTCTACTGCTGACGTCCTGGAAAGTCTTTTCTGTGTTGTCTTCTAAGAGCTTTATGGTTTCTGGTCTTAGGTTCAAGTCTCTAATCCATTTTGAGTTAATTTTTGTGAATGGTGTTAGAGAGTAGACTAGCTTTATTCTTTTGCATGTGGCTTCCAGTTTTCCCAACAACATTTGTTGAAGAGAATTTCCTTTTTCCATGTTTTTGACTCCTTTGTCATAGATTAGCTGACCGTATGTGAGTGGGTCAGTTTATGTACCTATTTTAACAAATGGACTGCTCGATAATACCGATTTACCAAACATGCATTAAGGAGTGACAGTTCACATTTAAGAAAATGAAATTTTATTGTAGACATTGATGTTCTTTAATTAACAAAACATGTCAAAGTTATTTGATTTATAACATTTCTTATTACACACAGATTTTAAGAAAGATATCTTGAAAGGATGCCCAAGTGTGCATTGTTATCAGTGAGTGGGTCTGTCAATAAATATGTTCCTTTCTGGAAGATTGTAATTATCTAAGATGTATATATCTCTATATATACGTTCGTCTCTATTAAGTTCACCTTCATGAATATTAATATATATAATTATATACATTGACTGCCATATATATGAATAGAATAGGATAAGAATGTATAAAATGTTTTAAGAATAAACTAAGAATATGCATTATTTATGTGTATTATATGTCAGTCAATATGTATTTTTAAAGACTATATCCTATGTACAACAGTCAGAATAGATGCTTCCATGTGTTAAATAAGCCTGTTGTATACATACTTAGATATATATTTATCTGTGTGTCTGTGCATGCACGCACGTGTGTGTGTGTAAAAAGATACTGAACTTGATGATCTTCTCTGACAATTGAAGCTTCAGGATTTGTTATTGGAAAAGTAATGGTTTTGCTACTAAACCTTCCTGCTGGTCCTACATTTCTGTTTTTTGGAGGACAGAGCAATGAGGCCAGGTTCTCCTTGGTCCATGTAACTGTCACTGTATTGGACAGCGTAGCGCCACTCCCTGTCCTCACTCATGTACTTCGTACCTTTGAAGCAAATCCAGGTTTCTTCAGCTTCCTCCCTAGTGCTCCACCTCATTTGATCAAATAAAGCCAACCCCTCCATTTATAATCAAAGCCTTTCATCTCTTCCTTCCCGCGCATTCCCTCCATTTATAATCAAAGCCTTTCATCTCTTCCTTCCCGCGCATTCACTGCAGCAGCCTCAGGTTCTGTGGTAGTGGTTCTCCTCTCCATCCCTTCTCACGTGCTTTTTTCCCCTGATGCTTCATCTTTCCTCTTCCTTGTTCCATGTTTGGGCAGGTCCTTTTATTTCCTTTTTGCTTAAGTGCTGATTCACAAGTGACACCTCTACTTGTCACTTATCTCTTCTGCAAAATCTTTTCCTTCTGACTGGTTTTCAGTGAGTGGGAGGAGTACTCATGTGATGAATGAAGCTCAAATACCTTCTGTGTCCTCTGGCCTCCTGCCCCCTGTAACTCGTGTCCCCTCTGCCACTCCTGATGGAGAAGGCTTCTGTCCTCTCAGTTCTCCGGGGGGGCTCACTTCACCTGTCTATTCCCAACAGCACTAGCCACTCTGAAGGTTCAGTGGTTTCTGACTAAAGTCAAGCATCAGTCATATGGAGAGCACCAGTTTGGACATCCCTAGACTTTATAAATAATTGTCACAGGGTCTGCGAGTATAGTTCCTTCCCTGCTTCTCATCAGGATCATTGTACTTTTTTCTCCAAAAGCAAACTCCTCGCCCTAATTCACAAGGCACTTCTTATATTGGGATGGGAAGGATTTTGGCCTCAATGGCAGGGAGACAAGTGGCTTCCATAACACTTTATTTTCCTCTGAGCTTTACATTTGGACAGCTTATTTTTGCCTCTGGGTGGCCGTCACTTATTGTGACACTTTTTATAATCTGCTACTCTGAATTTTTTTCCAGTTCTTATAAATATGTAACCAGGTCGGATAATTTAGTCATTAGCAATAGAAATTTTCAGTGAAAATTGGCTTATATCAGTTTACCGCATTAGGCATGACTGACTCCAAGTCTCGAGCTGTGTCCTTGAGACACATTTCCCTGACCTTTCTTCTCTCTCTTGTGGGTTTGCTCCAACCTCAAGCTGGACCCTTGGGGTAGCAAGATGACTACCCCCCTCCACCCTCAAACCAAATTGGCAGAAGTGTCTCTTGCTGGCATTCCTGAGCACGTCCTTGCATTTCCTCTCTGTTGTTGGGTAGAATTGACTCATATAATCATCCCGAAGCTAGTCTTCAGTATCAGGGGGCTGGTTGGCTTTGGTGGACTCAGAGTAGGGAAGTAATTACTCCCTTACATCATAATCAAGATGATGCTTCCAGATGCAAAGGAGATGAACACCAAGTGGTACTTAAGAAAATGTTCTTGCAGGAACCAACAGTTCTCTCACTAACCTTATACCTCTTTTATAATCCTCCTCACAGCCTAACACAGTGCTAGGTCCGTGTTAAGTACTTTTGGGCATGTTTGCTGAGTGAATGAGTAAATAACCTAAAGATTTATTTTTTTCTCTGTGGGGTCTATTTAAAAATCCTGTTCAAAAATGTTTAGAAGTCTAGCTTTATATATATATATATATATATATATATATATATATGTAAATTGAGAGCTCTTTGCCTCAAATTTTTAACTTCTATTGCTGAAGTCCCCAAAGGGGACATGTTTAATTCTCAAATTTGTTCAAAGAGACAATGTCAACTGATCATTCTTTTCTACATTTTGTTTTTACTTGAAGGACACTTATCTTGAAATGCAACAGCTACAGGCATGCTCGTTGGTGGGGAGGGGCTATAGAAGAATTCATCCAGAAGCATGGCGCCAACTTCCTCAAAGATCACCGGTTTGGGTCATACGCTGCCATCCAAGAGAACACGCCGGCCAAATGGTAAGAACTTTTTCTCTAATTCTGTCACGGTGGTCATAGCATCTACTATTACAGTGGTCTGAGTTCACCCAGAATCAATTTTTTAAACTGTGAAAAGATACTCTATTACATTTACGAAGGGCCTCTCTTCATACACTGTCTGAATATAGACTAGTTTCCCAGCTTTTTTATAGTGAGCTTTAGATAGCTAGATTTCGGTTTTAAAATTTGATTTTAAGAGCTAACTAGATGCGTTTTTAATGAAGCAACTAGAAGGTTTATGTAAGCCCACTAGACTCAAGTTAAGAAAGGGAATTTGCTTACTAGCAATTTCTTTTCAATAAAATCTTACGTAGCATGTTTTCCTACACAAGGATTGGAAGCTAGTCTGTTTTATGTCAGAGAAGAGCAACTGTGAGTGATTTCAGTAGAATGTGAGAATTCATCTGCTCCTATATGGTGATGATAATAATTCATTGTTTTCTCAGCTGAGAGGAATCGGGTTGCTCCTGTCTGTCCATTCACTCTGCTTCCTGTGTAGCAGACAAAAGATGATATTTCAAATCCTTTTTTTCATACAAAGTAAACTGGTGGTTTTGTAGAGACTCTAGTCCAGTGGCTTCAGTCTTTTGTTCTTCAATCAGATCTGTGCTTTTTTTGGTTAAAAAATGAAAAACTTGTCTTTCAGGTATGTCAATGCCAAGGGATACTTTGAAGAAGTGGCAAATGCAATGGAAGAGGCTACAGAAGAGATCTTCATCACAGACTGGTGGTTAGTGTTTGTCCATGGAGATTTTGTTTGGAGGCCTCTATGTTTAGAAATACACAACACTCTTGTGTTATTCTGGAATTGTACATTATGAAAACCTGCAGTACCCACAGATGGTTGGACCAAAGCCTCCACCAATTAACTGTAATAACCCCAGTGAAAAGTCTATTCAAAAAACTTGGCATCCAAATATATTCTTAAAATATTTAGCTTGAACAATTTTGCTTTTGTCTTTCCGTTTTGAAGCAGACACTCAAAGATTCATTTTAGTAAGGATTGTGTTGCAATGCAAATGTAGTTGGAGAAATAATGGAAAATAATCTTTGGATATTTGTCCTCATTTTGGAATGTGTGTCACCAGGTCCAGTGAATACACTTCCTACTAATTGTCCCTTTGAGTTCGAAATAGTTCCATTTGCCTATTGCTTTTAAAATGTCCTTGGTAATGATAGGCCTGTCAGTTTGTTCTGAGATACATCAGGTTTCAACTTTCTGACCCCCGTTAAAAACATCCATGAGAATTATATTTATTAAAGCCACTATAAATCTTGTGACTAAAACTCATCTAGCCCTTGGAAATTTTATTCGTTCAGTTGAGATAAGCTTTGTTGTCTGACTTTCATTCCAATGACCAACTGCTTATATAGTTAAAACGTACAGCAGATGCCAACACTGGCTACAATGGAAATAAAAGTGTTCACAATGTGTTTTCCTTCCAAGGACTTAGATGCTTGAAATGTCCCTTAGTATTTTTCCTATCTTGTTCCCTTCCAAATATTTCTTTATTTGAGAGTCATGGAAATATCAATTTATTTCCTTCTAATTCTAGATTTGGGAGGAAAGGGAAAGCGATTAGAAATGTGATTCATCTTTCACTGTTTGCCTCAATGGTGAGGCAATCATAAGGGTATATGCTCCCCATGTTGGCACTTTTGGCATTTGGGGTCAGATAATTCTTTGTTAAAGGCGGGGAGTAGAGGGGCATTGTAGGATATTTAGCACCATTAGTACAACTTACCCAGTAGAAGTCTGTAGCAAACTCACAGTTGTGATAACCAAAATATCCTTAGACATTGCCGCATGTTCCCTGGGGACAAGGACAGTGTCTCTCTTGGATGAGAATCGTTGACCTAGAGACAGTAGATAAGGTACATGATGGTCAGCATGTCTGTGGATCAGCATGTTTATTGAGGAGCTTAATCTTGGCTCTTTGAAGAGATAAAAGTCGGCAGTAACAAAATAGGGACTATCACGGAGAATAAAAGAAAGTTTCATATGTTGGAGTTATTTATTTGGTTGAATACTTTCTAAACACTCATGAGGATAAATTCACACTTAAAATAGTACCATATTCTTAAAATATTTCTTGAAGTTTGTGGAAGACATGAGAAAGACTGAAATAGTTTTTCCCATCTATCCCATATTGTCATGTTTGATGCAAGAAAGATGTGTGTCTTCTGAAGGTTCTGAACACTCACACACACTCTCAGTTGAATGTCTGAAGAAGTGGAGCCCTGACTGTTTTCTCTTCTCCTGTCAACCTGAAAATGAATCAGGAAGTTATTTCTTTTTCATGAGTATGCTAGGATAACATCTTATTACATCACTCCCTTTGAAATGAAACCTTCACAGTGACTTCCCTCCTAATGAGTTTAGAAAATACTTGTCATGCAAGTATATTGCAAAAGAGAGTGTTCAGAAGCTTAACCAAACCCCCATACCCTTGGACCTGAGAGAGTGAAAAACATAGTTTGAAGATGTATGTGCCTTTTAGAAACTTCTAATTTAATTCGAGAGACAGCATAGACTCACATGAAAACTGTATCTGTTTCTTAAATAATTCATGTGCAAATAAAAGAAGATACTTTGAAGTGAGATGCCACCTGAGACCTGGAAGTACTTAATTTTCTTTGTTCATTAATTTGGCAAACCATCTATCCATTCATTTGCTTGTATATTTTCACTCATTTGTTCTAGAGCTATTTAGCAGCAGCTGCTCTGTGACAAGTACTGAACTTGTACTGAATGAGAAGCGGCCCCTCTGTAACGTAAGTTGGGAAGGCAGGTGTAAAAGAAGAGATGAGGGACCACTGAGTGCTAAGGATCAGCATAGGACAAGGTACAGTGTCTAAGCCTGCAGGCACTGTGGAAGCTTCACAGATTTGGGTTCTGCATGATGAATTTGGCTAGATGAAGTCTGATGAATGTTTTAGGCAGAGGGATACTCAGGACTAAGGCTTAAAGGTATGAGAGAACACAGCAATTTGGAGCAGGGTAAGGATTTTGTACTTTTTTGATGGGAGGGGGAGATGGGGAAGATGCTACACAGAGGAAGGGATAGGAACTAATTGTGAAAAGCACTGAATGAGCTACTGAGGAATTTGAACTTAACCCAGGGAACACTGGGGAACCACTGAAAAAAATTTTAATTGAATTTTTTTCTAAAAAGGATCCTTCTCATCATAGTTGTCTTAGACAGATTGAATCACGGCTATAGAATAGATGTTATATTTAGGGAGCTGTTTTTTGCAGTCCAGGAGAAAAATGTAAGGGTCTTGGCTCAGACCACCTTAGGGGCCTGTTATAATTTAGTCAAGTCATGTTAACCTCTCGAACATTTTCTAAGGCATACAAAGTCACAGCAACATTAACAATAACAGCGACTATTTGTTGAGTTGTCACTGGATGCCAGGGACCACGTTACAAATGAGAAAGGTGAAACAATGAGGCAGATTAAGAAACTGTCCAAGCGCATAGTCGGCCTGTGCTGGTGCTGGTGCTGGTGCTGGTGCTGCTGGGACCACCTGCCACGGAACTGTCTCTTAGAAGAGCCAGCGGTTCTGGCTGGTGTCTGAGGTTCCCTTTAGCCTGAGGTTCCATAAATGCATATTGAAAAAAATTTTTTTAAGGTGCTGGATAGAGTTGTAATCAGACTTGGGTAGATTCATCAGGAAAAACTTTCTAAAGAGGTAAATTCCTAAGTAGGCTGTTAAGTCAGAAGAGAGAAGCATGAATCAGCCCAGAATACCTGAGCATTAAGGTGAAGTGTACCTAGCTCGATGTTGAAGGTTTCAAAGAGGTAGTTTCTATATGTAGACTCGTGTACTTGGTGCTCTTTCAAGTCATTTAGGAACTATTTAACTATCCAATAATTCTGGGATGAAGTCTTTGATTGACTTAGGGTTGGTTGCTTGCCAACCAAAGATGTGGCTTCCAGCTCCATTGCTAAATTGCTGTAATTTAGAACAGACCCAGAGTGGGTGACTTAGTCCAGCTTTCCTCTGGGTGATGGTGATTCTGATTCCCACTAGCCAGGAGGGGTGTGGGGAGCAAGTGTGCTGAGGTCTCTGTCTAAGTAGGTTCTCTGTCCAGCATGTGGGAGATGAGCATGTGGTGGGGTCTCTTCAGCCTCTGTACTGAGCCCAACTGGCCAGAGACAGTCAGGATTAATAAAACTGGAGAACAAAGAAGAAAAATAATGAAGGGTTTTTAAAAGGTAAAAGTTTATAAAAGGAAGAGAAACAAAAGAGTGAGAAGAAATGGGACTGGAGACAGGCCTATGAAGTAAAATCAATCATTTTATTATTGTCAGGCTCACAAACTGGGATCATCCCTGGTAGGAGACTATATTTAAGTTAATTTTGATGCTCGTAGTGTTTTTCAAATGGTGGGTTCCTTGAGACTCTTTGCCATTATTAAAATAATTCAGTGTTACCAGAATTTTCTTTGTTTTAATCAGCTAGGATAGGAAAAGGAAGGGTAAAAAGAGCAGGGGAAGGTGAAAGCTAAGTGGTCGTAAGGGCTATTACTTTGGAAAATGTTTCTTTGAGTGATGACTAGATGATTGATCTTTAGCAGATAGATAAAGGTTTGGGGATAGGTGTATATAATGTGTTTATTTCTGTAGGATGTAATTTAAAAAGCCACTGACTTTCAACAGGATTGGCAGATATTTTCTGTAAGGGCCAGATAATAAATATTTTAGTCTTTGTGGATCATATACACTCTCTGAAGCATCCTCTTCTTTGTTTTTGATCTGTTGTATCACCCTTTACAAATATAACCACCATTCTTAGCTCATGAGCCATTGTAAAAGATTTGGCTCATGGACTGTAGTTTGCTAACTTGAATTTTAGCAGGTAGATTTAAATTGCTATATTACATAACTACCAAGAGATAAGTGTCTGATTAACAATTTAAGAAACTATCAATCTGTTTTTCAAAGTGGTTATAGCATTTACAGTTCTATCAACAATGTATGAAAGTTCCAGTTCCTCCTTTTCATTGCTCACCCCTTTTTAATGTTAGCCATCCCAAAGGGTATGTGATAATATCTCAGTGTCGTTTTAATTTGTCATAGCAACATCTTTTGAGGTTAAGCATATTTTCCTGTGATTTTTAAAAAAAATTCTTAAAGCTTTTTTTTGAAACAGATGTTCAAATATTTCTTTCCCTCTTTTTTATTAGATTGTGTGTGTGTGTGTGTGTGTGTGTGTGTGTGTGTGTGTGTGGTTGAGTTGTCAGGGATCTTTATACATTTCAATTACAAATTCTTTCACTTCATTCTGTCTTTTCTGATTTCTGATGAAAAATTTAGTACCTTGAATCTTTGTTCCTCTCTAAGAAATGTTTCCCCCCCAATATTTTCTTTCTTTCTTTCTTTAGTTTTCAACAGTTTGATTATGTTCGCATTTATCCCGCTTGAAGTTCACTGAGCTTCTTAAATCTACATGTTTGTTACTCACCAAATTTAAGAAATTTTCTGCCATGATTTCCTTCAGACTCTTTTTCTCCTTCTGAGTCTCGAATGACACAGATATTGTCTTTTATTATTGTCCAACAGGTGCCTCAGACTGTTTTTTTATTGTACTTTTCCCCATTATTCAGATCGCATAATTCCTATTTGTCTTTCTTTAGGGTTACTGATTTTCCTTTTTCACCTCCATTCTGGCATTTAGCCCATTTAATGAGGGGTTTTATTTTGGGTTAGTGTCAGAGACAAAGCTCCTACTAGCCTTTTAAAGTCAGTTTTGTTTTCGAAGCCTTTGGTGGGGCTCGACTGTCACCCATGTGCTCCACCTAGTGGCCTGTCTGGGTGGTATTCTATTTCTTCTGCTCTTGAATTATTTGAAATGTTTACGATAAAATCCATGCAAGAGCAACTTGGGAGTGAGCTAGAACTTTATAAAAATATTTTATAGGGTTGCTTTCCTGAGATACTCATTAATTTTTTCATTTTATAGAAGGGATTTCTCTTTTTTAAACCAAGTTTACATAATTTCCTTTAAAATTTTTTCTAATCCTTGTATATAAGCATATATATTTTTATGAAGTTTATATAATAGAATGTATAAAATTATGTACTTCTACAACTTGTTTTTAATGTATTTTTAGGGACTATGCGTTTGTTTAACCATCTTTAAAAAAATAATGCATGAACATATTCATCACCTCCAAAAGTTCCTTCCTTTCATTTTATTTATTTTTGTTTTAATTTTTGTGATAACAATAAATATAAGACATACCCTCTTAGCAAAATTTTAAACATACAGTATATTTACAATACATTAACTCAACGTAGTATTGATAACTATAGGCACTATACTGTACAGTTGATCTCCAGAACTTACCCATCTTACAGAACTGAAACTTTGTACCCTTCAGTCAAGATCTTCCCAGTGCCTCTCTTCCTGGTCAGACGATAGTAACAACCAGTCAAGGAACCTCTGTTGGTGGGAATGTAAATTGGTACAGCCACTATGAAAAACACTATGGAGATTCCTCAAAAATTTAAAATAGAAATTCCCTATGTTCTAGCAGTCCCACTTCTGGATATATATTTGGTGGTATTTGACTCAAGTTTTCAGAGGGATATCTGCATTTCCATGTTCATTCTAGCATTATTCACAGAAGCAAAGACATACAGGCAGCCTAAATATCATTCAAAGGGTGGAGGGATAAAGAAAACATTATTTACATGCAAGGTAATGTTATTCAGAAAAAAGAAGGGTATCTTGCAATTTGCAGTAACATGAATGAAACCAGAGGACATTATATTAAGTGAAATAAGCCAAGTACCAAAGAACAGTGACTACGTGAGCCAGCTTCCATGAGGAACCTAAAGTAACCAAACTCCCTTTCTTTTTTATTCTAGGTAGAAGGCTATTAATTGTATTAATCTTTCCTTAGAGCTAGCTTTCGGTTTAATTGAATTTTCTCTACTGTTTTTCTATTTTCTATTGCACTGAGTTCCACTCTTATTTATTATTCCTTTCCTTCTTCCTAAGTTAGATTTAATTTAATCTTTTTTTCTATCTTCTTAATATGTAAGTTCTGACCATTGAATTTTAAACTTTGTCTTTCTCATACAAGCATTCAAATACATAAAAAAATCTTCTAAGAAATGCATTGACTTAGAAGTACATTTTAACATCTCTGAAATCAGGATGCATCTTACGCTCAATAACATGTTATGGTTAATATTGCTCTCATTTTTTTTCTTTCTTAGTGGTCTGCATAGTGATGATGTATCTTATAATCACTGATGTCCTAGATTCAGACATGCACTATTATGTAATTATTTTGAACTTATCTTATAATTACTTAGTAAAGATCTTCACATAATGATGCTTGTGAATTATAGCTGCTCCCTCCTTGCCATGAAACCATTCTTTGTACTTTGTAGAATGAATATCAGTCTTTTATATTTTATGTATTAACTTCCTTAAGAGTATTTTAAGATTTTTCAAAGTACCTAGTAGAATGCTCTTCATATATAGTACAATATGTTCCTACATTAAATAAAGGCGGATAAAGACCTACTTACAGAATACAGCATTAGCAGAGGTCCCGAAGTGGAAACTCTGTGTGTGTATATATATCTACACACACACACATATATGTATATAATTACTTGCATGTATATATTGGATAATCTCCCTTTCATTGAACTAGCAGTGCACAGTGATGCACTTTCTTTTTAAAACAGTCCTCTTTTTAATGCAGCTTAGATCTTTTCCTAACAATTGCTGCCTATTTTGTTTGTTTGGACATGGATTACCTTTGAGTTTTTTCAGTGTTTATACTGTACATACTATTTGTCTTTTTCTATTTATCTCATTCAATATGTGTTTCTTTTGGATGCCTTTTATCTCTGGGTTTTTCTTTTCCTCAACTGAATAAGATAAAGCATAAGATTATTTCTTTCAGTTCAGAGATACTTTAAAAAAAAAAATCTGTTGTATTTACAAGTTAGAAGATACCCTGGCGAGGCAATATTCCAGTCTAAAATTCTTTATTTTTAAAGGAAAGGTGTAGGCAGGAATGAATGCAAGTAGACAAAAAGGCAGGAAGAGAGAGGAGGAAGAAGTATTTTTGTTTTATTTCCACTTAGTTGTTTGCACTGCTGTTTACCCTCAGACTCAATCCCAGGGGTATGTGACCTTCTGCCTTCAGGGGCGATTGACTTAACCACTGCTCCACCACAGTGTGCCTCCAGTCTAAAGTTCTTTAAAGCGTTCTTACTTACAGACTACTCCTGATTCTCCAGTTCTAGTATTACAACAGAGAGGGGAGTTTTTATTAGGAGTTTTTTGTTTGCTTTTTTTTCAGAGGAGTTACTTCACATATTGATTAAACTTAAACACTGACTTTAGAATTAAACTTCAAAGGAAAAAGTGAGTCTACTCAGTCACCTTTGGCCCTCCTTAGGGAACGGGCCAAAGATTCATTATTACATTGGAAACATTGTATCTATCAGCAGGTGTGTCTTCTTTCGTGCTCTGAAGCCTCAGTTTCTGTGGACACTGCTTCTTGGTATAGAAGTCAGTGTCTGTATATCAACTAGAACAATTTTTGATTGGGTTAATTGAATGCTTAACTAAAGGTGAATTAAACAGTGAGGGCTTATTTGTCTCACTTGATGTGAAATCCAAACTAAGGCAATCCTGGAGTCGATGGAGTGTCTCGTCCTGTCAGGGTTCAGTCCTTCCTCTTTGAATTTCAATATGACTGCACCCCTGTAAGTCTTATGCCTCCATACAATGGTCCATTTGATTCTTCCCAAACAGGCTTTTCCTCTGTGTGTGTGTGCGTGTCTTCTCTTCAAAGAGGAAAAAAACGTTCCCACTAACCCCATGTGTGTCTCCTCATATATCTCCTTGACCAGGATCGTGTTTAGTCCTCCAGTTGCACAAGAGTCTGAGAAGCCAGTATTTAGAATCTTCAGCCTCTGATGGGAGGTAGGATCTGACAGTATCATGAAGGAAAAAAATGGCTGTAAAGAACAGCTGTGGGCTAGTCAACCCCCGGTATCTGCATGTGCGTGCGTGTGTGTGTGTGTGAGTGAGTAAGAGAGAGCAGGAGAAATCTGGGTAGACTTTTTATATGGATAAAGGCTCTTGTCCTGTGTGAAGTTGTAGGTGGACTCAACAAAACCTTGATGACCTGCCACAGTGGAGGAGGAGAATAACATTTGGGCAAAAATTACCTTTGCTTCCTCTAACATAGTCAGAACTTGGTATTTTGTTTTAGTTTCTTGAAATCTTGCTTTCATGATTTCAGGCTGAGTCCAGAAATCTTCCTGAAGCGCCCAGTGGTTGAAGGAAATCGTTGGAGGTTGGATTGCATTCTTAAACGGAAAGCAGTATGTATTTTCCAAACAAATACTGATAAAATGTTTTAGATGTTTACTCCCTCTGAAATGCCTTTTCTTTTTCAAACCCTTTTATATATACTTAAAACTTTTTTTTTTTTTGAGTTTAACAAAAATTAGAGTACTTGCTGATTTCAAGTTCATGCGCTCTTATTTTTTTTCCTGTTATTGTTGAGTACCTCAGTATTTTAGTCTAGCATATAGCAGGATTATATTAGAAAACTCTAAGTTTTGTGTTTCATCAGTTATGGGCAGTAGACTTAATAGAATAAAATGGTAATAAAAATTTGCCGTTGATAAATAAATGATTAAATGAAGCAACACATTTCATTTTATTCATTATTCTCTAATTTGAGTTAGAGACATTATCATTCTAGAGAATAATTTCAGGCAGGTGTGGCCAAGTTGATATGGAAGAATACGAAAGAGAAGGGACATTAAGAACTGGTATGTTTTATTTCCAATTTTGGGGCCGTTCATAGCAGTAATGGGAAATTGGCACATGTTTGTTCAATCCCCTCAGTGCTCCCAGTTGCTTTTCCTATCACAAATGTGGCTTCTCTTTGCTTTAATGGCCTTAATGAGGTCCCCGATGAACACTGTGGCCAAGAAAATCTATTGCTTGATAAAATTACTCCATTTCAATTTTATCTGCTTCCTGAAACTTGTAATTTTTAAATTAGTTGTAATGATTTAAAAAATCTCCTTAGGAAATAGCAATACTATTAAATATTAATTCCTCAGTGGTACATTTAGTAGAATGGCTCATCCTTCATCTAGCTCTAGCAGATTATTATTTTGTCATAAATTTTTTACATTCAAGATCATTCCAAATTGACGTTTCAGATGTTCATAAACACTGCTTCACATAAATAATTTACTTCCAGATAGTCACTAACTTCACAAAGGACTGTGTTGAAAAATAACATTTATTCTTGCATTAATTAGTCCCCAAAGTTCACAAGGGTGATTAAAATGTATGATTTATTTTCTTCTCGTTGGTTGTGCAGATTTTTCTTAGAGGAATTCAGTATCTGCCTCATAATAAAATTTGGCAAATATATGACTGTTTCTTAGGGAGAAATTACAATATTTTGTTTCTCTGGTAGTAACCAAGCTGTTATTTTTTTCTTTGACCTACTAATATGCAGTGACATCATTTAAAATAGCATAAGCAAACTTTGAGAAGCAGAGTGTTTGCAAATCAACCCACTATCCCAAGATTTTCCACACTCCTATACTGACTGCTAGATGAGGTGAAATAGGTTGTGTCATAGTTAAGAGAACATTATCCCTATAGCTGTTTTCTTTATCAGTCTGAGAAATGTGTGATATGTCTGATGAGATTTGCACTAAAGGAATCTTCAAGTGCACTATCCTGGATAATTACCAAAGAGGCTTCAGTCCTTATTTAGAGTTGCAATCAGTGACTAATAGGAAAGACAGATGTTCAGATTTGTCAAATAAGACAATCACCTCTCCACAGTGAAATGTTAAACCGAGTCCTACCAAAGAGGTGAACTAGACGGACACAGTGAGCAAGAGAAGAAAGTATCCTCAACTTTGAGAACTTTAAACAAAACAAGTCAAAAAAAAAAGGTTGCATGAAAAAATGGACTCTTCTATTCCAGTGTTTCCTCCTTTTAAATGGTGAAGATATCATTTCTTTTTAGCCTTATTCATCTTTCAAAATATTGGACCCCCTGGTGAAGTCCTTAACAAGTGATAAAATGAGTGGTTATCATCGAGATGAATTAAAACTGTCTTCTGGCAGCAGATAAACTTGGTTGCATTTAGAAAATGTTTTGACACCAGTACTTAAAACAATCAGAAAGATCTGGCTCAGAAACAAGTTTTGTTAATTTCAGCACTAATCAACTTTACTTTTCATTGTCTAAACAGATATTCTGGATATTAAAGCCTCTAACATGTCCTACTGTGTATATCATTATGTCTGCCTGCTTACAGACTAATAAGAAAAGACAGTGTCTTTCATCTTTTCATGAAGTTTGCTCTGTGGAACTAACATGAAGATGTTAGTTGAGCTCAGCAAAGATAAGAGACATGGAACCCATTTTCCTACTTCCTTTATAAGTGCTTTTTTTCTCTACAAGCAAAAAGTAATTGGTAAAACATTGGATTCTTCAAAAAAACATTTTTTAAGTTACACAATTAACATTAGTTCTTTTTTCTCCTTTGATTTTGCACACACACTGCCCATTTTTATAAGTCTGCATTATTATGACCTAGAAAATGCCTTCATTGCCAAGAACATTTTTCCTTTGCTCTTTAGCATTTATGATCGTGTTGTAATACTTAACCAGAAAAAGAGGAATTTATTACTTTATTATCACAGAAACCTTGTTACTAATTAACTGTTTATCATGGATATGGGTGTAAGTATATAATTGTAAACCAAGTGACATAAAAATGAACTTTTTATATTTGCTTCCTTATTAGTCATTTGTATTTAAGCTAAAAAAGACTAAAAAATCTCTACCCTATTTCCACTAGAGTTAATTTATTCCAAGAGAGAAGACAGAGTACAGAAGAAAATGTCAAGTGCTAATATATGGAGGCTAATAATATAATCCATTAGTGTAACATCTCTATTATTTCAAAAATCCATTACTTAGGCAGGTAAATGGAAAGTTGTGAGATTCAGGCCAGTTCCTAATTTGCAACTGCTATGTCTCATGAGTAATATTCTCATAAGACTAAGAAGCAGAATTTCATCCATTTAAAACCAATGAACCAGGATGAAAGATGTCAGGTATGTTTTATAATTTAGGTTGAAAATTCAAATTTTAAACCTTATATTATATATTTCAATGAAAGACTATTTTCTTTTTGGTAACTGTCATTAATATTCAAATAACAAAATAAGTCTGAACAGTAGAAGAGATAAATAAAATCATGTTCTGGCTTTCATTTAGAACCTTAAATCAGTGGATCATTGTAGACTATTAGATATGAATCTGTTTACTTCTTGCCTACACTGGTAAGCAAGTTCAAAGGTCAATTATTAATCAGAAAAACAGAATGACTTTACATTTAAAAAAATTTCTTAAAAGGAAAGGTGCAGGCAGAAATGAAGGTGAGCAGGCAGGCAGGTAGGAAGAAGGAGGAAGAGGCATTTTTTTAAATTTTATTTCCATATTTTTGTTTTTCACACTGGTTCATTTCCCCCTAGACCCTGGACTTGAACCCAAGGATTTGTGGCACACATCCTTCAGAGTGACTGACCTAACTGCTGCTCCACCCATGCATGGAACTTTATTATTTTTTAAATTAATATTTCATTTGTTTACCACACTATATACATTTTAGGAAAATAGATTCACACCTTCATCAATGTGTACATCACAATGCATATTTTTATATTATTCTTCTCAGAGGAAGAATGGGTCTTTTTCTAGTACTCAAATCTCATCGCGGCCCAGAATGCAAGTCTAGTGTATTCTTCCAAAAATATTTCATATTATAAACATATTTATGTTTTTCATAAAATCTCAAAAATATTTTTAGATATTACTCACACCAAGAGAGTGTGTTAATATTTTGAAGTGCTGTATTATAAGGAATTTTGGGACCAAAACATGATTCTTAGTATTGATAGAACAAAACTGGGAAATGATGTATGTTTCTGGTTTATTCCAGCCACCTAAAAAATGTTAAGTCTTATGCTATTTCAATTTTTAAACATTTCAAAATAACCAATATTTTTAAATTAGGTATTTTCAACCCACTAAGAGTTGAAGTCTGTTTGTTACTTCAATTTCCATTATGATCAATGCTTAATTATCTTGGATTATTAATTTAAACTGTAACTAAATTATTCTTTGTCACTATAGTTTATTAGATACACTTGCCTTGCTAATGTTTTAGAAAGTATTATGGATCTCACCTCTAATCTTTAATGAGATATTAAATGCCTCTGTGTAGTTACATAAACCACTGCGCATGCATTGTATTTCAGAATGCTTTCAGAGTTGCTGGATAAAGAGAATACCAGTTAAAATGTAGCAGACTGGCCCACCCTGGTGGCCTAGTGGATAAGGCCACTGGCTGCAGTCCACATACATCCCAAGACCTGGGTTGGAGACCCTAAGCCTGGGAGAAACAACCAAGATGAACAACTAAATAAAATAAATAAAAGTTTCTTCCTCCTCTCTCTTCCTGCCTGTCTGCGTACTCTCCTTCTTTCCTGCCAGCACCTTTCCTTTAAAAAAGAGTGTTGTAAACTGCAATTGCAAAACTGAGAATGCAAACCTGAAATGTAAAAAATCTGTACAAGAAAGGGGATAAATAATAAAAATAAAAATAAAAAATAGAGTTCCTGGAAGAATATATTCTGAATTGTGTGTTGGAGAGAGTCAGGGAGGGGCACTCAGGGGAGGGACAATTTAGCATAGACCTGGTCACCATCTGCAACTGAAGGAGAAAGTACAAGTTTCTACACTACCAGCACATTGTCTTTTTGATGGTTAATATTAATACCGAATGTTATTTGTATAGCATGGTGAAGTTTACCAGGCAATTTTGATTCAATTTGATCCTCACAAGGGCTTCGTCTGTTTTCTTTTAGTCCCAAAGTATAAAGATAGATCAGTCTCAAGTTGTGTTCTGTTGTTAAAACTCAGGAATTTTTTAATGTTGGATAAGCTGATTTCTGAAGAAGTCATTTCACTAGTAAAACAGACATCAGTGATTTAATTATGTGTTAAGAATACAGTAATCCCTCACCTATCGCAGGAGTTATGTTCCAGAGACCCCCGCCGTAGGTGAAAATCCACAAAGTAGCGGCGTTATAATTTATTTTATTATTTATATGTATTTTAAGGCTTTATAAACCCTACTCCTATAAACCCTTCCCACACTCTTATAAACACTTTCTACACTCTTAACCTACATAATTTTAACAACATATAAAATTCTGTGTGGGTACCCACTAGCGAAATATACGTGTACTACAAAATCCCGCGATATAGTGAAAATTCCACGATACAGAATTAGATACATTTTTTTAAAAACCCGCGATACAGTGAAGCCGCGATAAGTGAACCACGATATAGCGAGGGATGACTTGTGTTCGACTTTAAAGATCAAGAAAAGCTTTTTTCCCATTTAAATAATTTTAATGAAAAACATTTTATGAGAAATACCCCAGAAATATTCAAAGGATATTTAGCAAAATTTATTACATCAAAATTTTTAAATCACTGTTATTTCAGCTAATTAAGGGGTGATTTAAAAAAAAAGAAACCCACTAATGCCTAATCCTGTCATATGATACAGCTCTAAACTGTCATGTTTGAAAGCATTTGAAAATATGCAAAGATATGATATCAGACACGCTCAACAGTTTTCATGACAAGTTTAATTTTTTGGTAGGGATTCATCAAATTATGATATTCTCTCTTGGCATGGCATGTCACAGGAATGGGAGATACATGTTTATTTCTGATGTGTCTTCATATCCACTTTCTGTTTCACTTCTTTGTATTACCTTTTTTATTAAATATTTCATTATACTTGTTGATAGAAGGAGATTTAGAAAGCACAATGTGCTGAAAGGAAGTTAAGATAGAAAATCATAACCTACATCCAGAGACTTTCACTTATTCTCTTCTCTCATGACAGCAAGAGGGAGTGAGGATCTTCGTAATGCTGTACAAAGAGGTAGAACTTGCTCTCGGAATCAACAGCGGATACAGCAAGAGGACTTTAATGCATCTCCACCCCAACATAAAGGTATTTAAGTTCACTTTGCTGAGCCATATTTCTCCTTTATCATCCTGTAGGAGTTCCTCAGGTATGATTTTCTCAGAATGTGATCTTCTGTAGACTTCCCAAGTGTATATTTTGAATAAATAGCATTGTGTCCTCAGAAATGAAACAAATTACTATATCTATTATTACGGCTTCTTACACTTCCAGCAGTGGTGGAGTCAACTGAATTCATATTTCTACTTCTCTTATCCTGGTAAGGTAGCAAGAACATGCTTCCTAGAGTTGTTTTGACATTCATAGCTCTGTCGCATTCCCACACTCTCATTAAGAATCCCTAGGATACTCTTAGATGCGATTTTACTGTGACATCCCTTGAATACTGATAGCAACAAAGAAAGCTCCTCTAGGCTTTAAAGTGCTTTTCATCATAGCATCTTGTATAAATGTGAAGAAAGTAAGTAAACATGATAGCAACTTGAAAAACTAGTTGATATTTTACCAAAGTTCTTAAGCCTATCAAGAAATATTGCCCAGTCATTGAAATACATCAAGACTTAATGAATTAATCAATTTTCAGCAAATTTTAAATATATAATAATTATGTTTCATTTGGCTAAAAAAAATCAAACAAATTTGATTATTGAATTGCATTACTCATTCATTTACCAAATTTCTGTCAAGCACCTAGTATATACAAGGAACTGTGCTAAGATGCAAGGATCCTAGCTTTAGATTACATATATCAAATAAAAGTGTTCATAAATAACTGAAAATATGGGGTTAATCCTATAGACCACTGTACAAAACAATATATTTGAAATAATCACAGTCAGGAGAACTAAAAATTTCAAACTCCTTCAGATATCTTTGTGATTCTGGTCTGGCATCTCCCCTTATTTAAAAAAAATGATACTTATTAAAGCTTCGATGATGAATGAATAAAATTATATTAACTTGCAAAGAACTAATGATAAATTCAGACAACTAAAAAGTTAATCAACTTTGGACTTTTGAGGAAACATTAGGAAAATTCAGGATTTTTGGCCTGGAAACCTGGAGTCTTGTGGGCAACATTAGGATTGTCCACAAGTAAAAGAACATAAAAAGATGATTAACTTCTCGGTATGTTCTTTAAGAACCTATTTGGATATGAGAAGTTTTAACTTCCATGTAGCATATTAAAAAGTCATTTCACATAGTGTTGAAAGGAGCAGCAAGATTTACTGGTACATTTGTTATATTTAAAATCGGGTTGAACAGTGAAATACAACCACAAAATAAAAATATGAAAATATAAGCAAATGTAGTATTATTTGTTTAGTGATGGGACTTTCAGTATGTTTGTCCTTTTCTATATTTCAAAAATTTACTTTGATTTAAATACATTACTTTGATAACTTACAAAAATTTCATGAACAAAGTTGTATGATAGTTGCGATTTAGATTAAATAACTATAAACAAAGCCTTATTAAAAATAGTTGTCAGGCTGATGGCAAATTCTGGGAAGATGGCAGAGTAAAAAGTACTAGGATTTGACTCCCCACCTAGATACTGGCAGAATCTGTGTCATGTAACTATTTGGGAACTCTGGAGTTGACCTGAAGACTTGCAAATGTCAGAGGAGGCTTAGAAGGTTAATTAATTTTGGTCAGTATTCACATAGCTGATAGCAACAACCCATCTCTCAGTCTCAGACCTAGAGCCATCAGCCATGCGTCTGTCCCTGAATAACTATGGAAGCAATGTGGGCAATAAAGATCCTGTCCTTGCAAAACTGGGGAGCCAGGTTCCAATAACTGAGTGCTGTTTCCAGTCATGGACGTTCAGACGTATAGGTGGGTAGTGATTGCTTCACACTTCCCCAAGCTACTGCAAAATCCTTCCCTTCGGGCAAAAACAAATTCCAGGGGATTTAGAGAACCAGTTATTCTTCTTCTTGGTTCCTCTCTCCTTTAATTTTTCTCTTGTTCCCCTTTTGGGAGCTCAACATTTAAAATTTAAGACATTCAAAATAAACAGAACATGTTAGGGAACTTAGAAAGTCCCCATATTTATACATGAAAGGGGGAGGTCTTAAAAAAGAGCTCCTTAAAAAAAATCACCTTAAGGTGATCTCACCTTTAGGCTGATGCCTGGCCAGAGACAGCTAACAATAATCACACAATTATAACAAGAATCAGGAAACCTTGGGGAGAAGGAATCTGATTTTCAGAGTAACTATATATTATATACAAATATTCAGGTTTTAACAACAATGAAAATCAAAAGGTATACACAATCACAATAAACCCTAGATCTAACAAAACTCTACCTAACAAAAAAATTTATTTTTTCTTAAGAACTGAATAAACATTTCTTCAAAGAAGACATACACATGGCCAACAGAAACATGCAAATATGTTCTTCCTTTCTTGTTATTAGGGAAATTCAAACAAAACAACAATGAAATATCACCTCACACTTTTGAGAATGACTGTTAGCCAAAAGACTAGAAACAACATATGTTGACAAGACATGGAAAAAGGGAATCTTTTAAACTGTTGGTGGAAGTATAAATTGGTGCAATCTTTATGGACAGCAGTATGTGGATTTCTCAAAGTGTTGAGAATAGAAATTCCATATGAATCCCTCTTCTCAATTCTGGGTATTTACCAAAGCAAGCAAACAAACAAAATCCCAACATTGTTTACAATAGCCTAGAATTGGAAACTACCTATGTGCCCATTGCCATATGAATGGGTAAAGAAGAAGTGGCATATATATTTTATACAAACACACACACACACAATGGAATACTATAGAGGACTAAAAAAATATGGAAACTTGTCATTTGTGACAACGTGGATGGAACTACAGGGGAGTATGCTAAATGAAGAAAGTCAGAAGGAGAAAGGCAAATGTCTTTCATGATCTCAATCTTATGTGGAATATAAAGAAACAAAGCAAATGAACAGACAAAATGAAAAACAACCCTTGGACATTGACAATATAGTTGAAGGAACCAGAGGAGAAGGAGGTAGTAAGTGGGAGCAAGTGATAGTAAGGGTCCAGTGGACAGTGGTGAAGGACTTTCAGTAATTTGGTGGTAGACAGTGTGTGTTGTCATATATTTGATGAATGATGAACTTGCACATATGGGCTTATATTATTTTGTAAATCAAAGTTACTTTAATAAATATTTTAAAGAATAAATATTCTCATGTACACATAAGACATTTTCCAGGAAAGACCAATAAATCTGAAAAATGTACAAGTTTGTAATCATTAAATAACATAATCAATGAATAGAAAAATAAGCCTCACATGAAATTAGAAAATATCTTGAGACAAATGAAAATGAAACTCAATGAAAGAAGTGTTAAAGGGAAATTTTATAGATATAAATGCTTACATGTAAAAAGAAAAAAGATTTCAAATAAACAGCCTAACTTTAGAACTTAAGGAACTAGAAAAAGAAGAACAAACTTTAAGCCAAAATTAGCAGAAGGAAGAGAATAACAAGGGTTAGGACAGAGATAAAGAAAATAGAGAACAGAAAACAATAGAGAAAATAAGCAAAACCAAGTTAGTTTTTCAAAAAGATCAAATTCATAAACTTTTAGCTAGATTGACTAAGAAAGGAGAGAAAAGCTCAAGTTACTAAACAGAAATAAAAATTGGGGGTGTTACTCCCAATGTTACAGGAATTAAAAATATCATAAGAGAGCACTGTGGGCAGCTGGCTTCACAAGCAGCATAACCTTTTCAGACAAATTCCTAGAAATACAAAAGCTATCAAGATAGAAAGCACAAAGAAACAGAAATCCTGAATAGATCTATAATGAGTAAGGAAAAAGCAACAATCAAAAAATCTCCCAATAACTATACCAACAAAAAGCTCTGCACCTGGTGGCTTCATTAGTGAATTCTACCAAACATTTAAAGAACTGACACAAATTCTTCTGAAACTTGCCCCAAAAATGAAAAAGGAAGAACACGTCTTAACTCAGTCTGTGAAGTAGGCCAGCATTGCCCTGATACCAAAGCTAGAAATAGACACTATTAAAAAAAATACAATGGTAGATTAGTATCCTGCTATAAATATTGATACAAAAATCCTTAACAAAATACTAGCCAGTCAAATTCAACAGCGCATTAAAAGAATTATGTGATTCTGATTCCAAGATGGCAGACTAAGATCTTGAACTCACCTCTTTACAACAGACACAGCAAATATACAACCATTTAGCAACTATAACCTTTGAAAAAGGAAACTGGAACCAGCATCTATCTCTATATAGAGAAAAGACACACCTCCATAATCGGAAGAAGTCCATCTGTCTTGGCTTCACACTGCCCTGTTTGGAGGCCCTCAGACCCTAGGGAGAGACTAGTAACAGGGACATGTTTTCTGGAACTGAAGAGCCTGCCCACTCAGCAGGTGCTCCCAACCTGGGAAATGACTTTCAGTCATTGACCCAAAACCTCAGCATAGGGTGGAAAGAGGGATAGCTTCCTTGTAAACAAAGATGCTGCTTTGGCAGCATGGTTCAGGCACTAGAGCTTACATTGAAGAAAGGCCCTCCGCCCGCCCCCCCCCCGCCCCCCGGGGAGAAAGCTCACCCCCTCCACCATTAGCACACTTGTGCACAACTGTTGGCACTCAGGGCTGACTTTCTGTGTGATGCCAGAGATGAACAGCCAGGTCTGCAATGGCCATGTACGTAGTTGAATGGTTCCCTGCAAGGAGCATTCCTTTCTCCAACTCTCTCAGGGAAGATAATTGGAAGGGCTCCATCAAAACAGCAGTTCACTATAGTGTTATTCATAATACCTAAGACATGGAAGCAATCTACTGTCCATCAACAGGTTGTTGCTTAAGTGAAATGTGGTCTATACATATAGTAGAATAGTATTCAGCATTAAAAAGGAAAGGAATCCTGACATGAATGAGACTTGAAGACACTATTCTAAATGAAGTAACTATCAAAAAAAGACAATCACTGTACGATTGCCTTTATTTGAGACACATGGAGTAACCAAATTCACAAAGAGAGAATGTGTCTGCATTGACAGTGGGGAGGAAGGAAATGGATGTTATTGTTTAATGGGTATAGAGTTTCAATCTTGCAAAATAGAAACCATTTATTTTCTTCGGAAATGGATGGTGATGATAGATTCACAACGCGCATATACCTCATACCACTAAGTCTATACTAAAAAATGGTTAAAATGGTGAATTTTATGTTACATGTACATCACAAAATTTTTTAAAATGATATTAAAAAGTAGTAGTCTTTAAGCTTTTGGGAATGTTTTTACTTAAAGACATGGTAGGAAAGTCTGGGGGTCCTTTCGAGAAAATTCTGCTTGAAATCAAGTAACTTTCAAGTCAAAAGTTGCCAAAATATCTACACACCAATATCTATGTGCTTAATATTTCAACTCAATGACTGACTGCCAAAATATCAGTATACTTGTTGAAAATTTTGTCAGACGTAGATGTTTGTTAAGTTCTTTTTTAAGTTTTTGTTTGTTTTAATCATAATAGCACAATCCTCACAGGGAGCAGGGTAGCTATTACATGGAGCTGAATTTTATTGAAATATGTGGCAAAACCTCAAGCTAAATGGCAGCAGTTCCAAAATCTGATATAGGCGAAGTGAAAGGTTTTTTCTCCAGGCTCCGCGAAGAAAGAAAAGCCAATCAAACAAAAAGTCGAATAGCCAGGGCTTTATTGGGGTTTGCACATCTGGGCGAGGTTCTCCGGTCTGCAGAACGGGGCCGGGAAGTCGTGCCTGAACAGAAGGAAGCGCGCTCTTAAGCAGAAATTTCGCGGGCTTTGTATTTTGCAGTTGGGGATTGGTTCTGTGATTCCAGGTGTGGGCTTCAATCCCTCGGTCTGACGTCAGCCATATTTTTTCCCTGGTATGGCAGGCGTTTTGTCCCTCTGGGCCAGTCTAACATTCCAACATCTTTGATTGGATAAAGGGGCGCCACAATCGATCTGGCTGCTTCCTTTGCTGACAGCAGGGCTTAGAGAGGAGGGGTCAGAGGTTGGTGTTGTCTGGCCCAGTCTGGACAGGAGAGTAGGCTCTGGTCTGGAGCAGCATCTGGTTGAAGGTAACCCGGGAGGCTTCACGGATTCTGTCCTGGAGGAATCTCACAAAGCATGGGCCAAGCATTATTAATACACAGATTATCAAAACTTGCCCAATGATTGGGGCCAAAGTGGTAAAAATCAGGGAGCGCCACCATGGGGTCCCCATTTCTAGAGGGGTATAGCCCTTTTTCAACTTGTCTTTAAGATTGTGGAGAGTGTTGACGTTTTCGTCTACCAGGCTGCTTTTGTTTACGTAGAAGCAGCACTGTTCCTGCAAGAAGAGGCATGTTCCCCCTTTTTCTGCAGTTAGGAGGTCAAGGGCCCTGCAGTTTTGGAGAGTGATCTGGGCTACTGAGGTTATTTGTCTTTGCAAAGAGGCTAGGGAGGTGGCAGAGGCATCAAGGGCTTGCTCTAGCTCAGTCTGCAGTTGTCGGGTCGTTTGTAGGCTGCGTGCTAGGCCTGCGCTGCCTATTCCAGCAGCTATCAAAGTCATGGTGGGGTATGTGCAGTGAGTCCTCTAGCCACCGTATCTGCCTGGGCATTGCCACGGGAGACAGGATCTGATGATGTCTGGTGCCCCTTGCAATGGACTACTGCAGTAGCAACGGGTAGGTCAGTGGCCTGAAGAAGCTTAGCAATTAGGGAGGCATTAACAATAGGTGACCCTTTGGTGGTTAGGAAGCCCCTTTCCTTCCATAAGGCCGAGTGGCTGTGGACAATTAAGAAGGCGTATTTGGAGTCCGTATAGATTGTGACCCTTTTTTCCTCTAGCCAAGATTAGGGCCCTGGTGAGGGCAATGAGCTTGGCCTTCTGGGAGGTAGTGCCCTCAGGAAGCTTGTTGGCCTCTAGGGTTTCAGACGAAGTGACTACCGCATATGCTGCTATTCTTTGACCATCGGCTCCGAGCACTGAGCTTGCATCTACAAATAGAGTGAGATCAGTATTGGGCAAGGGTTTGTCAGATATGCGGTCTAGAGGCTGGCTGAGAAAGTCTAACATCTCAGGGCAAGAGTGGGTAGGTTCTACTTCCGTAGTGGGGGCTGGGAGGAGGGAAGCTGGGTTAAGGCGTGGTGAGAGCCGGAGGGACAGGATAGTTCCTTCAATGAATAGGAGGTGATATTCCCGTAGATGGGAGGGGCTGAAAAGGGAAAGAGAGCGGTGGGATAATAGGTCTGTCAAGCGGTGTGAGGAGAATACAGTTACAGGTTGGCATAGGGTGAGTTTTAGGGCCTCCTTTCCCAGTTCCACTGCAGCGCCCAATGCCCTAAGACATGGCTGCCATCCACGTAGGGTTGAATCAAGCTGTTTTGATAGGTAGGCCACTGGGCGGTATGTCGGGCCCACTGGCTGAGCCAGGACCCCAATTGCAACTCCCTGCTTCTCATCCATAAAGAGATGAAAAGGGTGAGAGGGATTAGGGACACTGGAGGGAGCGAGTGTGAGAGCTGATTGGGGAGGAAAGACTTTCAACAGGAGTAGGAGGGCTTGGCTGGGGCTGATAGGGGGAGGGAGGAGGAGGAGGAGGAGAGGCAAGATCTTCAGGGAAGTCAGAGAAGGAGGAAGGAAGTTCCGGAGCAGAGGGTTCGGAAGGGCGGCCAGGCTCCGAACTGCCGCGGGCAAGGAGAACCTGGGCAGTGGAGCACTGAGCACAGGGGTCTGGACGGGAGCGCAAAGCGCAGAAGCCCTGGATGTAGGGAACCTCAGACCATTTCCCGGTCAGTCTGCAGAAATTGTCTAAGTCCATTAGGGTAGCGAAATCGAATGTGCCTTCTGGGGCTGATATAACGGCCTGGCCGTATTCTTGCCCTCCCATTTTTGGTCCCCAAGGAACAACAGATAGAGAATTGGCGTCCCTCAACCCAATCTGTTGAGTCAGTAAGAAAAATGGGAGTCTGGGTCCAGGGACGTCTCCTCTGGCGCTCAGATCCTGGTAAAGAAGGAGAGCAGCCTCTCCAAGAGGGTCACCCTGACGCAGCGCTGCGATTTGTCCTGAGAGCAGTCTCTCCTTGTCAGTACCCGGGAGCCTGGATTCAGCGGTTGGGAACCAAAAATTTGAGGCGATGGCTCTTGCCCTGGTTTGTAGTCTGGACTGGAGGGGTGGCCACGAGGCATCCTCGGGGAGCGGGGAGAGGAGCGGTCCTCAGCAGACAACAACTTCACCCGGGTTTCCGCACCAAATGAAAGGTTTTTTCTCTGGGCTCCGCGAGGAAAGAAAGCCAATCAAACAAAAAGTCGAATAACCAGGGTTTTATTGGGGTTTGTGCACCCTGGCGAGAGTCTCTGGTCTGCAGAATGAGGGCGGGGGAAGTCGCGCCTGAATAAAGGGAAGCGCGCTCTTAGGCAGAAATTTCGCGGGCTTCATACGTCGCAGTTGGGGGTTGGTCCCGTGATTCCAGGTGTGGACTTCAATCCCTCAGTCTGACGTCAGCCACCTTTTTTTCCCAGGTATGGCCACCGTTTTGTCCCTGTGGGCCAGCCTAACAAGAAGCATGGGAGATTTTACAAGAAACGAGGAATCCTCCTTTGCAAAATACTAATCTTAAAATTATAAGTCTGGGTATTTTCTTTGGTGTCTACATGGAATATTTTGAAGTTTGAGTTATAGAAAATGCTTCTCAGTTGAGAAAACAGACCAATTTTTATTAATATGAAGGACATTTATGAAAGTATATTTTACATGGAATTTTTATTCCTTTCAAGGTGATGCGGCACCCAGACCACGTGTCATCCAGCGTCTATCTGTGGGCTCATCATGAGAAACTTGTCGTCATAGACCAGTCGGTGGCCTTTGTGGGTGGGATCGACCTGGCCTATGGGAGGTGGGATGACAATGAGCACAGACTCACAGACGTGGGGAGCGTGAAGCGCATCATTGGGGCGCCGGCCCTGAGCTCCCTCTCAGTAAGTAAATTTCACCTTCATGGAGCTGCATATAGTGGTCACAGTTTGTCTAAGTGTGTCTAAGTAGAATGACTGATGGGCTGAATGAGAGATGGCATATCCCTGGAAGGTTTAAGACCATTCAAACATTAGACAGACTGGATTTCAAATTCTAGCCTCACCACCCAACTAGTCTGGAACTTTGCATCTCCTGGTTTCAGTTTCTTCTGTTGTTCAGAAAAGAAAACATCTTCAACAGACCACTTGCTCTCTCATAGTCAGCTCTTTTGTATTCCATTGAAATTTTTTCCTACTTGGAAAAAATTTCATACACAAAAATGTGTGCCAATTAAGTTTAAGCTGAATAACAATAAACACCTCATTTCAAGTAGCTGCCAAGGTTTTTTGGAATCCTCCTGCTTAAAGACAAACGAAAATAGGATAGGTCCATCTGGGGTCATTTAAGGAATTCTCTTTGAAAGCAGGAGGTTAATCACTTCTCAAAGCACCTTCAAATCAAGAGATGCCAAAATAGCTATATACCTATATCCATATACTTATTATTTCAACTCACGTGGCTGCCAAAGTATCAATGGACTTATTAAAAATTTTGATGAGCTCCATCTTATTTTACTGCTGGATCCTATGGTGACTTTTCTGGGAAAACCGTGACTTAGTGAGTTAAGTATTGGGGGAAATGATTGACAGAAGAAATATTGCTTAATATTTATCAGAGGAAAACCTTCAGTAGGTCAACAGGGAATGTAACTTGTAAAACTGGATTTGAGATAAAAGGGTGAAAGGGTATGAAATCTCGAGAATTTCAAGGGGAACTACAAGGGAAGGCCTCATGTTTCTTCGCTAGAATCCAGGAGTCCCCCACCACTGCCCTGGTATAGTATTTGGGAGTGTCCAGTATGTCAGTGCTACATCTCAGCTTGCCTTAAAATAAAATACAGTGAAGCATATCTTAAGCGTTGTCTCTTTTTTTCCATATACTTTTCTCAGCCTGAAATAACAGAGTCTATGGAATCCTTAAGCCTCAAAATGACGAACAAGTCTAATAAAAATCTGCTGACTCTGAAGGGCATTGATAATACGGATTCAAAGCTGAAAGGAATAGGAAAGCCCAGTAAGTTGTCCAAATTTAGCCTCTACCGGCAGCTGCACCGGCATCACCTGCGCAGTGCGGACAGCATCAGCAGCATTGACAGCGCCTCCAGTAAGTTGTCATCTTTCTAAAATTTTTCTTGACTAGACTCTGTTTCTCCTTAACCAGACATTGTATGCTTGTTTGTAGAAATCAGTCTTTGTATAATGGAATAAAATGAGCGGTGCTGAAAGGTTGCTTTATCATCTGATTTAATACCATGACAGCCTGGTTCTGTTTGCCTCCTTTGAGAACAGATTTGTTGTTTGATTCACACAATGTGGTTACAACCAGCAGGATTTATGCTTCTGATGGTACCAGAATGACTAAGCGTTTCTAAAGTCATGCCAAGTTATGACGGTAAAAAAAATAGGTATTCAGTGTACTTTATAAACTTTTCATAGAAGAAATTTCATGAGTCTTCCCATCCAGAAATACATCAGGTTTTATCTTCAAACAACAGAATTTCTCTCTCTGTTAAATGTACTATTCTTTTCTTAAAGCCCTGCAATTTTTTGTTGCATGGAATTGGTGACTGATTTTATTCCTGGCTTAATTTTTTAAACGATTGAACCTGCTATCTGGTTTAGAAAAATGGCTATGTGTATATTTCTTTGTTAAAAAAAAAGGAACTCTTAACTTTCTCCAGGTTATTGTAATCACTGTAGAAGTCGTCAGAATTTAATCCATGGTTTAAAACCCCACGTGAGACTTTTTCGCTGTTCCAGTGAGTCTCAGCGTGGACTCACTAGACCTAACATTGGTAAGTGATGTGTGATGCAGAGGATGCTCCTAGGCTTCTGCTCTTGCTGCATGAGCATAGAGAGTGTGTTTCTGGACTGGCTTTGTGTTTGCAATTTTCTTGCCACATGTAGTATTGGGAGCAAAGCACTGGGTGGTACTCAAGATCTCTGCTCCCCAAGAACCTACACTTCAGCAGTGAATATAAAGCATAACCTAGTAACAGTATGGAGCTTGGGACATGCCATTCAGTACATAGTGCTGTAGAAATTCCCTGGAGGTGGGAGGACATCCTCTGTGATAATCTAGAAACACTTTCTTGAGAAGGGACATTTAGGTTAGTTTGGAAGTCATTTGATTGGGGTAAATGAGAGAGGAAGACATTGCAGGTGAAGGAAATAAGATGAGCAAAGGTGCTGGAATGGAAAAGCAGCTAGTACCTCTACATATTGGAAACTACACAATTCTGTTGAGAGGCAGTCATTGATGTAAGACTAGGAAGATATACAGACACATGTGGACTCCCCAGCATGAATAAAGGAGTTGGACCTTCATTCAGTGAAGGTTCTTGAGGGTCTTGGAGAAAGAGTATCATGCTCTGAATGTGAATTTTTAGAAATTGCAATCTGGTAACTTTCGCAAGAACAGATATTGAGAAGTACATTAATCAGCACTCAGTTCAGGTGATGGGAATGAAGAGTCATTTGGCAGTGGACCAGGTAGAGGGACAAGTATTCATCACAGTAAATAGCGACCACAGTAACATTGTAAGCTAGCATTTACTGTGAGCAGACTCTGCCTGGTAGTAGGGATGCTGTCTCCTCTCTACAGATGAGAAAACTCAGGGTTAGAGATTATTATAAATGACTTGCTTAATAAAATTCCTGTTTATCAGCCTCCTAAAGCTCATGATTTAGATTTGTGATCTAACAGATATGCAGAATATGGCATCAAGACCTTTGGGATAAATTCCCAATACAGTGGTTCTATTGTGCCATATAGGAAATGACTGAGTTAGAGCGCACCTAACATGACTGGAAATGAGTCACTGCTGGCTGGCAGGAGGTAATGAATGTGGTAAATTCAACATGACCTTGCGCAGTGGTTCCCAGCATTTTTCATTGGGGACCTTGCATTCTTTAAAATGTACATATAATGAACTCAGGCACCAATGTAATTGTTAAATAAATTTATATGTTGTAATCATAGCAATGTTAATAGTGATTTTAAAATGGAAAATAACAGATATGCAGAATACTCATTTATTGATTATACCACTAGTACTTGATGTCTGTATGTGTATATGGACAACTCATTGAAATGCCCAGGCTCTGTAGAGCTTCAAGCCCTGAGACAGAGAATGAGAAGGCCTCTAGGAAATGCAGAGAGCCAGGTCAGGGGTGACTGCAGGCTCACATACTGAAGGTAAAGAGCTGGTTACAGGCAGTGCTTTGTAATTACAGTGTGTGCCTCTACTGCTTTAGGATTGAAGTTAAATATGAGATGGCTGAATGAGGTGGCTGAGCCATGAAGTTGAAAGGTCTATGTTATGACTGAGTGTTAGTGTTGCTGGCAGTAGGGTTGGGGGCAAGTAGAAAAGAAGATATGGGTCAGGTGCTGAATACGTTAAGTAACTCAGGCCAATGTCAGGCAGAGAGAGGTGGGTGACATCCACAGTGATGATCTGAGGACACTGATGTGGGTAGTTTTCCACTGTTGATGGAAACTCTCTTCCTAATAAACTGGATACACATCCAGGGCAGTGTTGATCATTATGAAAGAGGAAGGAATGCTGAAGAGCATAGTGAGTGGTTTATCCACTTGATGGAATTGTGCAATCACTAAAAACTCTAAGTGGGAACACAGAAATAGTTTTATATGATTGATTATTTCATTAAATAACTGTTTAATGAGTTCCTATAATATCACTGTGGTGGATATTAGGGATATAGTGAACAAAACAGATGAAATTGAGTTAACTAGTTGAAGAGTAATGTTGGGATTGTATATACAATTGGGTCATTGTAGATAATATATCAGGTGGTGAGAATTACCATGGTGAACATGAGAGCAGGGGACACAGAAAGACAGGGGAGGAATAGCTATTTCATATCGGGAGGTCGGAGAAGCTTTCTCTAATGAGGTCTGTTGTCAACAGAGATTAAAAGGAATCAAGGAATGAGGGTAAGAGAAGGTCTGGAAGGTGGGGAAGATTCTTCAGTCAGAAGGACCAGCAAGTGTAAAGTCTGTCTGGTGGGAGAGGATTGGTGGTTCTCCGGAATATGGCTGGTGAGAGTGGGCTGGGAAGGAATGAGAGCAAAGCCAGAGATGGTTGGGTAGATTATGCAAGGCGTGGCAACCCCTTGTAAGAATTTTGGCTTTACCTTTGAGTGAGATAAGAAGTTATTAAACAGTTTGGAGCAAAGGACAGACAAGGTCTGACTTACATTTAGACACACTCATTCTTTAGAGCAGATCAAGTTATGGCCTGCCAATTCCGGAGTGCATCTTGAGGGTGGAACTGACACGATTCGCTAATGCAATCAATGGCGCTGGCATCTGAGATGCGGGAAGTTATCTTTCCATTAACTATGTTACATTACAATTTTTTCCTTTAAATAAAATTAATAATGGAAGGATATTTGAGTCTATCTAGAACTTGCTTTGCAAACTATTCCTTGGACCTGGGGTTTCTCAAGACTCTGAGGAAGATTATGGTAAGTGGCCCCAGACCAGTAGTGGCTACCTCTGCTGATGCCCACTTTACACAGGATAATCCCATCTGTACTGCTTCAGATCTTGAAATTCCTTATGAATTTGTGTGGCAAATAAAAGTAAAGTTCCACTAATAGCAGTGAAAGAAGTTTATTGAGCATAACTCTACACTTGAATCATGTAATGACTAAAAATTTATATGGTCTTGTGGGACTTAAAACTCCAATGAAGCATAGAGTGGCTCTTCCTTAGAGATTTGAAACTAGATACTGGCTTGAAATTCCTTTCCTGAGGATATGAGACTTCTCTACAGTATCAGTCTCTTGAATGCAAAAGGCCATGCTGAACTGGCTCTCGGTGAACCTCACTGGAGATGTGCAGAGATCAGAATGGAGTGTGCATGCAAGATCACTCTGGACTTTCAAGTAGAAAGACTGCACTGAAATAAGCTCCTCTTCAGTGTGATTAGTGACCATGGTAGATTTATGTAGTATCCATTCAAATTCAAAATCATTCTGCCATCTTCAAGACTTTTTTTTCTTTCAGAAATATATTGCAAGGGGGTAAATTTCAATTTGCTATTGCTTTGCATGATAGTCTATTATTTCAAAAGGGTTGAAGTTTACTCCTTTTATCTCCAGCAACTGTTGGCCAATCTGTTCCTTATAAACAAGATTAAATAGATGACTGAAGGGGAGATAATCGTTTTAGCAGTTTAGTTGAGACAGGTTTTATTTTAACCCAGTTACAGATACGGGAAATGCCAAAAGTATTTATTTTAATACCTCAGATCTAGGTGTGGCATGTAGTGAATAATTACATAGAAATCTATGATCTCTTGTACAAAATCCTGGAAGCACATGTGCATCATTAATTAGAGGATTCTGGATTGTGGGAAGGTAATATAATACCTATATCCTACATTACATTATACTCCTAGAGGGTTCAGGCAATATCCTATAAACAAATCATTTATATTTTTATGATACCAGAAGGCTAAATAAAGGTAATAGCTTATTAGTTCATATCAGGATTTGCTAACAAATGAGCTGTGAAAAGTGTTTGGATTTTCAGAGCTTTTAGGTTTTAGAATTGTGATTAAGGATCACTATACCAATATATGGAGGACTTTGAATATCAGGCTAAGACCTTGAGTCTCCTTCACTCAATGTTGGAGAATCCCAAGGAGGTAGGGTTGGTACTGAGGGGAGACTATCACTGGGTTTGGCGATTAAGGGTACTGTTTTAAGTTACAGTAACCTCTACAGTGGACCCAAGTTTGAAATGCGTGAGAGAAACTTTTTCAAAAGAAAGAATCAGCAACATTTCAATAAGATTGAGGAAGTGGTAGTAGGGAACATCCTTACACAATTGTGCCAGATTCGGAGACACTGGGATATGCAACTGTTAACGGTACTAGTGACTGCTTCTCGCTCCCACCTGTAGGCTAGATAACAGTGTGTGTGATGCTCAAGGGTAGTGAGGAGGTTAGGCAGAGAGGGCAGGAAGAACATTCCAGGCAAAAGGAATACTGTGCCAACTTCACAGAGGTGTGACAGACTAGAGCTGTCAAAATACAGTGGGAGATGTGGTAGATGTGGGACCTCGGGTTTTGTGGGGGCAAAGGGCAGGATCAGAAAGAGGGAGTGGTGCCAATTTGCAAAGAACCTTCTAGACACACTAAACCCTTAGGACTTGACACCCTGTAGGTAACAGGTGATACTAGAACGCTTATACACAAGGCATTTACATGTTAGAATGACTGCTAGGACAGTGTGGTGGTAGGAGAATCAGTCCAGTTCTCTCACTGGTTACTGCAAGGGGTCCCATTTATTCTGTCAACAAGTATTTTTGCACCCAATATCTATTTGTGAAGTGCCTCTTTTGTGTCAAGTGCTGCATTTGTGATTTTTGGTCCTGCTCATCTTTCTGGTCCATTGTCTTTACCATCAGCATACCCCACAAGCTTACAAACCCATTGAAGTCAAAGTATTTACCCTTAATTAAAATGGCAACCGCAAAGCTCTTTGTGAAATGTTGCAGTGAATGGCTGCTTTTGCACCTATGTGATTATAAGCTTTTGTCTGTCACCATGATTTTTTTTTTTTTTATGGATGTCATGTGTGATTTTAGGAACATAGGATATTAGAGCTCAGAAGGTCTTCAATGTTCTCTAGACAAAATTTTTCCTTTTACACATAAAGGATTTCTGTCCCCCAAAGTTGAAGCTTTGATGTTACTCAGCTAGTCCCAGAGCTGGAACATGGGCTGCCTGAAAATTTGATTTAAAAAAGAATAATTTGCTTTTTGTGATACCATGAGAAGAATTACACGTGAGGAGTGCACCATTTTAGTTGTGGAAAGAGAAAGACATTTTTGCTTCTCTACATGACCAGGCTTTACTGCTTCCCATTCCCTACTTGGGAGTTCTTTATTCACAGTTATCCCTGTGATCCATTTATTCCAGTGATTGTGTCAGCGATGAGAACCAGCTGCTCAATTGCCTGAGAACCTTAAATTTCATCATCTCATGATGAACCTGGTTATAGCCTCACTGCCCACTTGTAAGAATGAAACCTTGTCAGGCCACAGCATTGGTGGTATGCACACATGCACCCCCAGCTAAGAGTCTTAGGAGGAAAGGTTAAGATATTTTCATGTTTAATAAATGAGAGTTGAGCATCCCTCTCTGATGTCCACCAAAACCACAGTCTCTGAGTGAGTCTTGCTGCATTCACAGATACCAGCTCCATCCGAAGTTTGCAGACAGGTGTGGGTGAGCTCCATGGGGAAACCAGATTCTGGCATGGAAAGGACTATTGCAATTTCGTCTTCAAAGACTGGGTTCAACTGGATAAACCTTTTGCTGGTGAGTCCCATGATGCAGAGAGGCTGCTGTACTTGACCTCTTATCAGCATCTCGGCAAATATTATACATGAGCATAATCAAAGGTGTTCTGAATATTTGGTAAAACTTTGGAGAGTATAAGGACCTTTCCTTACAGTTACAGTAAGAAAAGATGATATAGAACTTACTTGTTAGAGACTTTCAGATTTCCTGCAGGCTTATCTTGGGAGTCCTTATTTATAATTCTCCAAGATACTACCTTTTCTTCGATCATCTCCTTTTCAGCTTATCATCTTCATCTTTGGGCACTAGAATGACACATTTTCAGATGATCACCATGTGTATGTGTCTAAGGGGAGATAGAGATGGTACTGCTTACATAACTTGATGTTATTTCATAGGATAAACAAGAAAAAATGTCATATCACGTAAACAACCTTGGATAATTTGTACCAGTTCACCTTGTGCCTGGTCTAGTAATTTTCTAATACCAAGTAAATGGAAACATTTCAAAGAAGGGTACATGAGGACTGTGTTCCTCAAGGTGAGATTTTTTTTTTTTTTTGCGGGGGAGGGTTTATAAAGCTCTGATTCTATCCCATCAAGACATATAGACATAGAGGACATTGGCAAGTATTTCCTTTTCTGTATCATCGCTGGGGGTCACAACTGGGGTTAGCTGGCTGTCCCTGGCACAGAAGTCAGCGATGATCCTTGCCTGGGGCACCTGGGCAGACTTCATTGACAGGTACTCCACTCCCCGGATGCCGTGGCACGACATCGCCTCTGTGGTCCATGGGAAGGCGGCTCGTGACGTGGCGCGTCACTTCATCCAGCGCTGGAATTTCACGAAGGTACGTGAATGGTTTTGTCATGATCAAGTGCCCAGGAAGTGAGGCTGGCCTGCTGGAGGGGACACCTAGACGGTTGGCAGTCAGGGGTAACAGTGGCCACAGCTGTGCCACCCACCTGTCCTTGGGTCCCTAGTCATCAGAGCACCTGGGCCTCTGGGTAAAAGAACAGGATAATATTTCTGAGCCTTCACATTGCAAACCATTTAGAGAACAAGAGGACAGATGTTAGTATCAGGGCCCATGATGAGTAACCCTTTAACTGTCTGGGGCAGAGCATGGATTAAGTGTCTGGCGCGGCTGGGACTGAGAGTAGCATGAGGGCCATTGTGGGAGTGAGAGCCTTGTTAGATGAGACAGCGCCCGCCTTCAAGTCCTCCCAACCCTGGTCTGGCAGGAAATTCAGGTCCATACTTCTTCTGACTGGAGGCAGAGACCAAAGTGAGCAGTGGGAGGAGATGGATCCATTTTTCTTTTCTCCAGTTTGTGTCATCTTTAGTCCTCTTTTATTGCTTAAAAGAATTTGACCTAACATTTATAAGTACCTGTCATCCAGTTGTTAATTAAGGTTCTGTTTTATTTAAATGATGGTGAGGCAAAATTCTCCTGATAATTGCGGGGAAAGGATTTAGTTTTATCAACAACTTAGAGTCTGGTCTTATTTTTTATTTACATAACATTATAAAAATTTAGCAGGAGTTCTTAGAAAATAAACAAAGGATATGACTTTTAATCCATGGGACTGACAAAGGACAAAAAGACTACAAATACCAGCAGTTGGGTTTGGAATTCTTAGTGCTCTTATATATTCTTCTCCTAGTGGATTTATTGGTATAACACCAAAAAGCTTTTTCAGAAGTATACATCCTTTGACGCAGACATTCAGGTATTTAAGTGATTAAAAAAAGGCATCCAATAAAGTGACATATTTTAACATTTGTCCAAGTAATTCAAATAAAATGAGAACTGAAATGCTTATTAGTAAGAATTTATTAAACAAATTGTAGTTTTTCCAGACAATGTCACTATGAAGTTATTAAAAATGATACATAGTTTTATATTGCTGTGACAACATAGCTACTACATAGTAAAAAAGTTACTTTATAAAACAATATTCCTGTTTTTGCAGTTTTACACCTCTATGAATATTTATTATATTAAACTTTCATTATAAAGAGAAAAGAATACATGCTCACTGTAAGACGCAGGGAAACAGGGGAAATAGAAGGAAAACAAAACAAAAATAAATTATACCCTCTTCACCTAGAAACCTACACTTTTGATGTTTTTCTTCTTCCTTTTCAAATGAACTTGAATTTTTATATAATCACAAAGTAGGAGAAATCACCTATTTTCTCATTTGAATCTTTTTTTCCTGTTTTCCTTTAGATTATGAAATCAAAATATAGGTCCCTTTCTTATCCTTTTCTGCTTCCAAAATCTCAAACAACAGCCCATGAATTAAAATACCAAGTGCCTGGATCTGTCCCTGCCAATGTACAGGTAAGTCTGGCTTTTCTTTTTCTCAGAGTCCTAGTAGGTAAAATTAATCTTATTGGACTAAGTGACTGTAACATTGGTTTTAGATTGTTCAGTAAGCATAACCCTGAAACAAATCTGAATGGATATTTTAAAATTTAGTATTATATTTCTTATTTAAAATGTATTCAGTGCATCCATTTTTAAAAAGCTTTCCTATAGATACATACAAATGCATGTCCTTAGAAGAGTCCAGTCAGGAAAGGCCTGTCCTGTATTTCCTTCTGAAGTGCCTCCAGTAATTCTGAGACGGTACCAGTTAAACACCAAGAATGTGGCTGATACGTAACATCTAGAAAGCTAGTTGGAGTTCAATCTCATTTTAGCTTCTAGTGAACCAAATGCTTCTTAGAGGCTCTTTTAGTAGAATATGGAATTTGTTTAATAGAGTTGCAGACTTGCTATCCTAGCCAGTCCAACCATTTCAAATTACAAATAAGAAAATTCAGATCCAATGGCGCTAAAAGACTGTCCAGGGTCACCTAGGTGGTTATTGATAGTGATGGAGCATGAAATCCTAGACTAGTCCAGTGTTAGCCAGTCTGCTCCTTCTACCAACTCCAGCTCAGCCCTCTGGAGATGATACCAGAACAGAAGTAGGATGCCCACCTTTGGCATTGGCTTGTGTTCAAAGTTATGGCTCCCAGCATCTGCAGTATTGCTTAAGTAAAAATCCAGGAGACTAACACATACTAACATACTAACATACTAACACATACTAACACCACTAATATGCATGATTTGGAGTCTAGTGACTAAGACTCTGTAAATGAAATGTCTAAATCAGTTACTTTGTACCATATGCAGGTAGAGGTGTGTATGTAAGAGATAAAAAGACATTTCAGACCATAGATCAAATAACAGAACAATCAAAAAGATAAACCACTAGAGAGAAAGAACTATAGCATACACTTAGTCATCCCAAACTAAAGGGAACAACCAATTTTAACTTAGAAGCACAGAGAGACACACATTCATCAGTAAGGAACTGAATATTTTATGAGCCTGTTTAATTTTATCTTAGTTGGAGGGAAAATTTACCCTGCTGTAAGATAAATTAGAAGGCTTGAATAACAAGAAAACAAGGGAATTTCATTTAAGATGACATTAAATTAACTTGGTGATCAACTTATCAAAGTTAGCAGATGCTAATTAAGCATCTGTTGAAAATATATTGCTGGGAACTGTGTATTTTTATGATCAAGAAAGGATGTTTTATTCCAGTGTTGCATAGACATACATCTTCTGAGGCCTGTTGGTAAAGACCTGTTTTACAAATTCTCATTCTGCCACCCGATAAGGTTGATAATATTTAGCATGTCCACTCTGTAAAATGCTTCCCTACAATCACCTTCTCCAGCGGTGCTGGGTATTATGTGAGAGATGGAAGGTCAGATCAGTGAGCTTTTGTGATATGCTCCTGTGTTCATCCCTGGAACCTACTAAGGAACCTACCAAGCTAATTGATATGAAAGAAACTTTGCTAAAACTCACTCATTCATTCATTCACTCCATCAACATGTTTATTTAGTACCATCTTTTTGCACAGTGACATCAGTACACACTCAGATACTGAGGGGGTGACAAAAAAGGAGTTCTCTACCTTGGGGAACTTATCTCTGGGAGAGAAAGCTGTGAGTTCAAGAATTCAGTTAACAATACAGGATATGTTCTGGTACTTAATACATCTATGAAAGTATGGACCAGCAGGCTGTAAGAATTTGGCAAATGAGAGGGACAGCACTGGGTGTCCCCTCAAAGAATAAGCCGCGTGCTCTTAGAGAGTAGGTACATGGAGTTTAGATGGCATGAAGTCAGATTTGGGGTGCCCCAGAGTGCTGGCCTGGTTCGTTTAGACCTGATCTTATAGACTATAATTAACTTTGGAACTTGTTCTTCATCTGGTAAGTAGCATGATCCATGACTGTTTTCTGAAGATTGACTAAGATCAGTTTCCCAAACTGGGTTTGCCTATGAAATGCTAATACCATCCACCCCAATTTTTTTCCCATATAACATCTTTGCACAATTTTTTAAATGCTGGACTTTTTAGTGTCTTTGTTGTGCTGATGTGTATCATGGAGCCACTAAAGTAAGCAGTATACAGATGGCCAACAGGCACATGAAAAGATGTTCCTACTCCCTGGCTATCAGGGAAATGCGAATCAAGACAACAATGAGATATCGGCTTACACCTGAGAGACTGGCTATTATCCAAAAGGCTGACAAATGTTGATGAGGATGTGGCGAAAGGGAACACTTTTACACTGTTAGTGGGAGTGAAAATTAGTGCAACCCCTATGGAAAACAGTGCGGAGATTCCTCAAAAAGTTGAAGATGGAAATCCCATATGATTCGGCCATCCTGCTTCTGGGTATTTACCCAAAATATAAAAAACCGGTCATTTGCAGAGATTTATGCACTGCCATGTTTGCCACAGCCCTGTTTACAATAGCTAAGCACTGGAAATTACCTAAGTGCCCAGTGTCAGATGAATAGATAAAGAAGATGTGGTGTATATATACAATGGAATATTGTACAGCCCTTAGAAGAGATGAAATCCTGTCATTTGAATCAACATGGAAGGATCTAGAGGGGATTATGCTAATTGAAATAAGTCAAAAGAAGAAAGATAGTTAGCAGATGACCTCACTCACAGGTGGAACTGAGTAGACAAAACAAAGGAACAGAAAAAACATAACGAACCCTTGGACACTTGCAACAAAACTGAGGTTACCAATAGGGAATGGGATTGAGGCCAGGGAGCAAATGGTGGTGGAGCCCACTGGCCAATAGTGAAGAACACTTGGTGATTTGGTAGAGGGCAGGGTATGTTGACATATATATCTAAGGAACGGGGAGCCTATACATATGAGTTTATTTTAATGTGTAAAAATTTAAAAATTAATTTTAAAAAAAGAGCAAGCATGCTGTGAGCATTTTCCAAGCTTAATTATCTGAGGGGCTCCCAGTTTTGTCTCACTTCCGTTTCCGTCACTGAACCAACACACTTTGGGACTTGAAAGTTTAAACATAGGAAGAATTTACTAAACTAGAAAGAGAATGAAAGCAAGGCGATAACAAGTTAATTGCAATAATTCTAGCATAACCTAATTTCATATTCATAAATTATTTTGCTTATCGAGGACTCCCCTGTTCCTGCTTTAAAAAGTGCTAGACCTCGCAAAACCTGTATCCCTACAAGTTGTCAGCAGAGATTTTTCAGTGCTCCTCAAACAGCTCCAGCTGAGAAAATAGTGGGTGCAACCCACCAGGACATCTTTTGAAAGCAGGAAGGTCTGAGATGACCAGAAGCTGACGAGACGATATTACCCAGCTCCATTTCTCTTTTTCTGCAAGCTTCTGACCACAGTGTTGATTCACTTTATATTATTTGCTGACTCTAAGCATTATTCATCTTTTTTAAGACATTGTTGTTTTAAGTCACGAACATATTAGAGGATGGACACAATGATCTAGTCCAATCCCTGGTTTTCCAGAGAACCCAGCTGAGAGAAGGGGGACAGGACCCTGGCTGTAACAGGCTATATAATGTTCAAAGTTTATTGCCATATTTTCAAAACTTTTGCTCTCTTAGTTATTGTGCAGTAGTGACCAAAGACTGTTACACCCTCTTGATTAAAGGAAGTTAATACATTTATCCTTAGGTTTTTCATTCATAACATAATTCCGTTATCATAAGCTGAATGAACTGTAAAGGAGTCCTGTAATGTAGCAAGAGGAAGAGGACACTTCTAGAGTCATACCTTGTTCAGTTCCCGGATTCACTAAGTATGAGCTGTGTAACCTTAGGAAATGACTTCACCTCTCTGTGCATTTCCTTCTTCTTTGTACAGGGATCATAATAGCATATGTCTCATAGGGTTGTGGTGATGGTTAAATAAACAAATAGAGGCAAAGCACTTAGAAAAGTACACTAGTGTGAATTAAATCAATAACAGCTACTATCTTCAAGCTTTCTCTAGTATTTTCAAAAGTTTGCAACAAGAAAGTTGGCATTTCTCTGGATGGATCACCAGACTAGTTCTGATGATAAACTCCTATTACCATATATGTATTGAAATGGTGAGAAGGAACATGTGACACAGTAAAGTAAATAATAGATTCAGTTCATGTTATTCTGTCACCTGCAGAAGGGAAGTCAATATTTAATATTTTTAATACAAAAACATTGGGCCTAATTGTTCTCGAAGATGTCCTGCTGGTAATTCTGTGTCAACCCTGAGGCACAGCTGTTGAAGGGTGTCAGAGAGGGCTAAGGAGACTAGATCTATGACCGACAGAATGGACACTGACCCCATCAACATGATTTTCTGCTTCTAAAAAAAGTCAGCTTGATCTGAGCATTGACTTTAGTAGCTTCCAACACTTTAAAAATAATCTTAGGTGTTTCTCCTCAAGACTGGCCTTTCTCAGAAGGCTTCCAAGAGTACTTAGAGAAAGGCTAGCAGGGAAAAGACAGAGGGGGGTGGAGGATAGTTGGTTTTAAAACTTCGTGTGCACAGGGTATTGAAAGGAACTTGATTTCTCCCCAAAATAAATGACCTAGGTTTCTGAAAGCTGTTATTACCACTTCAGATACATGATCAAGAAACACTTGACATGTATAGTAAGTTAAAATAAAATGTCTGATGCCAAATTATCATCGACATAGAATCAATACATAGGAATCATTATTTTCGTTAAGTTCATCATCTTATAGTAGAAAAGCCATTCCTTAGACAATCATTGGTGAGAAATTCTACCAAATCAAGGAAAATAATTGCACTGGAGTCATGTCTTTGGTTTATGTCTAGAAGAAGGAAAGAAAGAAGGGATGGATTGATGGAGGGAGGGAGGGAGGGAGAGAGGAAGAAAGGGAAGGAAAAGAGGAAATTTTCAGGCAAGTGTAAAGGGCATAAAAATTATAATACTGAAAAAATTTGTTCCTACATTTGGGCAAAATTTCCAAATGACACTCCAAAGGACATCACTGTAGAAATCAGTATAGATTTCAGAGGAAAGCAAAGTGTTCTATATTGCAATAGAAAACGTAGGTAGGTGAGGGTGAAAAATGCCACTTATTTCTAAGGAAATATCTTAACCACAAGTGGTAGTGTTCATGTGTAGATCACCCTTCATGCAGTCACACTTTTTGTGTGCTGCTGTGGATCTTGGCTGGCTGATATCATGCTAAGAATGCCCAGCATTGCACTAAGCTTCTTATCTATTCTCATTGAATACTTGCCAACCTACACATCGTACTCCTGTTCCAACCCAAATTTTCGCAGTTGAGAAACCTAAGATTCTGAGAGATTAAGAAAAGAAAAAAAACACACAGTGACTAAGTGATGGGAGTCAGACTGGGTTCTAAGCCATCTGACACCAACAACTGAGGTCACAATTGTTCAACAGCGTGACTGTGTCCAGGAAGAACTGGGATGGTCGCTGCCCCAAGGGCTGCAGGTCACTCTTATCTTTTGTTATCACCTGTTGCCACAGTCCCACATCCATCCTCAACTCTTATTTTGTTTCTTTCTGGTTTCCTAGAGTCCCTAACTATACTTTTTTCCCTGGATTTCTTTTCCCTTAAGTCTCATTCTTCAAAACTTACATTTTCTTCGTCTCTAATCCCGAGGTTAACTCAGAGTTAACTTTTCCCTGATATTCAGGCAAAAAGTTCATCCTCTTCAACTGATTGCCTGCTGTGACATGAATGGGTGACTCATAGCTATAGAGAAATGGCTCTTGAAAGAAAGAGCTTGATAATATGAGGCAGATTCTTGGAGAAAGTCCATTATTTGTGCGTGCTCCTGCCCTCTGTATTCTCAATGCAGACTCGAAGAATGAGGTTCCACCTGAGCACATCTTTCTCCCCAACCCATGCCATGGTGGGCTTCCTGTGGATGCCAACATCTGCCTGAGAGACATGGAAAATGTGCTTTTGTCCTGACAGTCTCTAGTCCATGATTTACTTAGGGCTTCGGGAAATACAAAAGGGTTAAGATATGCACTGAATGTATAGGAAATAAAACCGTCACAGAAAGAGAGAAAATGAAAACTTGGAGTAAGTACTAAGAAAGTTTTGAAAGTTTTCCTTAGAAAGAGACTTCCCCATTTCAGCCCATATATTCAGTGGGGTCCCACTTTATGTAAGAGGACCAGGGCTTGTGAATAAAAAGATTATGTTGTAATTTTAAAAAATAGGAAATGGTACAAAGGCAAATGATTGGTTCTAATTAAATGTTAGGACTAAATGTAAAATCAGAAATATGCCCTTTTTATAGGCTTTAAAATTGTGTATTCAGAGTGAAGGGTGAAAAACACAGGTTAGATTTGATGATCATGATACTTGGTTCAGTAAGATAAGCCACAGTTTTGTATGTGTGAGAAGTTTGAAGCTTGTCTCAATTACATTGGTTTGAAACAAAAATACAAGACATGTTAGTCGGGCAGTTCAGAAAAAGAAGAGAGTAAGCCTTAAATTTAAAGCAAAAAGACTCCTGTAGACCATGTGAATTATTTGACTATTTAAAAACAATCCAGACCATCTAGCCTTTAAAGCATTTCAGCTGATTTGCAGCTGACCTTGGCATTTCCATGGTTCCAGGTTAGATGAAGGGCAAAAGCAAATTCACATTTTCAGTTCATCTTGTGATAACAGGCAGATTTTAACTCACTAGAATAATTGTAAATGAATGATAAGCCCAAGTAATTTTTTCCCATATTACCTGAAGGATAGATGCAAATTTAACCAGGAATTATGGCTTTTTAACATACAGTACATTTTTATTATGAGAAAACAATATTGATTTGAATTCCTTGATAGATAATGTTATGTGATGTCCACATTCTTTGTTTTGATGGGGATCAGGGAGGTTCTCCTCCATGTTTGCTTGTGTTCTCTCAGAGCCTGGTAATAAAATGTTCTTTTGACTCATAAGTTAATTAATTTTAACTATGTACATGCCTCTAGAAAGGGAAACATTTGCCATTTCCCTTCATACAGAAGATGACAAATAAGTGACTTTCTTCCTTTCCTATTCATGGTACCCATTGACCAGCAACCCTAGATTTCTCACCCCAGTGTTTTTTATTCCAAGGATCCTCTTCAATATAGGTATTCAGGAAGCCACTTCAAATCATTTAGACTTGACCTGTGAGTTGAAAGTACTTGATACTTCTAATGTATATCTGATGTGATTGAGTTTATTGAATCTTTGAAAAGAGCACATTTTGAGAGTGAGAGGGAAAGGTAAGTATATATAAGGTTTCTTGATTTGAAGTGATGATTAAGAAGTTATCACCAAGAGTAGTATGTAAACTTGGCCTATAACTTTTCACAGAGATAAATATCCCATATAGTAAAAACTTACTACCTGACACAGGCCATAGCTCTTTGTGTTCAAAATGCAATTTTTGTTTCATAGCAGCTCTGTGTGTGTATGTGTGTGTATGAGAGAGAGAGAGAGAGAGAGAGAGAGAGAGAGAGAGAGAGAGAGAGAAACAGTGGAAGGAAAACAGCCTCTGTGAGATTATAATGACTTGTTCAGTGTGACTAACCTAGAAAGTATAGCACTGTAACACAAAAAAAATTCCTATTTTTCAAGTATACTATATACTTTTATACATTTTTTCCAGAGTTATGTAGCATAGATCAGTATGTATGATATAAGGATTTTCTCAAGGTAGCCTGCATGTTCAGGACTGTTCATCTTAGCAGCGAAATCTAACATAAATTTGAGTGTTCTAAGAACTGACATGTATATTTGTTCAACCTTTGTTCTTCCTACCAATGAGTGATAATGTATTTTCTTGAGGATATGAAATCAAGATATTTTCCTAATGTGGTTCATAGATATTTAACTTTTCCTTGTGAGTTTTCTTTTGAATTATTTGACTGTCTGTTTACAATTAAATGTTACAATTTAATTGCACATATTCATCTGATAAAATTAGGTAATATTTTGAAGGGAGTTATTTTATAATAAATACCTCATACTGAATAAAGAAAGAACATTTTGAGGAAGGCAAATAAATTATTTTTGGTAAGCACTAGGTTTGAATTTCAATAGCCTTAGAGATGCAATTATTAAAGTTATCGATTAGAGCAAGAATTTTGCCAGTTGTATAATAGATATAAATAACGATTATATATTGGATCATTTTATGCATTCCAAGTAAAAATGGGTCATTTGTAATTTTCACTTTCAGTTTATCTCATGAGGTACAGATTTTTCAATATTTATTTAAATCAGTGAGAGTATTTTTATAATGATTCTTCTGTGATATCATACTATTGCTTAGGGAAAGTCAGTTAATAAGTATTGACCACCTACTGTGTGTCCAGAATTATCATGCAATATTAATTAGAATGCAGAAAAGAACTACAATCAATGGTTTCATAGTGTTGAAAAAGTCTTCCGTGTCATCTTTCTCCCGTACCCATCCTGCTCTGAAACATCTCTGGCATGATCCATCACAGCTCAAACATCTCCTGATGTTCTCATTAATAATAACAAACACTTATATAGCACATAAAAAGAGCTAAGCTTTCTTCTGCATAATTCAGAGTCATTCATTTAATTCTCTCTATAACCCTGTTAAGTTTGACACTCAATTTTATAGAACAGAAATGTGAGCTACAAAGAGGTTAAGAAACTTGACCATGGTCAAAGACAGTATGTGACTGAACAAAGCATAACCCCTATTTTTGTTGGTTTATTAACATATACTCAGATGTCTGAACTAGAAGCTCTTACTATAAACCAGGTGGAAGCAAGTGAGTATCTGATGAGAGGGAAGTAATAAGAAAGTTAAGTTGAACGGACACCCAAGAATCAGTCCATCAATTAAAGGCAAAATCAATATTAGATGTCTAAATGAGTCTTTTAGAATGTATTCATCTGAAAATATCAATTTATCAAAAAAGGAATAATCACATTATGAAGTCACAGCTAAGGTGATCATATTATGTGGTTCAAACCATATGTTGAAGTGGTACTATTAATAAATACATCAAAGGAAAAGTCATTCTGCTGTTGTTGTGGAAATCATGGGAAAAGAGCGAAACTCATCACCCTGCTCGTAGACACCCAGTAGGGACTTCTGAAATACTTCTGGTAGAAACCATACCTTGTGATTTCCAGTTTTGAATGAAAATAATCCTAGGTGGAGTAGGGTATATTCAGAACTCAATTTCCAGCTGGACTCCTGTGCTATGACCAGTTTCCTACCCACCCTTAACCCACACGTGAACTCAAGTCACTGCAATCAGTTAGTTGTTTACTTCCTAATATTAATACATCTGGTGTTTTCTCCGTTGTCTTATGTTTGCTGATTTCTGATTATTTCCTATAGTTACTGCGCTCTGCCGCTGACTGGTCTGCTGGTATAAAGTACCACGAAGAGTCCATCCACACTGCTTACGTCCACGTAATAGAAAACAGCAAGCACTATATCTATATAGAGGTAAGTCTTGCTCACATTCAATCGTGTGACAACCTGCCTTTCCACAAATATCATACAGAGGTTGCAAGGTCCCTGAATTCAAGACCTGCTATTTTAATACATGTATGTTGAGATGTGAAAAGGCCTGGGGTAACCTGATTTTGATTTCCCATCATACCTGACATTTGCTTTGCATTTTCATTAACTCAGTCCCCCAAATTCCTGCTGTCAAAATGTGTCAACTCACTGCAATATTATTAGCCAGAAATACCCCAACATGGATACACATGATTGAATTTGGCTTGAGTTGGAGGGTAGGTGAGGCATGCACTGCTTCTGGAGAACACACACTGGGGTAAGGTGCTAAAAGAGACCACTGGGTGCCACTGGTTTGAGGATATTGTGGTAGGGTGAATGTAGGGAAGAGAACATAGTAAAAGAAGATGTAATGCACCCCTATGTTCATTGCAATGTTATTTACAATAGCCAAGGGCTTGAAACAACCTAAGCGCCCAATAAAGGATGAATGGATAAAGAAGATGTGGTATATATACAAAGTGGAATACTATTCAACTATCAAAAAGGTTAAACCTGCTATCTGCTACAACATGGTTGTAACTGGAGGATATTTTTTAAAAGAAAGGTACAGGAAGGAATGGAAGTGAGGAGGTAGGCAGGCAGGAAGAGAGATAAGAAAGGAGCATCTTTATTTACTTTTATTTAGTTGTTCATCTTGTTTGTTTCCCCTGGCCCTGGGATATGAACCTAGTTCTTAGGATTGGGCCCCACCAGAGATGTCAGATTTAACTGCTACTCCACCAGGGTGTGCCAGACCTGAAGGGAAATATGCTTAGTGAGATAAGGCAGAGGAGAAAGACAGACATCATATGATGTCACTCATATGTGTTATATAGAGATATCAAGCAAACAAATGTACTAAATTAAGCAAGAAATAGACTTTGAAAAATGAACTAAATCAAACAACAATAGAATTCTAGCCAAACAAAGGAATGCATAAAGAGAAGGGGAGGAGGGTAGAGGCACAAGCTGGGTAAAAGGGGGTTAATTGTATAGTGAAGGGAAACCTGCAAGAGTGGTAGATTTAATGTATTATATAAAGACGTTGATTTACTATGCTGTGTACCTTAACCCTATTTAATGTTATAATGCAATATGCCTTCAATAAAATTGCTTTTAAAAAAATAAAAAAGATATGAGAATATTAAGATCAGGTACCACCTTCTTTAATCCCATGTGAGTCACTATTCAATATAGAGCTTTTTCAGATGCCAGAGTTTATATTCAGAGAATAAGAGAAAATCTGGAAAGATTGATTTAGTTTTGGAACCTTAATTATTCTTCAAAGTGAATCTGAAGGTAGCTCAGAGGTACTTGGAAAATTCTGAAAAAATAATGTCATGATCATGAAAAAAAAAAAATCAGAACACTTCTGTTTTTATTTTAGTCTTTTCTTTCCTATGAGTTTTTTTTAAAATATGTGGAGGTAAGCAGGTCAGCTGGGGAAACCCTTCTACCTCAATTTTCCTTCCCCTTGAATCCTGATCTTCTCCTGTCCCACGCAGTGATCATTCACGAAAGGCAAGGTAGCGAGAACTGAGCTTTATTCACTTCACAGGCTTGGAGAGAGAGAGAAGGCTAATTAAAAATATTAACAGGCTAGATACAGTGTGATGAGATTATGCAACAGAACAAGAAACATTAGTGGAAAGTTAGTGAACTCTGAATAAAGTCTGGAGTTTACTAATAGCTAATGGACTATCAACTTCAGTTGTTATAATCATGTAAGATGTTAACGGCCGGCTCATATGTTACCCAGAATCCTTTTGCTTTATACTTTTTTAGTACCGTTAAATCAGTTTTTCTTTTTAATGCTACTACAGTACTATGTTAAATACTATGTGAGATACCATCTTAGATAGATACACATGGCTGTGGACATGCCTGTAGCTGAGGAAGACATACAATGAGATAAAATGTATGACAATGTAGAATTTTTCATAAGCATTTACACAATATCTGAATATGAAAAGAATGGAATTTCTCTATCATGTTTGGAATGTCCTGTTGTTCTCTGAATGTAACCTGCAAAGATTTGTATGATGATAATTTAGCCTTCCACTCGACTAAGATGTTGTATGTGAGATCACTTAATAATGCATGAGAACTATTCTGTCGTTTATTTTCCTGAGCGAGTTTAGTAATTAGGATATGTCTGCTATGTAAAACATGTAAAGAAACATCTCAATATAGTTTTTGTTTCATACCATATATCTATCTGTGGATATAGGTAGATACAAACATATACATATGCATATAGAGAGATGTGCAGGTGTATACTATTAAATAAGAAAGACTTACATGATTGTCCTATTTATTTCCCTTAGAATCAGTTTTTCATAAGCTGTGCTGATGACAAAGTTGTGTTCAACAAGGTTGGCGATGCCATTGCCCAGAGGATTCTGAAAGCTTACAGGTAACGTTCTTGGCATTTGGGGGAGTTGTCACTGTTAGCTGTTGCTTGCATTTCCTGCAAAAATGGCTTTTGAAAGCTCATTTTTAAAAAACTGTCTTTTTCTCGCAGGGATGAATTTTGTTCAGCTAGGAGTAGGTCATTGATTCCTTAAATCTGAGTCAGTTGCAGAGTATTTTTAGTCCATTTTTGAGAGAATCAGAATGTTTCCAGGGCACAGTCATTTTTTCCTGTCCAATCTTTTTCCCACGTTAGATTTATGATTCAGTGCATTTAATGGCTGATGATAGAGTATGGTCCCTTAAAAATCACAATTAAAGTCATACTAGTTTTTCTATAGATTGTCTTTAAATTCTTGTTACCCTCTGTCTTATTTCTTCAGCTCATGGGAGTATGTTTTAAATAATATTCTTATTAAGATATAATTCAGATATTATGCAGTTCTCCCACTTATTGTATGCCATTCAGAGACTTTTAGTGTATTCACAGACTTGTGCACCATTATCTAATCAATTTTAGAACATTTTTACCACCCAGAAAGAAACCATCTACCTATTAGAAGTCGCTGTCCATTCTGCTACCCCTTTACCCCTGGAAACCACTTTCTCTGGAGACTTGCCCTGTCTGAGCATTTCATGTGAATGAAATCCAAGAATATATGGTCTTTTGCGACTGCCTTCTTTCTCCTGGCTCATCATGTTGTAGAATGTATCAGTATAGTATTTATTTTTATTTTCAGGTAATATTCCATTATCTAGGTATAGTATATTTTATTCATCCATTCATCAATTGGTAGATATTGTTTTGTTTTGTGTTTTTGACATGTTTCATTACTCTGGGGGTAATAACTATGTGTAATATTTTCAGGAATTCTAAGATGTTTACAGTTTTGGCTCTTATATTTAGGTCTTTGATTCATTATGAATTATTTTTTACATCTCTTGTGAGGTAGTGACCCACATTATGTTAGAGTATCTTTTATTAAAAAGACTCTCCTTCCCCCACTGAATTTTGTTGGCCCCTGAGATGATTTCTTTGAATGGCAGAATTTAGCTTTGCGAAAAAAGGCAACAAAATAAACAAAACCATTATATTTTAACATCTCTTTCCTTGAACACATGCAATGGGGAATGTTAAGTACATCTACACTGGAAATTAAAATATGTTTTGACTTCCAGTGTCATGTGGTACTTTGATTTATTTTTTTTCATATAGTATGTAGGGCATTTTAGACATAAGAACATTTTATAATAGTAAATATCAGCATTTTATATGATTCACAGTGTATCTATAGACTCTTGCTCAATCTTCAAAGCCACTCTCAAAAGTAGATCACAGTTTTGTTGTTTTTGTTATTATATAACAAAATGTTAACTATATTGTTGTATTTTGTTATTATATATTATTTATAGAGTTAAAAACAAAATTTAAGAGGGGATGTGACTTGTGTAAACCACTGACAACTCTAGGCAAAAATGGATTACAGCCCAAGTCTTTGGACCTCTGACCCAATGTCTCACCCCATACTACGTAAATCATACTTATTAATGGTTAGGCTTAAAGAATCCTTCAAGGCTGCCCCAGACTGAGGAAGGCAGGTGGGACTTTTCCTTTTCTCTTCTCCCAATGCCTGGTTATTGGATGCAGGTTGACTCCTAGAAATGGAAATGACCTTGATGAGGCAGGTCCCTTTGACCTATGAAGGCCAATTCCTGGGGAAAGAATGTGAGCATGTAATAAACAGCTAACACTCAGCAGCTGAGGGGATGGCTGTCTTGTTCAGGTGGTTAGGGCCTCTGAGGGGTGTCCTACAGCATCCACCACATCTTGCAGGGTGTACAGTGGATCTCACACGTCACTTCATATTGAAATCACAATTAGACCTTTACCACAATACAGAGTGCAGGACTCTGGGCTTTTCTAGATCAGTTTCCTGGAATGGGACCCAGATACTTTGTATTTTATAATGTTCCACAGGTAACTCCACCTGTAACCAAGATTGCTTAGTATTTTTTAGAAGAGTACATATGAACATAAATATTAATGATGGTCTGTTCTTTACAAATTACCAATAGAATCTGTTTCCGAGGTGAATTAAAAAGTCTTGTTAAACACACAAAGATTTCTTGCATCCTTGCCAGTCTCCTGATTAGGGTCAATTTTTGTCTAATTTATGAAATTGCATTCTTTTTCTGCCAACAGATGTGGGAGTATCTGCTTTATACATTTGACAAAAGAGAAAAATAATTTTTCAAGTAATTTTAATAAGTTTCAGAAGTACATCAAATTAACAAATGAACTCATTGAACTGAGCATGAATCATAGATTTTGGAAATTGTGTTAGTTAATAAGCAGAGTAGGCTGAATCTTCACCTCACTCATCCCAGTGTTTAATTCCTGGTATGTGGTTTAATAAGTACTTATAAGATTTGTTTGTGCTTGAAAGCCTGAAAGAATAGTTTTCTTGAGCATATTAATTTTTCTTTAAAAATCTAGACTTCTAAAAGCATAGTATTTAGAAGGAAATTTAAGATTTTTTTTAATGGAACAATTCATGGATCCCGAGCTGCTCTTGAAAGGAAAAGGGATCCATGAGAAGGTGCTATGGTGGCATCTGTTGCCAATTGTCTTGGACACTTGGAGGTTCACGGAGCTCACTTAAGACTAGCATTTTGGTGCACCCTGTTGGGGTAGCGGTTGGGCTCACTCCACAAACATTCCAAGGTCCCAGGTTCGTGTCCTGGAACCTGGGGAAATAAGATCAACAGCAAAATAAAATAGATAAAATGCTTCTTCCTCCTTTCTCTTCCTGTCTGCACTATTTCCTAAAACAAACAAAAAAACAAAAACAAAAAAACAACTGGCATCTCAAGCTTACTTTTTAGAAAATGGAAATGAATCCACTGAATTTTACATGAACTGTGTGTCCCTTAGCTTTGATCTCCCAATAGGCTCACTTTCTTTGATAGTCCCATTTCAAAATGGGAAGTGTATCTCACCTTTGAACTTTCAGTGGATACCCTGTCCTGGAAACATATTCATTTCCCCCCTCTATAGCTTTACATGATTGTTCATCATCTGTGCTAATTGCAATTGTAAAATACATTTTCATTTAATAATTTCAGATCTGTGAGTTTGTATTATTTGAAAAGAGAAAGGTAGGATTAAGCAGCCCATCTTGCAAGCTGCCTGCAGTGGGGTCCTTATTCTTCACCAAGGGTCAGCATGTGCCAATCCCAAATTTCTCTCTCACCCTTCCTTCTTTGACTTCTCTGATCTCCATTCCTCTGAGCCTCAGAGCTTCCCTGTCAAAGTCACATGCCTAGCAACAAGTTTAATTTTGGCTGTTGGAAAAAGAATAGAATATAGCACAGAGCAGATGGAGGGAAATAATAGCATACAGCCTGACCAAGGAACACAGGCTTTCTTCCCAGGCCTTCCCACCCTGGAGAAATAGGACTCTTTAAATTGCCAATTCACTCCTCTATGCTAACTCTTGATTTTCCTGCCAGTGCTGGAATCTGGCCCCATCCAATTGCCTGAAGTGGTTTCTCTGTTCCCTTTACTTCCTCCTGGTTCTTTCTCAACAGAAACAAGTTTTTGTAATGCCTCTATGTTCTGATTCATGACCAGAAGCCTCAGAATACTGTTTATCCCTTGGGAACTCCAAATAGCTATGAGACTCTGCAGAAAACAAAAGGTCTACTCGAATAAGTAAAACTGTTTCAGAACTGGGATCAGCTCCCAATCCAATTGAAACCTGTCTTTACAATTTAAATCTGACCAGAGATCAGAAAGAAGAAATCATCATCGTGGTCAAATGTTGATTGGTTTATACCATAATTGAGGAAGCCAAAACACAGAGAACCAATTGATCCAGATGGAAAGAAATGTTAAAGCACCATGTGCCAGAAATGAATAGTTTCTAAATATGAAACCGTTTTTTGCTTATGGAAATTTGACATGCACAATTTTGCTACCTTGGTAGAAAGTCAGGAAGAGACTGTATTTTTCTCCATTATTACTACAAAGTTGATACCATCCAGTGAAAGTAAGCAGTTGTTTTAATACCTCTATGTTTTAATAGTAAATTGCATTTTCACAATTTTGAAAATTGCTCAAATTCTTCATGCTTGCTGTAACTATAGAACAGTTCCAGATAGGTTTGCAGTTCGTCCATGAATGGGTGATGTGGGGAATTCTTCTCTGGAGACTATGAAATCAGGACCAGATGACTGGAGACCTGCGTTCTCACTATAGCTACGTGACATTTTTAATATAACAGTTTGCCTTTCCGACACTCTATTTCTTTTTACCAACAAAGAGAATAATAATATCTGTTCTACCTAGCTCACAAGAATGGATATGAAAGCAATTTGAAAACCGTAAAGCACAAGTTCATGTATAAATTACTATGTTATTTCCAAGAAATTCATCATCTGGAAATATGCTAACTCACTATAAATTCGAGCAAAGACAAAGTAGCGTAACTACACAACACACCGTTTCAGAATTAGTATTTATGTTAGAAACAGAGTGTTTTAATTAAAGAGATGTCTAATGTGCCTTGTTTTAATTTATTAAATTGTTATTACTGAATAAGAATAACTTGCTTTGGTTTCCAGCCACAGATACGGATTCATCCTGGGTAAGTATGGACACATGATTAAAACATATTAGATGTGTTCTGCCAGAAAACTAGAGCTGATTCCTATTGGAATCCAATGCTAGATTCCCTGTTACTGATTTGCTAGCACCCTCTCTATAAGTACAAAATTAAGTAGACAACGTTCTGAGGCAAAATGTGAGAGCAGTTTTGCTCTGCTCTAATTTTAAGCACTGTTTAGTTTATTCTCTGAAGATGTACAAGTGTTCTAATTGAAATCACTGGTTGTTAACTGAATAACAATCTTATCAAATAGTTTTGTTTCCTTCAAGTCCTATCAGTTTATGAGATCACATAGGTTTTAGGAATACAACCTTATAAAACAAAATCTAATATAAGATACAATATTCACCACCAAGCATCTTGCTTCTGTAAATTGACCCCTTTTTCCTGATTTACCCATTTCTCCTTCCCTCTTACCGTCTTATAATGACTATTTTGTGATTATAGTCTAAAAGGTTGTTCTTATTTTGTTCATACATTTATTTTGTTTATTTATCTACCACATGTGAGTGAAACCATAGTGTTTGTCTTTCTCCATCCTACTTATTTCCCTAAACAGAATACCATGTTTCCATATATGTTATCGCAAACGGCAGGGTCTCATCTCTTCTGATTTCATAGTTGAGTAGTATTCCATTATGTATGTATGTATACCACATCTCCTTTATCCACTCATCCACAGATGAGCACTTAGGTTGTTTTGAACACGACTATTTTGAATAATACTGCAATGAACATGGGACACATATATCTCATTGAGTTAGCGTTTTCATGTTCTTTATATAAATACCCAGGAGTGGGGTATTTGGATCATATGGTTTTTCTACTATTATTTTTTGAAGACGATTCATACTGTTTTTCATAATGGCTGCTCAAATTTACATTCCCATCAATAGTGTGCAATGGGTTCCCTTCTCTCCACACCCTTGTCAACACTTGTTTCCCGTCTTTTTGATAATAGCCACTCTCACAGGTGTTAAGGTGATACATCATTATTGCTGTGACTTGCATTTCTCTAAAAATAAGAAGTGATAGATATTTTTTCCTGTGCCTGTTAGACACCTGTATGTTTTATTAAAAAAGTGTCTATTCAGAGACTCTGCCCATTTTAAAATCAAATTGCCTATTTTTTTGGTTGTTGAGTTTTATGAGGTCTTTAATAAAACCTTATACATGATATATTACACCTTATCTGATACATGATTTGAAAATATCTTCTCACTCAGCAGGTTGCCTTTTCATTTTATTCATGGTTTCTTTTACCACACAGAAGCATTTTAGTTTGATGTGGCCCCATTTGTTAACTTTTGTTTTTGTTTTCCTTGCTGTTGGAGGCATATCCACAAAGACATCAAGGCCAGTGTTGAAGAACTTTTCATCTCTGTTTATTTCTATGTATTTCATGGTTTCAAAAATTACTTTCAAATCTTTAGTCGACTTTGAATTACTTTATGTGCATGATGCTAGAGTGGTCTAGTTTCTTTAATTTTGGATTCCAGTTACTAGAGTTATCTCTTTTTACTTAGTCAGCTTTCCCAAAGGTATGCCAGTTTTCTGTAGCTTTTCAAAGAAACAGCTTTGTTTCACTGAGATTCTGAATTATCTTTTTGGTTTCTTTATATCTGCCCAATTTTTTTTATTTCCTTCCTTCTGCTGAATTTTAGCTTCAATTGTTCTTCAATTTCTAGTTGCTTTAGGTGGAAGGTTAGATTGTTTATTTGATATTATTCTTGTTTCGTGAGGTGAGCCTCGATGGCTATAACTTCTCTCTTTGTATTGCTTTTGCTGTATCCCATAAGTTCTGATAACTTGTGTCTTCATTCTCATTATGTTCAAGTATTTTCTTATTTTTCCTTTTATTTCCTCTTTCCACCAATAGTCATTCAGAAGCATGTTGTTTACCCTCTATATATTTGGAATTTTCCAACTTCCTTTTTGTGGTTGATTTCTAGGTTTTTGCCATTGTGATTAGAAAAGGCACTGCGTTTGATTTCAATCTCTGTAAATTTGTTGACGCTGTTTTTTGCCCCATGGAACATGGTCTGTCCTTGAGAATGTTCCATAAGCACTTGCGAAAACTGAATTTTGCAATTGTTGGATCAAGTGTTTAGTAAATGTCTACTAAACTCAACTGTTCTAATTTAAGACTGTTGTTTCCCTGTTAATTTTCTGCCTGGTTGATCTATCCATTGTTAGTGGTGTGTTTAAGTCTCCTACTACTATTTGTTTGCTGTCAGTGTCTCTCTTCAGTTCTGTTAATAATTGTTTATTTATTTTAAAGCTCCATCATTTGATATATAGATTACTAAGTGTTAAGTCTTCTTGCAGAATTGAACCCTTCATCATCACATAACATTGATTCCTGTTTTTGTTACCTTCTTTAGTTGGAAGTCTATTTTTTCTGATATAAGTATGGATGCCCTTGCTTTTTTCAGATTATCATTTGATTTTAGGATTGTCTTCCCACTTTTGACTTAATGTTTGTTATCCAGAACTTAGATGGGTTTTTTGTATGCGGTGGAAATTTGGGTTTTGTTTTTTAATCCATTTAGCTACTGCATGCCTTTTGACTGGTGAGTTCAATGCATTAATATTTAGGGAGATTATTAATGTGTAACGGTTCATTACCATCTTTGCTACTGTTTTATGAGCATTGTTGGAGATGATTATTATTCCTTTGCTCTTCATTCTATGTTCTTGTGCTTTAAAATTTTCATGTTATGTGGTTTCCCTTTTCATTTTACTCTTTTTTATGGGTTTATGTTTTCAGACTACCCTGGGGTTTATATATGTTTCTATGCTTATAATCTTTTTAACTTGAAAGCAAGTTAACCATGAGTACATTCTAACAGTCCACATTTTTTTCTCTCCTCTTCCCCATATTTTATATTTTTTGATGCCTTGCTTCTAAGTGGGGCTTCTTTTCATTTTGTAGGACTTCTTTTAGCATTTCTTGAAAGACCAATTTAATTGTGATGAATTATTTTAACTTCTGTCTGTAAAACTCTATTATTCCTTCAAGTCTAAGTAATAACTCAACTAGGTAGAGTATTCTTAATTGGAAATCCTTTTCTCTCTGCACTTTTAAGATGTCATTCCATTCCCTTTGGATCTGTAAAATTTTTGCTGAGAAATACACTGTCTTATGGTGTCTCCTTTTTATGTAACTCATTTTTCTCTAGTTGTTTTTAAAATTCTCTATCTTTAATTTTTGTGATTTTAATTACAAAGTGTGTTAATGTATGACTGTTCAGTTCTCTTTAAGTTTAGAAATCTTTGAGCTTCCTGGTTTGAATGTCTGTTTCCTTCCCTGGGGTGAGGAAATTCTCAGTTATTATTTTTTTGAAATAAGGTATCTACCTCTTTCACCGTCATCTCTCTGGACTTTTATGATATAAATATTGTCCCTCTTATTGGTATGCCGTAAGTCCTGTATGCTGCCTTCATTTTACTTAATTCATCTTTTTCTTTGCTGGTCTGCTTGAATGCATTTCACTGCCTTATCTTCTAGCTCACTCATTTAATTGAAAGTTTCTTCCAGTCTACTGCTGAGCCCCTATATTGTTCTATGACTTCTGTTTGGTAGAGTCTTCTTGTTCTCCAAAGAAAAGCCACTCTGTTTTCCATTCCATGCTGTGCATACTCATGGATAAGTTCCCAAGTGTGGGGGTATCTGCTGAAGAGTCAAGTTCTTCAGTCACAGAGAGGGGTCTGTATCACTTGTCCTCCTTACAGGCCCCAGTGTCTTGGTACCAAGCTACATTCACACTGAGAATGATTGGTTTCTTTGAATATGAAGACACATGTCCCTTATCTTTGTGAAAATGCTCATCTTTGTTCTTCATCAAAGACCATAGTTGTTAAACAGGTATAGTTTTATTGTGTGTATGGAGAGCTGGTGGTGAGCTCAGGATCTTATAGTTCACCATCTTGGAACAATCTCCCATCATATTGAGAGTTTTCTTAATTTCTCTTGCTAATATTTCACTTTTCACATATAGAAATGCAACCAGAATATACATTGACTTTATAACCTATACTTTTTATATTCATTTATTATTTTAATTTTTTTCAGGAAATCTTTTGAATTTTCTAGATAGAAAATCACATCATCTGTAAATAGTGGCAATTTCCTTTCCTATTTGGATGCCTTTTATTTCTTTTTCTTGTCTAATTTCTCTGGTTAGGAGATCTAATATTATATTGAATAGCTGTGGTAATAGTGGGCATCCTCGTTGTTCCTGTTCTTAAAGGAAAAACTTCCAGCTTTTCACTGACATATCTGAGGCTAGCTGTGGGTTTGCCATTTGACCTTTATTATGTAGAGGTACTTTCCTTTTATCCTCATTTTTTTTTTTAAGAATTCGCATCATAAATGGTTGTTGAAATCAAGTAGATTTTTCATCTTTCCCCATCTCAGGTACTTTCCTTGTGTTACTTTGTGTAATTCCCACATCAACCTAATAAAGAAGATGTTTACTTGTCCCCATTCTATAGATGAGGCAGCTGATGCCAAGAAGTTTAGGTGATCTGCCCCAGTCATACGGCTATTGATTGACAGAACTAGCACTTCAGCGAAGTCTCTAGGACTTCAACGTACGTTCTTTCCCACTAAGCTACAAAGCTTCCCTTATTTCTAGGCAAGGAGAAATGGTCTGATGTTAAGCCTTCCTAAAATCTATTAGAAATCATTTATCTTAAAATTTAAAGATCAGACAACCTCTTTATTAAGTAATTAATTGATAAATAAAATAAATGTTAAGAAAACTCTCCATCTCATAATAACTATATCCTATAATTTGTGTACAAGCTGAAAGGACCTATTGTTTAAAAAGCCTTCTCCTAAAAAAATGTAAACCGCAGTTATAATAAAAGTATATAAAGATATTTAAATCAATTATACCAATGGCTGGTTTCACATTTTTGTCTGGAAGGATAACCTCTAAGTACTATAAGATTCTTGGAAGAAGAGGTTGCATGGAGGTAGAGAACACAGCAGGACATGGCAGAAGAACTTTAAATTTTGTTTTTAAAGGAAAGGTACAGGCAGGACTGCAGGTATATAGAAAAGCAGACAGGAAGAGAGAGGAGAAAGAAACATTTATTTATTTAGTTGTTCATCTTGGTTGCTCTTCTCAGCCCAGGGTCTCCAACCCGGGTCCTCAGGATGTATGTAGACTGTATCTGGTGACCTTATCTGCTAAGCTACTAGGGTGCATCTGGGACAACTTTTAATTTAGATCATTTAATTGTTTTTTGAGTCTAAAAATTAGATAAATGGTAATCTCACATAGTGAAATGGAAAGGTTATCAAGGGACAAGTCAGCACACTTTGAACTTGAGCATGTGTTCTGACAGAGAGGAAGGAAGGGAGTAAACTTCTTTGTCAAAGTGAGAATGAAATCAGCTGAGCTGTAGTGGGAACAGTTTAATAAACAGTTTCGTAGAATCTCATTTGAGGGTCACTGAAGGACGTGTCTGCCTGAAGTTAAGTTCAGAATAAAACCTCAGTCAGACAAGCTAAGCTAACCCTGAACATTCTTATATTCTTACATGCAAAAGTTTGTCATTTTAAAAAGATAAGCAATGAAAAAAAATGTATGTGTTTATGTGCATGCACAATGTATACTATTCCCTAACCTACAAAGTTACACATGTAAAATACAAAATCGGTGCAAATAGAATCAGCTTTGCTAAAGTCAGCTTTCCTAACAATTTTACCCAGTTCCCTTATTTGCTGGTGAGAAACTAAAGCCCAAAAAAGGATTACTGCATTTTAAAAGATTTACCAGGCACAAAATAAAATGGGTTATGTTCCAAAATTCTGAGAAGCTACAAATCCAATACTAATGTAACTGATACTGTAGTTATAAAGTTCTCTCCACCAAAAACACCAATTCCCAACCAGAATTCTTTCCATTTCTAGCAGCATTCACTGCCAAAAAATCTGCAACAATGAAAGGGTTTATACCACCTCTTGAAGTTTATGGCAATGAAATATGATCTATAAATCACAGAGTCTCAAAAAACATAAATAAATAAAAGTATTGTGAATTCCTCTAGAATCTTCTCACAGATCCTGGAGACCCCACCCCGAGTAAATCCTACTTCTCCTATCTGCCTTCCATGCTAAGGAAGGGCCACAGGTCAAGGAGGAAAGGATTTTGCAAAAGAGTAGAACGAAGAGGGAAATATGGAGGGAAGACAACTGTTATGACCGATTTTTAGGGTGATTAGATACAAGTAACTTGACAGGCATCACAAAGATTAAAAATAAGAGCCTTTAAAGATCTCACATTCTCATCTCCCTGAAAATATTGACTTTTTTCCCTATTTCCTTTTTGTCCATATTTATATAAACATATTTTCTGTTGTATTAAACTTATTTCCTTTCCCTATGACTTACCTGAATTGATTTCAAGTCCCATTTTCACACAACAGAAGGAAATTGAGTTTAATAACTATCAGATAAAGATGACTCACTTCAGTGATATCTCCTATTTCTGCTCTGTATTTACATAATCAGGTTGCTACCCAACCTGTCCCCTCCTCCCCAGCACATCCCATCTTTGTATCGATGCTTTGGGGCTCTGGATCTTTGGGAAGGGGCTTCCAGGTCTCAGTATTGATCTGTCTTAAACCTCTTCTGCATCAGCTTGCTGTAATTTTGTACCTCAGCCTTCTTTAGTCCTGCCTTTCTGCCGTCCTCTCTTGCTGCCACATCATATGGACTGGTACACAAGACTCTCATTGTTTCTCTGAGAAGGCCCTAAAAGGAAGTATCAGGTCCCATGGCTCCCAGACCCTCATGTTTGAAAGATGTTGATGGCTACCTGTTCTACCTGAAATTATGCTTAAGGGCAAAAGACACTGTCTCGTTTTTATTTCTTTACCCTCCTGACTCAACTTAAAGGATCTCCATCTAGTTCCCAAATCTGAGAAGTTGGCAAGTTCATGTCCTGGTTCCGTTGTTAGAGAACCACCATAGGAGCAAGCTCTGTCCACATCTCCAGTCATTGAACCAAGGACGTTAACACACTTAGGGGAAAGATTGTTTAATAATTCAGAGGGTCAGCCTGCCACATCTGGAATTGTCTTGCAGTTGTAACTTTGCTTAGAGACCACATTAACACAATATCAGAAGTATTTTGCTAGTAAGTCATCTTTAGTAGCTGCCAAAAGTTATGCCCATTGAGTGCTTGATAGCACAATTTAACCGTTCACCTATTATTCAACATTTATTTCCAGTTTTCAGATATGATAATAGCACTGCTATTTAAGAGTTAGTGAGTTTTTGAAAGAAAAACTTCTTGTAACAAAAAGCCTGAATGCAATTTTATAGAATTACTTCTGAACTAAAGTGGATGAAGTGATTGCCTGCATGATGGCTTGGTGCCTACTAGTGCTTATCTTGCTTTTAAGATTATAAATAATTCTGCACGTAGGGGCTTGGGTTCTTGCCCTAAACCGATTGCTATCATTTGTTCCACACCAATGTTGTAAGATGCCGTTTTTCCATGAGAACCTTCAGCCCCCAGGGTTTGTTCTGTGAATCAGATCAAGGAAGGAGACTGGGTTCTTCAAAGGCTAAAAACTTAAGCCACAATTTTATTTTATGGTTTTGAAATCCAGATCCCTTTTTTTTTCCTACAGCAGTAACAGTCTATGTAATTTCTGCTAATTTGTACTTTACATATTTCATCATTCAGGGAAGTAAAGAACTGCCGCATTGTTAAAAAACAGAAAAACTAAGTTTTATATGGAATTGATGGTACCATGAACAAAAAAAAAATGTGAATATGCTGAGTCCTACAAACTAAATTTGAAAGAATATTCTGTCTAAAGATACAAGGTTGTTATAGGACATTTTTAATATCCTACAAATGAAGTGTATATTTTGACGTCATTTTTGTTTTTATAAAACACAAGGATAAAAGGAGCCATCTTTTATAATTATCTGTTATTTGAGACCAACAATATGACTTCTAAGACTTTTTCAACAAATGTGAAAAATGACTTCTGTGGGTCAGCACACATACAAAATAGTTATTTTGAAATGGCAAAAAATTTGAAATAATCTATTAGTCTGCTAATAGAATACAGGTTTCAATATTCTGGCATAGATGTATGATAGAATAATATACTACTGTTGTTAAAAATATGAGCAGTTCTATGTCTGACATCAAAGGATTTCCAAAATGCACTAGTGAATGATAATGCTATTCATGAAAGTGTTTCAGCATTGTCAGTTTTATATGGAAGGAAAGAATACATATATTTGCCATTAAGTTCCATCGACTATTTCTAAAAGAACATGGAAGATGCTGCTCCATAGCAGAAGTTGACCTCAAGGAAGAGAAATGGGCCTTGGAGACAAAGGAACAGTAGAGAATTTTTTTGGTCATATAATCTTCTACCTCTTAGATTTTGTGAACATTTATTTTCTATTGGAAAATTTAACTTATTTGGCGGTTCTTCAAAAAGATCAACATCAAATAACTATATGACTCTGCATTTCCATTCCTGGATATATATAACCCCAAAACCTGAAAATAGGAACTTGATGCCCAAAACAGATACTATATGCTAGTTTTCCTTGCAGCAGTATTCACAAGTTCTCATGTGGAAACAACCCAGGTGCCCTTTAACAAGAGACTGGGTGAACAAAATGTGGTCTATACAGATAATGGAATAGTATTCAGCCGTAAGAAGGGAGGAAATTCTCACACATGTTACAGGGCAGATGAATCCTGAAGACATTATGTTAAGGGAAATTAGTCAGATACATAAGGACAAATATTGTATGATCCCACTTAACATAAAATATCTAGACTAGGCCAACAGAGATAGGAAGTAGATTAGAGATTACTAGTGATTACAGGGAGGGAAAATGGGGAAGTTACTGCTTCATCACTACAGTGTCAGATAATGAAAAGGTTTTAGAAATGCATAGGATGGTTGTGCCACATGTAAATACAATTAACACTGCTAACTGGTGTACCTAAAATGATTTAAATTGCGAATCTTACATATTCTACAACAATAAAAGAATTAAAATAAAAAGTAATCTAAAGGAAAATAATTCCTTTGCAGCTTAACCTATTACCTCCCCGAGGCTTCCCAGAAACAAAGATCCTTCCACCAGGACCTCCAGCTCACCAAGCAAATAGTACCAAATGCAAACTGTGTGCAAGGGTCCTTGGGTGGGCGCGAGACCAGAGAGCTATGTGGACTTACATAGTGTGTTTCCAGAGACCTTATCACAGCCCTGGGCAGCAGATGTGCGTGTCACTACTGTGTGAAGCCAGAAATGTGCAGAATGGATGCCCAGCCAGGAGCAGTGAGGATGCAGGGGCAGACGCTAACCTTAACTTGAATTGTCTTCACCAGCGAAGGAGCCTTTTAGCTGCCCTGGATGGAGGCGTGGGATTCTCCAAGGGAGAGAAAGTCCTTCAGGCTCAGGACTCTGTTTGAAGCGCTCTTTAAGCAAAGGGCGGTCATCTCCTGTCCCAGGAGGGTGGACCTGGGAGGATGATTTCGAAGGTGATTTTGGAAGGCTTTTGAGACCAAATGGTGTCAATTTTTAAATGTCCAGTTGAATTCATTTGGATTCTTCAGTACTGACTTTGGGCAAATAGCTTAGATATTCTTTCTGCTCTTCCTACCCACATTCCTGCTTACCACTGAGGGCTGTGAGCCTCTGAGCCTTACCAGGCAGAGCACTTAAACAGTTTACATTTTCTAAAAATGTTTTTTTATCACCAACTCAAACTATGTTTGCCATCTAGTGATTAATCCATGCCATTACAACGACCTACTCCAATTTCCTAGTTTCTCGTTAGCACTGTGGATTAAGCTCACAGGCCTTTATACTCCATTTTGCTGGGGCCGGGGTGGCATGGGGAAGGTGGGCACTGCCTCCCTGAATTTCACTTTCCACCTGCCCTGACGTTCAGAGACTCCGATAATGAAATCTGACCCCTCAGAGAGTAGGAATAATATTCACACAAAAGAAAAATGTTCTTTTGAAAAAAATCAGCTTTCAAAATTAAGTACTTTGAAGTTTAAGTGGGGTGTGATTTGAAAATTAAGCAGTACCCCTGGGTCTCCAGCCTTTCTCTTCTTCCTGTGTACCTTACAAAGAAGACAGGACAGTAATAGCTTTACCTCCAAATATGGGATACATATTTGAATAACAACGATTCTCCTAATTTCAGACTTTTTAAATGCAGCTCTAATTAGGTAAGGAATCCTTTGTCTTCTGGGTAACAAAGGCAACTCAAAGACTTGTTAATCAAGGTTGTCAATCAACTGGGAGAGTGGACTAAGAAATACTATGTTTTGTATGCAAAGGATTGAAAAATCAACAACGCTCAGAAGTCTTTTGAAGGGTCCAAGGTAACATTTGCACTTGAACCAGAATTTTCAGAACTGACTCAGAGTTTGAAACAATGATGATTTCTGCATTGGAAAATATGCTGGGTCCAGTATATCTGTTTGACCTGAGATACAGGTTGTGGGAGCTCATTTATTCAGCAATTATTAATGAAATATCTACTATTTGTTGGGCTCTGAGCTAAGTACTATGGACATAACTTGTTATACGTAAATTGTTATAAGATCTTTTTTCAGAACTTGGTTATAGCTCTCACCCACCCACCCCTTCAGGAGATTCAAGCAAAGCTTTCTTACAGTCAATTTTGTTCTAGGAAGGATTATGCTGCAGGGAGACAGTGGGTATAGTTTCCACTTTACTGCCAAGTTCAGCATATTTTTCAGGTTATTATGACTTGTTCCCTGGATAACAGCTTCTGGCCTCCAATCCTTCAGCACCCTCTGAGCCCTGAAATGCAATAGAATGTATTGAGGGAAGTGATTCACTCAGCCTCTAAAATCATTTGAACGACTTGGCTGTCATGTTAAACTGTTACTCTCGTTTGTGTTGAATCTCTCTGCATCTGACTTTTGCAGGGAAAGCCAGAGATACCGGGTATATGTGGTGATACCACTTCTGCCAGGTTTTGAAGGAGACATTTCAACGGGTGGAGGAAACGCTCTCCAGGCAATAATGCACTTCAACTACAGGTGCTTGTTTTCTCAACTCATCTGTTTTCAGTTGTCAGTCAGTCCTGCGTGTGAGCTGGTAAAACAGTGGAAATGTTTCTCCACATCCATTCAGTGCAACAGTGCACAGATGAACACTTTTATTTGTTAGTCTTGTTCTGCTTTCTAGTTGATAAAGTTCAAATAGAATTTAAAATCATGAACAGTGGGCCTAGGACACATGGCAAAGAGAACTAAAATTTTAGTCTCCTTTTTGTAGTCATATAGCTAAAAGATATTTCATATATACATTAATAGACAAAGAGGAATCTTATAGTTTATGTATCAGTTCTTTCATATTTGCCATGTGTCCTAGGTTTGTGTGTGTGTGTGTGTGTGTGTGTGCATGTATATACACATACAACATTTTAGATATATATGTAAATCTTGTAAGTGGAGACAAGAGATATATGTGTATGTGCATACATACATGCATACCTATACACATGTATACATATACATGTATGCATTTGACTTTAAATTATCTATAAAGCTAGCGCATCCTGATGGCCTAGTGGCTTACACTGGGTGCAGTTCACATACATCCCAAGGTCTCTGGTTCAAGATCTGGGGCCAGGGAAACAACTAATATGTACAAGTAAATGAAAAATAAAGCACTTCTTCCTCTTCTCTCTTCCTACCTTCCTCCCTGCTTGCTTTCATTCCTGCCTATACCTTTCCTTTAAAAAAAAAATTAACTAATTTTTAATTATCTATACACCACCAAATAATTTTTGAGCTTTCCGTATGCTTTGTAGTAAATAAAGAAAAATAGAATGTGTGAAAATAGAATGTGATTCGTCCACATTTGTTTATGATTCTTTGGGTAGCAGTCGTCCAACAAGGTTGTTGAGACTAGCTTCTCTAATAAATAAAGCACAAAGGGTTTTTGTTATCTCTCAGAATTGGGATTGTTTTTCTCCCAGATGTTTGTTAACATTTTAGGGAAAATGGTTAAGTCCTGTTCTTGACATCCTCAAAGGTAGAATTTCCATATTTAAAAGGTGCATGAGACTTCAGACAGTGCAGTTGAGCATTGGGAAAAGAGATGAGAGATCCTAGCTGGGTGAGAAGGTACAGGGAAGTGATGGAAAGGCACCCCTGATTTCTTTCTGGGTCACTTAACTGGGAAAAAGAATGGGAGGAAGAAGTGCAGAGGCCTGAGTATAAATCCTAGCTCCCTGTCATGCGCTCTACAACCCAAGATACAAAAGAGCCTGACTCAGGATCACACTCCTAATAAAACAAAGACTAGACCCTGAATAGTTTCTTTCATTATTTCCTGATTTTCAGAGCCACCTGTGTTTCCCATTTGTCCAGCCAAACCCTTTCAGGGGGAGGGACGATGAGACCCCCAATGTGTAAAACGGATGAGGGTTCAGTGCCTTGACAAAATTGGAGGTGGTGGCTTAGATGCAAACTGCTGGGACCCTCTCCCCAGAGGCACTCACCCCGAAGGATCTGAGCATCCTTTTGCACATTTAAGTGCACCATTGTGGTAGAAAACTGTTTCCTCTTGGGGTTGTTTTTTTGTTTTGTTTTGTTTTTTTCTGATTTTTTAAGCTTGTGTCTATCTGCCACAGTTTCAAGTAAAGAGGTTTTTGTTTCCTTGGGGGTAATTTTGATGAGATAACTTGAATTGTTTTAGTCTATATATTTGGACTGAAGATTTGCCCATTTCTAATATTATCTGATTATAACTTGACAAAGCCTTTCAAGTATTTATGGTACTCACATAATGCTTAATTGGATTTTTATCCACTTTATTTGTCATTCTAATATTATTTTTGGAATATTGTCAATTGTAATTATTTTCTATGACTGTTTTCTTGGATTTGAACCAGCTGAATGAAATAAGATGCTTGGCTTTTGTTCAGCAATGCAAACTATAACCTTTTAGTATGCAAAAACATCTCTATTTGCTGGCATCATCTTTCATAATATCAGCATTTCCCAGGCATAACTGTATTTTTAATTACTTTCACAGAACAAGCAGATGGAGCATAATTTTCTTTTCATTTTGTCAGTCTTTATAATTCATTAACTTTATAAGAGTCTTGAGAAACACAATCATTAGCATTATTTCAGGCCATATTTTTCTCTTTTAAGAAATTTGCTGACTTTACAGAGATAGCCCAGGTTAATAGTTTCTTTAATTCCAAAGTTACTTCTGCTAAGAGTTTTCCTTTTCAACTCTAAAGAAATGTGATTCTGGAAGCTTATCTAAATACAATTCTAAATTTATCTTTGCTGTCGCCAAATTTTCAAGGAGAGAAGTTTTATTCATAACCGATCTTACTATAATGGTATCTTTGTGAAGTATAATATCAATTTTATGACTTTTTTATTTACAAACCTAAAAACCCAACCTTGTCTCATCAGTAATATTACAAAAGTTATACTCATGTCATTTTATAGCTTTTAAACAAATCTACGTAGCATCTTTTTCATAAAAGCGCTTATTTTTGCTTGGACTAAGATTATACCCTATAAAGATTGCAAATGGGTTTGGTTCTTTTGAAAACTTCATAATTATTTATTTCCTTTGTTTACTTTCAGAACCATGTGCAGAGGAGAAAATTCCATTCTTGGACAGTTAAAATCAGAGAGTAAGTAAATTCTTTTCCTTGATGGTTATTTTTGAAGTAGTAGCAATTTACTAATGTTTTTATAGTGTCATTATAGAATTATATTTACAAAAGGTAGTCCACAAAATGTTCAACAGAGATAAACTTCTTATTCTCATTAATTGCTCAAGCTAAAATTCAAACAAAAATACCAAGAGTGAGATCTATAGGCAATAAAAAATAGCATTTCATGATTTTTATTATTATTTATTTATAATTGATAATAAGTGAGATTTTTAACTTATTTCACACGACCCCTACATGTGTCTTCTCCTATAATTCTTCTCCACAGAATTCTGGGGAATAGGTAGAACTAATCTTCCCTGCTTTAGCAATGAGAACATAAATGCTATAAGTTCAAAGATATCTATGTGGGCTCATAATATACAGAAGTCCCAGAAAGAAGATCTTTTATATAATGATTTTGCCACCCTAACACTTGACTGAATCTTTGAGGGTATTATACTAGAGGTGAATAAGTAAGATCCAAGCATAAATTCTTTATGCTTTCAAAATCACTTTCTCAGATATCTTCACTGAATCTTCTACATAGTTCTTGGCTACAGTACATTATAACTACAGGCTTATTTATCTATATCTGTATGTAGGAACTAATTCTAAGTTCAACACATAGTATGTTTTCAGTAATGCTCTATACTGTGTGCAATAGGAATGAAAGATTACACAAAGCTAAACTGGTCAGAACCCATGTTGTCTGACCTCCAGTTCAGATTGGATTCTTTGTGAAATCTTAGAGGACCATATTAAAACCACTAGATTTTATCCAGAAGAGAAAGTTGGTAGAAGCCTCTGATCCCTGGAGTAAACTCATCCAAGTGATGTCTATGTGAAGATCCACTTACTGTTGGTAAGCAATGTACAAAGTGATGGTAGAAGAGATACAATGGTATATTGGTAATGGAAAGGAAGGTCATATGTGAATAAGGCTGTGAAGGAAAACATGAGGGGGTGGGAGAAATTAAGAGATAGGGATAATCCTAGGAGTTTCAGCCCCAATGACAGGACAAGGAAATTGACATACTGAGGTCTAGAAAAGTCAGGTGGAGCCATCACAATGATGTGATGCCATGGGTTTGAATTTTGATATGCTATAAAACATAACTGAGATTTTTCAAAGAGGTGCTACTTTACAGTGGTATCCTCTTAAATGTGGTACATGAAAGCTATACCAGAATGTTCAGAGACTATTATAGATCTTCCAAGTACATACCATTTTTACATAAAAAATAAATAATTAGGACATGAGCAGATGTATCATGTAAGGATCTCAAAAAATACACTCCTGTGTAAAAGTAACAAAAAAACACTGACAAGAATTGTCAAAATCAACTTCAGAAATTTTACTTGTGAGGAGTGTTTCTTCAAGAAATATAACAGAAGCTTGGTTTAAAAATTGTGAATCTTATGGTATGTTAACTTGTCCTATACCTGTCCCCCTTTTCTCAACTCCATGGTAACCTTGAGAACCAGTAACTCTTCACTTTGAAAACTGACAGCCTAGCAGCCACTGGAGGGAACAGAGTGAATGAGTTTGAAGCTCATAATGAATATCAGATAATTGTCATAATTTGACTTGTCTGATAATTTAAAACAGTCAGTTAAACTATGTTCAAAGAACTAGAGGAAACAATAGCTAAAGAACTACAGGGAAGTATAAAAGTAACACCTCCCTAAGTATAAAATATTTAAAAATAGAATTTTTAATTTAAAAGCTTCTATACAAAGTTCTTTTTTTTGTAAAAATGAAGCCAAATATAAAATCTAGAGTTTAAAAGTAAAAATAAATTAAAATGTTCACTCAAAAGACTCAGTAGCAGATTGGAGCAGCAGAGCAATTACAAACTTGAAATTAAGCCAATTCAGAGTATCTTGACTGAGGAGCAGAAAGAAAAAGGAATGAAGAAATATGTGAAACACCATCAAGCATACCAATATGCACATAATGAGAAACCCAAAAAGGGGGGAGAGAAATAAAATACAGATAGAATATTTAAAGAAATGATGACTGAAACAAATTGGAAGAAAAATGTTTATCTGCAGAGTCAAGAAGCTTAATAAAATCCAAGTAGGATAAATGTAAAGAGATCCACGCCAAAATACATCATAATCAACCTATCAAAAGATAAAGAGAGAATCTTGAATATAACAAGAGAAAAGCAAATCATCATTAATAGCCAATTACGTATCAGAAACAATGAGAATGCAGTATGATGACATAGTCAAAGTGCTGGGGGCAAAAAAAAAAAAAAAGACTTATAAACCAAGAATTCTACATCCAGCAAAAATATTCTTCAAAAATGAACAAAAAATTAATGCATTCCCTAACAAAAAAAAGATGAGAAAATTTATTGGTAACATACCCACCTTACAAGATATGCTAAAGAGGGTCCTTCAAGTAGGAACAAAAGGCCATTGGACAGTAACTTGCATCTTCATGAAGAAATACAGAGCATAGATATTGGTAATTGTATAGGTAAACGATAATGTAGATGTATTTTGTTTGTAATTTTTTTCGCATCTAAATTAAAAACAGCTTCATAGAAATAAATCTGTATTGATAGGTACATTATAAATGAAGAGGTAATTTGTATGATAATCATAGCATAAAAGTGATGAAGGGAATGCATTAAGAGGAAGTATAACTCCATTTTATTATACAATTAAAATTGGTATTAATCAAAATAAATTGTTCTAAATTAAGATATTAATTGAAATTTCCAGGAAAACAACTAAGAAAATAGTTTTTAAAACATAGTAAAATAAATTAAAAGAGAGTTAAAATGACATGCTAGAAACCATTTAGCATGATACATGGTAAAAATGGAGAAGCTGAGTGACAAAAAGATGTAACATATATATGTAACATATGAAAAATAAATAGCAAAATAGTAATTGTAAGTTCTTTCTCATCAGTAATTACATTAGATATAAATGGACTAAACTGTATAATTACATGCAGAGATTGGCATATAGTTTTTTTTAAATATGAGTCAACTATACCCTACCTACAGGAGACTCTTTTTAGATTTAAGATACAAATAGGCTGCAGGTAGAAGAATGTAAAAATACGTTTCATGTGAACAACAACTAAAAACTAGCATAAGTGCCTATACCAACATCAGACAAAATAGGACTTAATACTAAAAGTTTTATGAGAGGATATTATGTAAAAATGAAAGTTATTAAGAAGATATTAAAAATATAAACACATATATACCTGACAACAAAACCTAAAGTACATGAAACAAAAGCTTACAGAATTGAAGAAATTGAAATTAAAAAGTAACAATTGGAGCCTTCAATACCTTATGCCTAATAAAGTATAGAACAACCGGCAAAATATCAGCACTGAAAACAAAGACCATGAAAACAAAGGTTCTTGTTTATACAAGACCATAAAAGAACTATATCTAAAAGATATCTATGGAGGAGTTCACCTAGTAACAGCAGAATACACATTCTCAAATATACATGGAGTATTCTCCAAAATAGACCATATAGTAGGTCATAAAACTAGTCTCAATAAATTGAAAATGATTGAAATTATATAAAATAATTCCCTGGCCACCATGGAATGATCTTGCAGATCAATAGCAAAGGGAAAATTTGGAAACTTGCAATTAGATGAAAACTAAAAACGCACTCCTGTATAACTAAAGAATCAAAGAACAGCTTTAAGAAATATTCAAAAATATTTTGAGATGAATCAACATGAAAATGATATATCAAAACTCTGAGACACATATAAAACAATTCTTAAAGGAGAAATATATAAACACCTATATTATATAAGACAGATAACAAATTAATAACAAAACCCTACACATTAAGAAACTAGAAAATGAAAAACAAATTAAACTCAAAGAAAATAATAGAAATTGGAAAGGAAATAAATGAGTGAATAGAAAAATAAAGAAAATCAATAAACCAAAAGTTTTGTCTTTGAAAACATCAACAACATTGACAAATCTTTAGTGAGAGAGACTGAACAAGTAAATAGTTGAGAAAGCTCAAATTACCAAAAAAGAAGTATGAAAGAACATTCTGAAGTTGTATGTCAACAAATTAGCTAACATAGATAAGATGTACAGTTTCTCTGAAAGACATAAACTATCAAAACTTACTCAAGAAGAAATTGAAACTGAAGTGATTCATAGCAAGAAATTGATTAGTAATCATCAACCTTCCTCCAAAGAAAAGTTCAAATTCAGATGACTTTATTAGTGAATCCAACCATTCCTAAACGAATTAACAGTAATCTTTCACAAAACTTCCCCCAAAACATAGGAGGGAATTCTTCTTGAATGACTTTATTACCATGTTACCAAAACCAAAGTCATAAGAAAAGAAAGCTAAAGACCAATACCCCTTATGAATACAGATACAAAATTCCTCAGTGAAATACTTCTAAATTGAATCCAACAGTAAAAAAAAGAATTATGCACCATACCAAATAGGATTTATCCAAGCAATGTAAGGTTGGTTTAATATCTGAAAATTAAGCACTGTAATACACCATGCATATAGAATAATAGACAAAGGCCACATGATCACTTCATTAGACATAGGAAAAGCATTTGACAAAATTCAATCTTTCATTATATAAACAGTCAAACTAGGAATAGAAAAGAACTTTCTCAAGCTCATAAAGGGCATATATTAATACAATTGACATTATTCTTAATGTTGAAAGACTGGAAGTGCTTTCACTATGATCATTAGCAAGAAGAGGATGCCCATTTTTCATTCTAGTCACCATTATACTAAAGGTTTTAACCATAATAATTTACAAGAAAGACAAATAAGAGATAGGAAAGGGGGAATTAAACTATCTCTTTTACAAATGACATGATCTTGAATATAGGAAGTCCTAAGGAATTCAGAAAGAGAGAGAGAAGAAAGTTTGAGTCCCGCAGTGTTTCAGGATACAAGATCAATATACCAAAATCAATTGTATTTCTGTGCTCCAGTAATGAGTAAAATGAAAATGAAATTAAGAAAATTATATTTATAATGCCATCAGAAATAATATGCTTAATAAACTTAACATAAGAAGTACAAGATGTATACACCAAAAATTACGAAATATTGAAAAAAAATTAAAGAAGATCTGAATAACTGGACAGATCTCCCATGTTTATGGATTGGAAGACAACATTGTTAAGATGACAATACTTCCCAAATTCATCTGTAGATTGAGGATTATCCCCATTAAAATTCCAACTTTTTTCTCATAAATTAAAAGGCTGACCCTAAAGTTCATGTGAAAATCACACATTTAGAATAGTCAAAACAACTGTTAAATGAAGAGCAAATTGGAAAGCTCAGGCTCCCAATTTCAAAACTTACTACAGGGAGAGCGCAGCAAGATGGCAACCTAGTAGGAGATATCAGATCACCTCTCCACAGAAAAACTAGAAATCACCTATTTTCAGACACACACGGCATGGAAGGGCTGACCTGGAGGCTGCAGACACAGCAACAGTGATCATCACCACAACAGTAGGCAAAGGTGTTGGGGTTCAGAACTGCATCATGGATTTGGGACTCCTAGGTTTGGGGGGAAAAAGCATTGGGTGGTGGGGGTCTGAACCATAGGAAGAACCGAACCTCCCAAGAGTTGTTCTGAGGGAAACAGAGAGCCTGTCCAGCAGGACCAGGACATGGAGCAGGAGGAGAGGGTCTTACATAAGACAGAAGGAGAACCTGGGTGATCTGAGCAGGAGCCCCCAGAAGGAAAATTATGCAGGGTGCCACCATAACTGGAAGGCAGCTAGGAAATCCTCTAATCCCACCCTGTCCCACCATATTGTTCTGGAACTGCAGGAGCCACAGGATCTATGCACTGGTAATCCCACCTCCAGGCTTAAAGGAAGGTGAGAGCCCCAAAAGGAAGGAATCTTCAAGGCTACCCACTGCACTGCCCTATGGATGGAGGCCGAACTGTAGCCTGATTGTGGTCCAGTGACAATGTGGTCGTTACCATTCAGAGCTGGGACACTGGGGGAAGGCTCTGCATTCTGCACACAAACTGAAACCCCATATGCTGAATTCTCGGGTTCCAATGCAGGATCCACCTAAGAATGTTAACAAATCCAACCACTGGTGACGCCACGCAACTCAAGGATTACTAGTGCTTGAACCAAGATCCAGACTTCTCTGGTGCAAGTCAATACCCTACACAAGCTCATCACTGCAAGAAGATCTAATCCACAGAATCATAAACAGAAGGCCAAACAGAAGGAAGACGCAGAGAAATATGCATGAAATGTTACATCCAATTAAAACCCCAGGGGGAAATCTGAATATAACAGATATGCACAAACTACCTGAGGATGAATTTAGGGCAACACTGATACACATACTCATGAAAGTCAAGAAAACAATAGAAGAGAAAGAGAACAACAAAAAAAGAGTGAAGAAGTGAAGCAAGATTTCAAAGAAATGAAGAACATGATAGCTGAATTAAAGAACTCAATAGTGGGACTCAAGAGTTGGATGGATAAAACCCCCAATGGAATCAGTGAGCCAGAGGATAGGGCAGAGGAATGCCCTTAGGCAGACCAACAAAGAGAGAAAAGGATGAAAAAAATGAAGAACGCATTTGTGGCTTAGGGGATAGCATCAAAAGGAGCAACATTCACATCACAGGGGTACCAGAAGGAGAAGATAGAAAAAGAGAGACACAAACTGCATTTGAAGAAATAATAGTTGAGAACTTTCCTAAGCTGAGGAATGAAATAAGCCTCCAGACCTATGAAGCTCAAATAGTTTCTAATAAAAGAAACCCAGACAGACCTACATCTAGCCACATTGTCATCAACATGTCAAAAATATAGACTGAGATGCAATTTCAGTATCCTAAAATGAATACAGCATTGTAAACAAAAGAAATCACAAAATGACTATTTTTAAAATAAATAATTAATACAAATAACTTACTACAAACCTAAAATAATACACTAGCAGTGCTGATAAGGTTAGATGTATAGATCAGAGGAATAGATTTGGAATTGAGAAATAAGCCCTTAGGATTATAGTCACTTGAATTTTAACCAGGATTCCAAGAAAATTCAGTGAGGAAAGAATAGGATTTTCACCGAATGAAGCTAGAACATCTGAATATACACATGCAAAATGAAGGTAGACCTCTATCTCATATCACTAACAAAACAAGACAGATCTGATCAAAGACATAAATATAGGCGATGTAACTATAAAATTCTTAGAAAAAAACAAGTAATTATGACATTGGATTATGCAATATTTTTTTTTGATTTTTACACCAAAAGCAAACATACAAAAAGTGGTAAGTTGTATTTTATCAAAGATGAAAAGTATTGACAGAATGGGGAAAATGTTTGCAAATCATACATCTGGTAAGAAATTAGTATCACAAATATATAAAGAACACTTACAAGTCAACAGTAAAAAGTGTAACAATCCGATTTTAAAATAGGCAAAGGAACTAAATAGATATTTCTCCAAAAAATGTGCAAATGGTCAAAAACCACATGAAAAAATACTCAGCATCACTAGTCATTAGGGAAATTCAAATAAAAACCATGAGATACAACTTTATACCTATTAGGATGGCTATAATTTTAAAAACAAAAAGGGTATTGGCAAGGCAATAGGGATATTGGGGCCTCATATGTTTGCTAATGGGAATTTAAAATGGTGCATCTTCTTCGGAAAGCTATTTGGTAGTTCCTCATAAATTAAACATAGAATTGCTATATAATAAATATAGCAATTCTATGCAATTCTATACTGAAACACATACAATAGGTTATTGGAAACATATGTCCAGAAAATACTTGCACATGAATGTTTATGGAAGCATTAGTCATAATAGACAAAAAGTGGAAATAATCCAAATATTCATTAATTGATGAATAAAGAATTAAAACATGATATAAACATATAATTGAATATTATTTAGATACAGAAAGAATGTCCTGAAACATGCTACAATATGAATGGACCTTCAGAATATTATGCTAAGTGAAAACAAACCATTTTCAAAACGCCAAATATTCTATGATTCCATGTTAGAAGAATTGTTTTTAATAGGCATATCCATAGAAAAGGAAAGTAGAATAGTCATTGCCAGGGTCTAAGGGGTGAGTTGCATAGGAAGTGACTCCTGATGGGTACGGTATTTCTTTTGGGGATGACAGAAAATGCCTTAAAATTAGATAGTGGTGATGATTCTGTGTGAATATGTGAGAAAAAAGAAACACTGATTTGTATGCTTTAAAGGATTGTATTTTATGATAGATGACTTAAAGTAATTTGGAAGCTTTAAAAATCATGAATGATGCTTTTAGTATCTGTATATAATATAGATAGATGATAGGTAGATAGGTAGCTTGGTCTATTGATCTTGGGTGATCAATATTTTTCATTAATGGTCTGTTCTGTCTAAAAAACTTTAGAATCAGCTTAAGACATAAGAAATACATCTCTCCATGTCCTGGTGGAGTAGCAATTCAATTAGAAATCTTCAGTCAGTGCAGTTTGCATATGTCCGAAGGGCCCGGGTTCAAGCTCTGGGCCTGGGAGGATCAACCAAGATGAACAACTAAATAAAATAGAGAAAGTGCTTCTTTGTTCTCTCTCTTCCTACCTGCCTGCCTACTCACTTTCAGTCCTGCCTGTATCTTTCCTTTTCCATCGAAACAAAACAAACTCCAATTGTAAATAAATATGAGCATTGTCTCAAATTGTATTCAAGACAGAGATTTATCAGCACATTAAACCCATGTCTATTTTCTAATGACTTAAAATGACTTAAAAATCATGAATGATGTTTAAAAAATGTCTATAAATGATATGTTAACAAAACAAAAGCAAGAAGACCATTAGTGCTGGCAGTGGACAGTCAATGCAACACTGACGTTATAGGAGAATAAAAAGTCTGAACATGCCTGTGACTTTGTTTCACAGACATTAGTGTCCTGAGTTTATTACAAAGCATTTCCTTTGGCTCAGAGCACTTTTCCTGCCTTTGCCTATTCAAGGGGAAAAATGGATTTTAACACAAGAAGTAATTTCAATGTTAAGCCCTCTTATGAATAATTTCCAAGTACCCTGGGAATCAGTCAAAAGCAGGTATCTCAGTGGGGAAAATGTTGATACTCTAAACATAGAAGAACAAATTAATTACATAAGGTCCCTTTCTGGTACAATGTATTGTTGCCTCTGTTTTTGTAAATGTGTAGTGGGTTTTAAATACATGAACCAGCTAATTGCTAATTAGATTAAAAAACTAGTTCTCTACTGTTTCACGTCTTTAGAAATAACAAAACTTGCTATGAGTATGTTAAAATTCCTGAGAAGAAAACCAGCAGTTTTTAGTGTATAATTAGCTGATAATTCAATCTTTTGGGATTGACTGTTTAAATTAAAGCATTTCTTTGTCATTTTTATAATTTTTGTGAATTGTGGCATTTTAGCAGCCAATTTAGTATAATTTGACATATTCAATTAGGATTAGAAATGAACACATACAAAGTGCTACAAGTTTTTAAGGAGCAAAAGGCTGTAACCGCCCTTGAAGTCTTTTCACAAAAGTTCCTTATAAATGTCAAGAGTCTATTGTATTGAATTTCTGTTCTTTTAAGGTACATGTACATAGGTATCAACGTTCATGATAGCTATGTCCTAGAGACCCATACATCCCTCCAGATTCTCAAATATCTGCATCACGTATAATTTGGAAGCCTTCCTGATGCACTTTTATCTATTACTTCCTGTGAATGCTTGCTCATGCTCCTAACTTTCTCATATTTTCTTCAAAAAGTGCTTGTTTCCTCAATATAACCTCACACCACAAGTCAACATCAACAACTATGTGTCACTTGTTGAGCCAGTTTTCTTCATGAATAAAGTACTAGCTGAAATAGTTTCTCAATTTGCATGTTCTTCTCACATGGAGTGCATGGTGGATTGATTCCCATCATAGATGGGAGCCCCCATTGCATTAGACCTGGCATTCATCCAAAATGTTCACTTTCTGGAACCTTTATCTTCCTTGTGGGTTCTGTTACTGGTACTAAGCATTAGCTTTCTTCTGAAGGGCATTTTTTACAATTTTTTTAAATCCCCTTCTAAGAGTTCTTACATAGGAGAGAATGAGTGGGAAGTAGATACAACCCCAGATTGTGGGTTGTGAGGCTCAATAACTAATAGATGTGTTGCTGGTACAGTCTAGCCTTGCTGTGGAATGGCACAAATCTATGCCTTAGAAAATGACGTATTATTACATGTCTTCGACCAGGGTGCTAAGAGCTAGTCAGTATCACTTAACCTTTAAAGATATATTTAAAAATATGCTTTTGATTAATTTCAGTATTATAGGATAATTTCTAGAACTGAGAATTATTATAATTTCCCAAATATTAAATCTTCTTCCTTCATCGTTCTCTTTCTAGATATATACAAAAAGTGTTGAGTTTTTCCTCCCTGAACCATATGAGAATAAGCTGCAGCCATGAGGCCTATTTACTTCTAAATATATAAATGTGTATTTCTGAAAAACAAGGACTTTTTAAAGCAGCTATAGTTCAATTATCAAAAGTCATGCAATTAGCATTGATGGCATCTTGTTATAGACCTTATTGAAATGTTGCCAGTTGTCTTACTAATGTCCTTTATAGCAAAACAGGAAAAATACCTCCCACGTCCAAGATTCAATCAGTAATCATGTGTTACATTTAGTTGTCATGTATCTTTAATTTGCTTTAAGCTGAAATAATCCCTTGACTTTTTATACTTTTTTAAGGAAAGGTGCAGGTGGGAATGAGGGCGAGCAGAGGAAGGCAGGCAGGAAGGAGGAAGAGGCACTTTATCTTAGTTGCTCATCTTGATTGTGCCCCTCCCGCTTCCACCATCTCCAGGATGTGAACCTGAGTCCTTGAGATGTATATGGATCATGCAAGTGAAAGGCGACTGACCAAACCGCTGCTCCATCAGGACGTGCCTCAACCGTTTGGGGAGAGTAGGTTGAGGAAGTTTTCATGATTTTGATTATTTTGAAATTTTGTAGAATAGTCCCCAGATTGGCTACATTTGTTGTTTTTCATGATTAGATTCAGTTATGAATTTTCAGCAGGAATATCATGGAAGTGGTATGTCTGCTTTCTGTATCATATCAGGACAAACACAATGTCGATTTGCCCCATTACTGGTTGTATTAACAGTGATCACTTAGTGAAGGTGGAATCTGCTAGGTTTCTTTACTGAAAAGTTACTGCTTTGATGGGGAAACACGACAGAAATACCCTGCTTCTCATCAGATATTCACCCACTGACTTCAGCATACATTAGTGATTCTTACCCAAGTCAATTATTACTATGACAGCTGGCAAATGCGGTTTCTAATTCCATCATGTCTTCTTTATTTCTTTTTCCCTATTAAATTTCTTAGTTGGAATCCTACCTAAAGAAATTTTTCCATATACATGTGTATATACATACATACATGTACATATATGTACATATGTGTATATGTACACATATATTCATTTTTATATTAGTATGGAGCATGGGTTTGTGGATTCCTGTTTTTTCCAGTAGATTATAATTCTGATGCTCAGCCTGCGCAATGAGGACCTTTTAAAATGGGTTACTATATGCTTTGAAGATTCCCCCGTCAGCGTTTTGTTTTTTTCACAACTTGAAAAACAAGTTCCAAATTCATCTTGTAAATCCCTAGAACTAGGCCTGGAAACAACCTTTTGTCCAAAGAATTTAGTTGTTTGTTTTTTTTAGTAATAGCATTGAGAAGATATTCATTCAACATACATCAGAAAAAAAGCTTACTTTCTAAAATATACAAAAAGCACACATACCTCAGCAATTAAAAAGCAAATGACCCACTCAAAAAATGGGCAAAAGAGCTGAATAGCATGACCTTTCAAAGGAAGACACATAGATGGCTTAGACACCTGAATAAATGCTCTACATCACTCATCATCAGAGAAATTCAAATACAAACTACAATGAAATACCATCACACACCAGTGAGTTTGGCCTATATAGAAAAGACTGGAAAGAGCAGGTGTTGGAGGGGTGTGGAGACAAAGGAACCCTCCTGCACTGCTTGTGGGAATGTAAATTGGTGCAACCTCTTTGGAAAACAGAATAGAGATCCCTCAAACAAATAAACATGGACTTACCATTGATCCAGCAATCCCACTCCTAGGAATTGTAACTAGAGGATACAACATCACTAATCAGGAAAAACATCTGCACTCCTGTGTTCATCACAGCACAATTCACCACAGCTGAGACACGGAAACAGCCTAAAGTCCATCAACAGATAGATGACTGGATAAAGAAGCTACTGCACCTATACTCAATGGAATTCTATGCTTATTAAGAAAAACGAAACTGTGCCCTTTGCTACAATCTGCATGAAACTGGGGGAATCATGTTGAGTGAAATAAGACAGAAAGAAAAGGATAAATGCAGGATGGTTTCACTCATAGGTGGAGTATAATGAAATGAAACAAACGAACATGCAAATTCCAACAAAAATAACAGGACTCAGACTGGTTATGGGGCAGGAGGTGAGGATGAGAGGACGAGGTGGCTGTAAGGGACCCTGGAATTCTGGTGGTGGGCGTGTGGTGAAATATAGACTGAGATACAATTTCAGTATCCTAAATGGAAGTTTGCATTGTGAACTAAAGAAATAATAAATACTGCTTTAAAAAATCCTATGGAAGTAGACTAAAAAGTAGTATTTAGAAGTAAAAATCTTGATGCTAGAGATTATCTTTAGTTCTGGGATATTACTGATTTAGCCATTTATTGACATACATATGCATATATGTATTCAGCACCTCTTGACGCAATTCTATGATTTTTCTCCCTAGATCAATCAATATCATGTTTTATATTAATGGATTTCCTCATATTGAGCAGACTTGCACTTCTAGAATTCATCTCACTTGATCATGGTGTATTATTTTCTCAGTGTGTACCACTCACCTTAAATCTATAAATACCCAGGCTCTATGGAAGTGTTGTTCAGAGAATGATATCACCTAAGGTGCTTATGAAATTAAAGATTCCTATTGAATCATAACCTCTGAAAAGGGACTGCTTCTGAAAAGTCCCCACAGAGGTGGTCCTTATACCTACTAAGATATGTCCTCATCATATTGTTCAACGTGGATTCCTAATGGAAAGTTACTGCAAAAAATTACATTAGCAAAGAAATAGCTCCATAATGCCTTGAAACTGATCATGAGCTAGTTTCAGGAAAATAGATGATACAGAGAAATCAAAATCTAAACTATTAACTACTGCCTGTGTATTTATCCATTCATCTTTTCACTCATGGATTCAATTTATGGCATTTACAAAGACTGAAGGTATAAAGATTTCTGAGACCTTCAGGTGATAAGAAAAATGGAGGATTAAATCAGTTTTGTGAAATAATATATTAGATGTTATATTAGAAATATTTTCTAGGAATGTTTATGGGCAAAGAGCTTAAAGAGGAAAAGTTCCTCTCTCCTGCATTAGAGGAGACTTTAAAGGGGAGGTGATTCTTTAAATGAAGCATGCTTCCAGTATAATATTAAAAAATGGATAAGAAATTGATTTGACATAAAACATTTTAGAAATGTACCTCTTGTATGTGATGTGCTGACACCAAACACATCAGCTCTTGACAAATACAACTACTATGTACTCATATGTAATGGAAGGTTTATCTGTAAATGAAGGAATCTAATAGAAACACTGCATAACAGCAGCAGTAAAATAAAAAACACCAGTAACACATGGAAACTTCAATAAATGGAATGTGAACTGCCATTGGCTATGCTTCAGATTCTCTTAAAGAAAAAAAAGATTTATATTCTCTTTCTATTAGAATTTGTGATAGTTTGGTTCCACTCCATTTATGCTTAGTATCAGACTTTGCTTATCCAAGACAACTCTTTTGTGAGAGAGGAACCATAAAATCTCACGCCTAACACTCATGCTAGGGTGGTGATTATGGAATGGCTTTTTCTAGATTGCATTGCTTATCATATCAGTAGCCCTCACATTTTGAAAAGATAATATTGTTTCTTGGTACCACTTGGTCTGAAGAAAATTCTTCCATGTCAAATGTAGTCGAGATTCTTTCATTTCCTACTTTTAATGATTTAAAGGAGTGGCATGGCATGAAACATTAAGTGCTGACATTTTTATTTACTCAAAATCTGTACAATTTAACTGCTGTTTGTACTGAATGTACTACAAACTACGCATCCATCAGGCAGTTTGGGCACACGTCTTGCATCTGATTTAAACTGCAGCAGGTATCGCCAGCATAGATGCCAGTCACACTGCAGTGCTTGGTTATCTACTCTGGCTGTTTTAGTTATCACTCTTCAGTAGTTACCTGCCAAATCATTCAAATAAAATGTGCATATTGACTATATGGATTTCATCAGCAAAGAGAAGGCACAGAAAGTACTTCAGTATGATTTTTTTAAATATATACCCATCCAGATTAACAGAGAACAAAAATAGATCCTGGTGAATTCTGAAACCACACACACACACACACACACACACACACACGATGCTTCAGTAGCATATTTATCTTGAAAGACAATAAAATGTAATATGCCTTTTATTGAGCTCGGTCACATTAATTTTAATAATCTCTTATTTACTTTACAGTTGGCAATCAGTGGATAAATTACATATCATTCTGTGGTCTTAGAACACATGCAGCGCTTGAGGGAAACCTAGTCACCGAGCTTATCTACGTCCACAGTAAATTGCTAATTGCTGATGACAATACTGTTATTATTGGTAAGTACAAGATCTGTAATTATGTTCCTTGCACATTGACTTAGACCTTGCAAAAACCTTTCTTTCTATTCCTCCCAAGCTTTCTTTGCGGTTGAGAAGGGACAGTAACACAATGTCTAAAACACTTCTGAGGTACTCTTTCTCCCCTCTTGCATTCTTTCTAATCCCTATTTTTATCTATAAAAAAGAGAGCGAGCAAGAGGGATAGAACAATGAAGCATCCTTTGTGCAAAAGACAGTATCCAGGGGCCGCAGTGAACACAGCAATGCAATAATCTGCCTGCTCTTATGAATTCTTTATTATTCCCTTATCTTAATTTTGAATTCAAGTACCTAGATTTGAGCCATTGGAAGGGGAAAAATGGGAAGGGAAAATGTGTCACAAATGAGTAACTGGTAGTCATTTGCATGTCATTTTCCTAACCATTCCCATAGATCTGAAGCTATGTGGGAGTCAAGATTGGAAGAATAATAAAATAATGCTGCTTCTATGCTTACCTTTTTATTCCCTGCGGTCTGTATTTCAGATTTCGTTAATTGGATGTAGAGCAGATTAGCTTTGTTGGGGGGTGTGTGTGTGTGTGTGTGTGTGTGTGTGTGTGTGTGTGTGTGTGTGTGTGTGTTGGAAATTGTTAGTAATATGACGTACAATCTTTTCTTGTCAAGAATACACAGTGAAACTCTCCAAAGTCCTCAGGAGAGAATTAATGGTTATATGTTCCACCCAGATTCAATCAACTTGATTAGAGAGGGAGATGTTCAACTTCATTTTTCAAAACACATGGGAAGCTTCATTTTTCCATTGTTAAATTGTTTTCCTTCTAATGTTATGTTACATGAACACTGAAAAACCAGCATGAGAAACAGTATTAATAAAAGGCCAGATAAATGAGCTGGCAAGGGTGGGAGGGTATTACTTAGAGATACAATGTGTCCCACTATTGGGAATTTTGCTCATGAGTTTTAAATAAAATGTCATTTCTCAGCTATAATAAGATACTCCCCTATTCTTTAAGAAAGCAGATATTATAGATTGTTTTGAAAATTGTTGGCACTGAAAATGCTTTTTCATCTCTATCTCCTACTGAGAAAAGAAAAAAAAATCACATATCTAGGAGTAGTGAGATTGTCTTATCTGGAATATGATTTGAAAAGAAAGAAAAAGTAGTTCTGAACCCTGAAAATATATAGACCACAGTATGGTGACAAACACATTCTTTTAGTGCATAATATCTTGTGTCTTCAATTTCTTACTTAATAGGGTATGAATCTCTTTAGGGGTTTGTTTCCTCCCCTTCTTCCCCAGTAACAAGATTTTTCTTATTTCCCCAAAGCTACTTGGCCTTGCTCTTTGGAGGTCAATGTCAGAACATTTTTATATTAAATTACCAATGATGGTAAGAAGGGAGAAATATTGATGTTTGCCTAAATGGAAAAGCAAAACCAAAATCAAATAAAATTCATTTGATCTCTTCAGCAAGATTTCAGAACTCTTGACGTAAAAAATCGCCAGATGTAAATATTTTCCTTTTAAAGGTCATTTTGATTTTCAGCTTACTCTACTTTATAAATGCAAAGTAGTTTCCAGTAACAGAGCTAACAGTTAAATAGGTTTGTTGAATTGTTTAATTGACTTATTTCCTAAAAGTCCTCTGATGCCTCAAAGGCAACAATTTATTTAGACTAGCAGTAATTGATCAATTGTGCACATAATTCTTTTCCACTTTTTTGAAACTGCAGCTGTGTCCTTGGGAGTATGAGGAGGTTTACCTTGGTCTTTAGAGATGGTCTGTCTTTTTCTTCTTCCCTAAGGGCAGGCTATGTCGATTTTCCTCAGGGAAAGAAAATCAAAGATACTTTTGTTCTCTTTAATCTCAGTGGAAATTCTAAGATTAAACGGGTTTGTTGCTGTTCTCACCTGTCAGCGCTGTTTAAGTTCATAACACAGGGGACAGTGTTTAAAAGTCTGAGAGGAGTTTATGAAATTAGACTGAGAGTATTTTACAGGCCTTAGCAAATATTTCAGAACTTGAAAGAATCCAGTGTAACCTGTGAGGAAAGTTTCGCCATGGAAAATTCATTCTAGAATTATTGAATAATTGACATATGAAAAACGACTCATTGTTTCTTTTTTGCCTCATGAAGGGATATTTGTTTCCTCACATGGAAAGACTCTTTTGTGCATAGCTTTAATTATCTGTTTCCTTGGGTGGCCTAGCTGGTCATGAAATCTGTGACCAAATCCTATTTTCAAATCCATCTTCCGATTGGCACTTACCCAAACTAAATGTATTAGCTTTCCCAAACAAAACAAGGCTATCCTTAAGTAGAATTTAAGTCTCTCCTGTTGACTTAGTGAAACCATTTTTTTTAATGTTCATTAACCCACTGCAGAGCACATCCAGACATCCCAAACAGGAATCAGACCTTGCTGCTGACCTCCAGTGCTCACAGGCCACAAGAGAGTCAGGTGTTCATTTCATTTGACACCAGAAACACTGGGATGGGTATTGCTGAACTGGAACAAGAAGGTCCAGAGACAATCAATAAGGGATAGAAAGGAAAGGCATAGGAAGGAAATCATGTAGATTGAATCTCAGCACTTAATGGGCAGACTTGAGAGTGACAAATGAATCTGTCATTGGAAGCCTGCCCCAGTGAAGTGGGACCATACATGCAACATATCTTGCAGATAAGAAAATGGTCATTTTCTAAAATTTAATATATATAGTAAATAATTCAGAGGGAAGTTAATTCATGTCTAGAACTTTTAAAATAGATCCTCCCTGAAGATGAATTTATGACTAAGATGAAGGTGGCATTGGGGTTAAAAATGGATGCCTGGTTTAACTTCCTTTCATCCTGATGCATTGGTCTGTTTTGGGACCCAGATTTTAGGGTTATTTTCTTTGTATCTGGCATCAGTATTTTTTTTTTAAGTTGCCTTGCTGATGCTCATAAAGTAGGTTGAGCTAAGAACTTGTGATGTGGAGACATGGGGAACACAAGTGAGTGGAAACTTAAGAGATGTACACTTGGGATCAATGGGAAAATCAGTTTCCCTTGAAAACAAATAAACAAACAGAGCTGGTCTATTAGACTATAACAAAGGACCACAAATTTAGTGGCTCAAAATACACAAATTTACTACCTAACTTTTCTGTAGGTTAGAAAGCTGACATGGGTCTTTGTGGGCTAAAATCAGGGTGTCAGTAAGGCTGCATTCCTTCATGGCGGTTGTAAGGGAAGATGCCTTCTTCCTTCTCCAACTCTAGTGTCAGCACACATGTCATCTTTCTCCGTCTCTAAAGGCAGCAAGGTTACATTTCTCTGAAGTTTCCCCAAAGACTCAACGCATTTCTCTGTAATCATATTACCCTCTGACTCCCTATACTTTTAAGAACCCTTGTGATTATAGTATGTTCACTTGGATAATACAGGATATTCTCTCAACTTTAAGGCCAGCTGATTAGCAACCTTAATTCCATCATAGCCTTGATTTCCAATTGCCATGTAACAACTTATCTGTGGGCTTTGGGGGTTAGGACATAGTCATCTTTGGGGGCAATTATTCTAGCTTCTATAGAAGGAGTCACAGTTTATTAGACTTAAGATATTTTTTAAAAAGTCACAAGCCACCAAGGAAAGCATAGATAAACCAACTGCATCAAAATCCAAAACTTTGTTAATTAAAATGCACTATAAAAAGAAGACAAAGATAAATCACAAGCTAAAAGAAGGTATTTAAAACATAATATTCAAATCACACAAAGTCCACCTAAAAAATAATAGGAAAATATTTTAAAAAAAAGAGAAAGAGAAAGAAAAATGGGCAAGGGAATTGTATAGGAACTTCACCAAAGAGGATCTACCTAGGGGTCATACACGTGAAAAGCTGTTCATTCTCAGTAATAGTCTCACTGATATGATAACAAGAAGAAGAAAAGTTCTATAAATGTAACAATCAGCAAAAACTTTAAAGTTGGACAACCCAAATATTAGCTGGCACCAGGGACTCCCAGCCTCTGCTAGTAGGAGAATGAATGGGAAACCACTTTGGAAACATTCTTGCATTCCTCTTACTAGTGAAGTCATTCACCCCTGTAGCTGCCCACTCCTGCCTACAGGGCCAGAGGCAAACTCCCAGATGTGTACAGTAAGAAAAATACACAACTGTGCAGAGCAGAGCTGTGTGTTAGCAAAATTCTGGAAGCAACCCAAGCATCCATCAGCAGTAGAATGAATAAATAAATCCTGGTGTGTTCATTCAAGGAGAATAATGCATTACAATTGTGGACAAATAAATCTCAAAGACATAATACTGAATGAAAGAGGCAAATCTTAAAAGGTTGTCTATTATATTATTCCACTTATATAAATGAAAAACAAGTCAAGAGTTAGCTTTCTTTGTTTAGGAAAACACGCAGAACATGAGGATTACAAAAGTCTACATAAAGTCTCCTTGGGGAGGGAGGGGCATGCATCGAAGACACCCAGGCCTTCCAGGGGTGGTATTGTTCTGCTCTCCGTCATGGGTGACACATTGCATTTGTAATTGCCTAAGTTGTACATCTGTGTTTTAATACATTTTTGCATTTTATTAGGTTTCATCACATTTTAAATTCTCCAAATTAGCAGATAAGAAAATGGTCATTTTCGAAAAATAAAGCGGTTTTAAATGATCGAGGTAATGTCCTGATAAAAAATAGGTTTGTAGTTACCATAAAAATTAACGCATGAATTCAAAGCATATTTTTTGGAAACAAGGATGTGTGCAGGATTAAAGGTCGCAAGTCTCCTTATTGTCCTTTGTCTCTTTGCCAGAAGGCCTCACAATTCAGTGTGTATCTACCTCCTAGATTTCTTGCTCTCTCATCTTCCTCCTGTGTTATGTAGAGAATGTATAATATTAACTTCGCTGTTCTGAATTTTATTTTTGGAATATGGGGACATTGAACAAGAAGAATGGAGGTAGCGTTTGCATCCATCAGCAGTTCATCTTCAGTATCTTATGTGTTAGGTTCATCTAAACTTTGCTCATCCCTTTCTTCATACTACTATTAAGTAGCAGCCAACTCACATATGCAATGTAGTTGTTGAATCAGTGCCCTGCCTAACTCCAGAACAACCCTCAAAGTACAAGAACCATACCCTGTCTCTAAGAATTACAGCTCAGAATGCCAGGAATATGAGATCCACTCTGGTGGGAGGGACACTGGGGGACTGTGCTAAAGTGTGTGTGTGTGAGTGTGTGTGTCTGTCTGTCTGTCTGTCTACCCAGGGTCACTTACTTCTGCAGTTTTCCTATCATTGAATACCAACAATGTTTGTACAATCCAGCAGCCCCCTTGCCCCTACTCAGGATTGGCCTCTGCCAGACCCCCAGGGTTGAGCAATCTCAAAGCATCATTATGGGAACTTTGTTCATCTCCTCCTGTGTTCACACTCCTGAGGGTGGGTGATTAACCCAGAGAGGAGTCTTCTTTGACGCAACCACTGATTGCCAGCAAATTGTCCCTTTCTTTGACAGTGTATTCAGGTACAGATATTATAGCGTCAACAAGTATTTGCTAATAATGCCGATAATACTTAACATTTGTAGCACAGTGTATAGGTTAGTAAGTGCTTTCTTTCACATGGTTTTATTTAATTCTCACAACTCTGCAAGGGTCTGTAATATCATCTCAGTTGCTAAAAGATCTCATAAAAACTGCGAGATATTAAATTATTTTTGCCCACACAAATGCTAGGCCAACTGTCAAGTCCAAAGATATAGACACAGACTTACACTATAATCAAAATGTAAGTGCATATAAAAAGGACAATTGTTGCTAACAAAACAAAGTGTTTCAAGAATTCCCACCTTATGGCTCTCTAAGAATGCTCCCACATTTTGCTGAGTTTCCATTCTTTTCCTGTCACCCAGGGTCACTGTGGAGCACCAATCACACCTATAGTCATCGCAGATCTATAAATAACACCAATATTATGACATGACTATAAAGTCCATCCAAGAAGGGGCAACTTTTTCTCGTGCACAACACCCAGAATTTAGACTCACCTTATACCCTGACTGTCCCCAACATAGGGATCATTCAATGGTCCTGTTCAGTCCCACTGCCCCAAGTCTGCAGAAGTACTGGAATGTGAGGAAGAAAGGGGAACCAAAAGAAAAAAAGAGTCCATTAGACTCTGTCCATAGTTTGTAGGCCACTTTAAGGGTTCAAAAGCATGAAACCACAGTGAATAATGCAGAAACATGATGGGATTCTGAATTCATGGCTGAAGAGGTCAGAAAGCACAGGTTGAACTAATGTTAAAATACTTGCCCTTTATATGTAAAAGTCAACATTCTCTGCTCATTCAGATTTAAAAATAGAATGGATGAAATTGATACAGAAGCTGCTGGCATGTCACACAAGTGAAGTTAGAGAATAGGGAACCCAAGCCATTCTGATGATCATCTATATTTGAGAGTGGAATCCTTTTAAATCTATTTTTTTTTTTTTCATTTAAAGAAAGGTGCAGGCACGAATGAAGGTGAGCAGAGGCAGGCAGGCAGAGAAAGGAAGAAGCATTTTATTTCTTTTATTTCGCTTTTCGTCTTGGTTGTTCTCCCTGGCCTTAAAATGTGAACCTGGGTCCTTAGGATGTATGTGGACTGTACCTGGCCAGAGGTGGCAGACCAAACTGCCACTCCGCCAGAGTACAACAAATGGACATTTTTAACTATGAAGGGGCTCTTGGGTTTGACATTCGTAATACATAATAGTGAGTAAAAGTCTATGAAATCTGAGATTTAAGTCTAAAAGCAAAACCATCTTCTATACAGAACTGAAAAATGTGTTTTTCTTCTTTGTGTTTGATGATTATGTCAGTTAGAATCTTTTGAACTTCAAGATAGAAAATTCAGATAGAAGTATGTGAACCAATAAGGAAAATTAATTTGTTCATACAACAAAAGGTAAGAAAGTTCTAGGGTTCGTTAGTTCAGTGACTTAAAGACAGGGGACTTCCTTCTTTCTGCTTTGGCATCTTCAGCTTATCTGTCTGCCCTCTACTCATTACAAAGCGGCTACAGCATTTCCTAGAATCTTGTCCTCATTGAACCCTTCTAGATCAAATATCCAAAGAGTGGAAGAGATGGCGACCTTTCTAGTATCGATTTATAGGAAGGAGAACAACTTTCTCAGAAGCCTCTAGCAGATTTTCCTTTGTGTCACACTGACTAGAATCATGTTAAGTGCTCATTCCCAGCCAATCACTGGCAAAAATAATGAGTTGTTGTGGCTGACTCAGACTGATCAAGATTCACCCCTGGGTTAGGGAGGGCCCACCTCCCCAAAGCACCACATCTCTTTATAATGTGAACAAAATTTCTTGTTAGGTTAGCAAGGAAGAGTTGAGTGGGAAGGTCCAATGAATGTCTGTTACCACAAGAAAATTGTGCAGTTTCATTCTTTCTCTTTATAGGTTCTGCCAACATAAATGACCGAAGCATGCTGGGAAAGCGTGACAGTGAAATGGCTGTTATAGTGCAAGACACAGAGACAGTCCCTTCAGTAATGGATGGAGAAGAGTACCAAGCTGGCAGGTTTGCCCAAGGACTTCGGCTACAATGCTTTAGGTGGGCCCCGAAGTTGTGTCTGCCCACTGGAGCCCAGCTCAGTCTCCTACTCTTAACACACACATCACCATCATCTCCAAATTCTTCATTGGCTAAAACAGTGCTTTCCAGAATGCGAACTGTGAAACACATAATACGGGGCACAAAAATTTTCTTTATTTCCTTTTTTGGAAAAGCATGGGCAGGAATGAAGGCGAGCAGGCAAGCAGCAGGAAGAGAGAGGAGGAATTACTTTATTTATTTTTATTTAGTTGTTCACATTAATAGTTTCCCCCAATCCCGGGTCTTGAACCTGGGACCTTGGAATATTTGTGGGACTGCTCCCAGGTGTACTAGACCACTAGGCCACCAGGGTGCACCCAAATATTTTCTGTTTTAATAATTTTTATTATTTATAATCAGTCCATTAAAAAAACTGAAATAATTCATTAATTCAGGGATATAATAAAAATGATTAAAGGAGGATGCCAGTGACATTTGTTGTTAAACATAGATGTGGAAACTCTGGCTCTTAGATTTAAGATGACACAGACGTGGAAGATTCCTGATCTTCTGCAAAAAGATATGAAAATTTAAGGAAATCTGTGGTTGAGAAGAGAGAACACTAGACTAGGAGCAAAGGCAGCATGGCCCTAAATTAAAGGAGTCCTTTTTCAATTAAGTGTGACTGAGAACCTCCTAGATCTGGACTCTAACTGGCTGGCCCAGCCCCTGTCGTCTATTCTCAGCAGTCAGAGTGGTCCTTCCAGAAATAACTCAGATCCACAGTGCGTCCTCTGTCGTGTCCTCTCACTCTTCCTCCTGCTCACAGCCATGCTGTGAAATTGTCTGTGAAACAGGCTCTCTTCCTTCCCTAGGTCTTGGCAGTAAATCCACTGATTCTAGAACTAGATTTACCAGGATGGGATTTCAGTGTGATCCCTACTTAAGATGCAGTGTGTGTTCCTGACTAAGATGGTGCTTTCGTTACGGGAATTGGGGGTCCCAAATTCGGGGTTCTTGACACCTTAAGAATGAATTCAAAAGGCATGTCTGGCGGCGGCAGCACTTGGCAGGTTTATTAGCAGGAAATGATAAGCCTTTAAAGGAAGGTAGGAAGACAAGACCTGCAGCATTAGAGCACATCTGCCCCAAGAGGGGATTTTGGCGATGGTTGTAAAGGGGTTTGCTAATAAAGAAGAGGCATCTGTATGAAAAGAGGTAATTTCTGGGAAGTGGCCTGAAAGGGCAGAGTTTCGGGGGCTTGCTGGTTCTTAGAGAGACCCACGTATTTCGATCCTTACTTGCTCTGACTCTCAACTCTTATGGCGCTCAAGGGAATAACCCTCCCACTAGGCTAATGTATTAATGACATTATAATGAGCCAAAGGTCACTCGAAGGTGAAGAATCCATCCCAGAATACTGCCACAGCTGTTAAGAACCCTTCCAAATTCTACACAGAGCTGCAAGATCGCTTTGGCGGGGTTGCCTGGGGAATGGCTACAGGAAGACAAGTGGTTTCTTGTTCAGTTAAGGTAGTTGAATTAGCAGTGGGTAAAGCCATCTGGGAGTCCCAGCTGTCCCTAACCCTTTAGTGATGTGGAGAAGGGCACCTCAAAGGAACTAACTCCTTGCAGTGCTGTCGCTTTTGCCCTCCCAGTGCTAATGGTCATGCTTAGGTATACAGCAAGCATCTCATCCTTGGAAATGCTGATGTTTCCCCTCACACCTAGCTGTTCAGACTCTGGCTTTCAAGAACCAAGATAAGCTTCTGTTCATCTCTCTCTGCCCAAGGAGCTCAGCAAATCCATCCCTTAAAATCTCTCTGTCAATATCTTCCCGCAGCTTTTATTGCTATATTTATTGCCTTTGTTACTAATTGCTTTTCCTATAAAAGTTTCTTCAAACCATTGATATTTCAATTAGCTTCTAATGTTAATTTGTTTGGATTAGCAGGGATGATTTTAAAATTAGTACCCCGTTAATCAACCCATTAAGTGCCTACTGCAGCATATAAAAGGAAATAGATATTTCATCATATAAGCTTGAAATAAATATCATGTCTTTTCAGTTTCATGAGAATCTAAGTATTATCTTTTTAAGTGATAGAGATTCATTATAACTCTGTAAATATATAATAATTACTGAGTTAGAGGGTTGTGATTTCTACTTATTTTAATTGTAGAAAAGTTGGCTAACAGAAAAGCAATAAGAAAATTAATTCTGTAACCTCACCACATAACACTAACAATTTTAAGATTCATTGTACATCCTTCTACTTTTTTCTCTACGTATATATTATTATGTGGCGTTTTTTAAACACAATTTGGATCTTGAACTTCTGCAAAGTTCTTTGTTAGTTAAATAGTATTATACTTGTCCATGCCATTAAATATTCTATAACATTTAATGGATGCATTGTAAAATACATTGAAAATATGTTTGAATATGTTTGTAGATAGCACCTTGTTTTCTTTTTTAATTGTTGCCATAGATAAATCCTAAGTGTGGAATATGCTAGTAGGGAAAGACAGTTTTCAGTCTATTTTCAGACTGTCCTAATGGGGCTGTTCTTCTTGAATACTTTTTCATTTTGCCCCACTGGCAAAATGCAAAAAAAAATTTGTGTTTTGAGTTTCCTTCCTTTGCCTTCTAACTTCTTGTTGTATCACTTCTAATGTTTTAGAGGGCTTATTTATTCCTCTGGTCTTTACTGAGTTCTATGACTTTATTTAATCTTTGCCAATTTGTTATATTTCAAATGGAATTTCATTTTTTTATTTGTAATTTTGAAGGTTTTTCAAAATGTGCTCATTTGCTATATGTAATTGTCCTTCTGTAAATTATCTGACCTATTTATGTCCTTTTGTTTTATTGGAGTGTTTCATTTTCTTTTAATGATTTATAAATAATTTCTTTGTCACATTTGCTACAAATGTGATTGTCAGTTGTCTTTCAATCATTTTGAGTATTTGGGGGAAACTTCAGTTCTTGCTAATCAAATTTTTTCATTTTTGTTGTTTTTTTTTTTCCCCTTTCCTTAATATGCTTAAGAATTACTTCCCCAGTCCCAGTCAAAGTTTTACATATACTTTCTTTTAATGTTTGGTTGATAGGATAGTTTTTAAAATAACAATTTTATTATTCTGTTTGCATTGCTATTTCATTTTATGATATTGAAATTGCTTCTCAGTCTGTGTGTATTTCACCCCACATCCACCACCAGAGTTCTGATGCCCTGTTCCTTCCTTCCTGCTCTCCCCTTTCCCACCTCCCATCTTACATCCTGTGAATTTTGTTGGAGTTTCTCTTTTCCGTTTTTTTTTGTTTTTAATTTATATTCTACATATGAGTAGAATATGAGTAGAAACTACATCCTGCACTTCTCTTTTTCTTTCTGACTTATTTCACTAAACATAATTCCCTCCAGTTCCATCCAGATTGTTACAAATTGTAAAATTTCATTTTTTTCAATAGCTGCATGGAATTTCATTGAGTATATACAACACAGTTTCTTTATCCAGTCATCCGTTATGGACATTTAGGTGGTTTTCATGTCATGGAAACTGTAAACTGTGCTGCTGTGGTTTTACATTTTATATTTAATATCTATAATTAATTTTAATTTAAGAAATGAGGTAGAGACCCTTACTCTTTTTACCAATTAACCAATGGACCAGAAATGTATGATATGCCTCTTTGCCTCTCTACTCTGGAATGCCTCTTTATAATATACTTAATAGTCATATACCCTAATTTATCTCTAATCTCTCTATTATGTTCTATTGACATCTGCTTACATTCATGCCAGTGTGATACTATTTTAATTATTAAATCTGTGCACTTTGATACTGCTTCTTTGCTTTTACCAAATTAGTATTCGATACTACTTCTTTGTTTTTACCAAATTAGTATTCTTTTCCAGAATTATATTGGCTACTCTTAAATACACATTCTTTCATATAACTTATTCAAATTTTCTCATTAGGATTCTGGTGGGTTTATAGATTAATATAAAAATAGTTGACATCTTTATAATATTGAGTCACCCTACTGAATAAAAGGTACAGACTTAAATATAGCTCATTTTTAAAAATGTTCTTCAATAGAACTTTAGGGTTTTCATTATTGGGGACAGGGATGGTCTTCATTAATCTTTAGAGTTTTCTTTCTTACTTTCTTTTTTTTTTTTTTTTAAAGCTGTTACTATGTATATCATGCTAAGTTTATTCCTAGGTGCTTTTTCTTTCCTGACAATTATCGAACTGTCTTAAGGAAGAAATTCTTGAACATTTTCAATTTGCTTCCATTGCAAATACAGATAATGTATTTAAAGCAAAACGAAAACCTTGTGTTGATTTTAGGACTTTTTATTTAAAGAAATGTCCTCAAAGATAAATACTGTAGCCTAGAGCAGAGCCATGTGCTCACTTTAAAAAATGCAACCTCAATCCATTCTCCATCTGGGTTATTTTTGCATAGAAATAGAGAGACACATTTCAATGTGAAATCAATTCTAAATAGAATCAACCATCAGGGTACTGCACTGAATGTCACAGCTATGTACTGAATAGTTCATTAAGTCCTAGAAAATTATCCAAACTTTACAGATGTAACCATCGCTCATAGAAACCATTATCCATACAAATAGAGTTCACAATCATTTAAAATGATAGACACAAGGAATGAAAAGAACAAAAGCGATTTTCTGTACTTTTCATACCACCCCACTGATGCATAAATAAATATTAAGTAATTGACATTGTACACATCAGCATAAAATCAAATGAGTTTTCTCTCAAGTCTTATCCCTTAAAACAATACCCAGAGTATGTCGTGTTATTTATGCTGTGCATCTAATATAAATTTCCTACAATTAAAAAACTACAAGGAAAAATAATTTATTAGTAAATATTGTCTGTGTAAATTTATTTAAATACATTTCCTACAAACAATTTCTTAACTTGATAGATCTGTTGCAATAGCTCCTGTTCTAAGTTACAAGCAAAGTCACAGTAATATTCTTTTTGTTCAATTTCCAACTGGTTAGACCTGACCCAAATCAAAGATATTGTTATAGTTGCCTTATTATAACTTATAACTTAAACTATCCAAATTTGGTGCGGTAAATATTTGCTTTGGGTTTAATAATTAGCTAGCCCGTATATGCAAATATCCTTTAAATCTTTATTTTAAAAGTTATTCCTATAGAGTCTGAAGAAGATATAATTTGAAATTAGAAATAAAATTTTGAGGCTAAAGGCTAGTGAGACCCTGGTGCCAGATCAATTTATTCTAAAGAATTTTTGCATAGCAGAAAAAAAAATATAGACTAAGACTAAAATTCAATGCCCTTTTAGCCCTGGCAAACTGGCTGAGCTTTTGCAGGAGCTGAAAATACTGGAGACAGTCGGGAAGAAGGTACATGGTGTGTGAGTTAGAACAGCGTTTCTCAAAGCAAGCTTTGCATCTTCTTTGACCCAAGAATGTTAATTCTAAATTTCCTCCTAGTAAAACAATCATAGAAACTCACAAAGTATTATTGTAGTAAATTATGTTCATTCTGGTTGTGCTCATAATAATGAAAAACTGGAAACCCTCCAAAAGTCCTTACTAAAATAATTGATTAAATAAAATTCACATGATCAGAAATTCTGCAGCCATTGAAAACGAGGATGTAAATCTTCCCTTATTTAATTACAAAAAAGGGTAACAATATAATGCCCTCCATACAGCTACACTCCAAGGTCAGTTTTCATCCAGGTTTGGCACAGTTCTCCTTGGAGTACTTGTTTGTGTGATTTCAGAATACCACATCCTCTGGCTTTTCTCTATGCTCATTCACTCCCCCTTCTCTCCCCTACGGTTGAGATCCACTCGACCCTCATCACTGCCTATATGCACTTGTGTGGGCAACTCAGAGTCACATGTCTTTACAAATATGATGAATACATATACAGGTGAGGATAATTCTCCAATTTATTCTTCCAGCCAAGGCTTCTCTCCCAAATTCTAGATGCATTTATCCAACTGCCTACAGGGCATTGCTACTTAAATATTGAAAAGATGTCTCAGCAGGTTCAAAATTGAGTTCCTGGTCTCTCTCCACAAATTGACTACCCACAGAATTTCCCATCTTATCTAATGGCAAATACATTCTTCTAGTTGCTCAAGCCAAATACTTTTAATTATCTTTGCTGTTTCCCTTTTTCTACTCTATCAGTATATCTATTAGTAAAACAGCCACGCAAGCCCCCATTATTAGAGGTTCCCCTACCCGATCTCCCTATTTTAATTTCTTGCCCTCTTGCAGTCTGTTCTCAATACAGCAGCCATATTTTATTATGAGTCAGAACCTGTCACCCCTCTGCTCCAGCATCTGCAGTGAGTCGAAACTTACTTCCCCTCTAGTCTTTTCAGCATAACACAAACCTGTTTAGTATTCTTTGAACCTACTAGACATATGAGTAAAGGATTTTTAACTCAGTTTGAATTCTAGTTCTATTACTAGTGTCTCCAAACTTCAGTTTCCCATCTACAAAATGGGAATCATGTCTCATCTGCCTCATAGAATTAAGGTAGAATTTCTTTCTCTAAGTATAAGAGGTTTTTCTAATTTTCAGATATGATCTACAAAACATGTCTTGCTTGAGAATTTATTATTTCTAGTCACTTGCTGATGTGTGGTCAGCTCAGACATCTAGTGTGGCTCTTTCTTATGGGCACTCTGGGGATAGGAGAGTAGCTGGGTCATGCTCTCTCAAAGAATTAGCCTACTAGAAATGGTAGATGAACTGTGAAAAAAATGAAGTGCATCAAATATCGCAGGTGCTCTGAGCGTATAGGAAATGCAGTGGGAAAAAAGGAAGAATATTTAAATCTACCAGGACTGATGGGAGAAATTGAAGGTAGAAGGGCAAGCCATAAAAAAGGCAGACAGAGGTGACCTTATGCTAAATGGTAGGTGGAGTTAGGCAAGCAGGTAGGGGAAGGACTACTCCCATCTCATACTATTAAAGCATACCTGGTTTTTATCATAATTTTAATTAGCTTCTTTTGAGAGTGGTTATTTATTTATTCATTGTTGATCTTACCAAAAATAAACTTTAGTAAGAAAAACTCCGTATCTTTGTAAGCTTTTTTTTTTTAAAGGAAAGGTGCAGGCAGGAATGAAAGCAACAGGCAGACAAGAAGAGAAAAGAGGAAAAAGCCTTTTTTTATTTAGTTGTTTATCATTTTGACTATTTCTCTGGCCCAGGTCCCTGGGATGTATGTGGGCTGCGTGGCATTAAGTCATCAGGGCACACTGTATCTCTTGTATTCATTTCCTTACCCTACAGTTTGGGTCTTGGCTCAAGTAAAAAGGAAGGAAATTAGGAAGGGAAGAAGGAAGGAAGGGAGGGAAAAAGATTAAGGCCATGTGTTTGGAGTTCTAGTTCTGGTAGGTGTCCCAAATCTATGACTTACCAGCTGTATGACCTTTAGCAGTTACTTAACCTCTCCCTGCTTTAGTAAAATAAAGATAATAATTGTTTCTTCATAAGGTTGTTGAGACTTTACGGAAATAATCCTTGGCAAGAGCTTAGCATATTTACTGGCACTATTTTGAATGCTAATCCTATTGCCAAGATTCTGACCACCTTGGTCAAATTACAAAATGTTCTTACAACAATGTTCTCTAACAGTTAAAACTTTCAAGCATCTCATAGCAACTTAGGAGTTTGTTTCGTTGTGCAACTTAGGTCTCCTATATACACACACATCTGCTCTTAGTTGTTTTGGGGGGGTTTTGGGTGGTTTTCTGTTTACTCACAAAATAGTTTTATTACAAAGGAATTTTCAGGAGCAGACATCTTGGTCTCTCCAACACTCACATCATAGGGGGTATGTTTTGTTTTGAGGTCTCAAACCACCACCAGTGTTTTAGGAAACACCATATCTGCATATGGTAGAGATCTTTTTTGAACTGTTCATATAAATCTATTCTAGCTATGTGAACAGTTTATTCTTTGAACTCTGAAATCTCTTACTTCAAGGTGCCACCAAAATTTTGTGCTAAGCTTAAATCAACTTATCATTACTAAGCAATGAAGGAAGAAGACTGATGTTTCTTGCTCTATAACTCTCTGATTCATGGATTCATAACATTATCTTTTTTAACATTTATTAAGGCAACTTTTATTTGCAAAATATTAAAGTTCATATGTACAGGTTCACCATGTATAGTAAGACATCATGCCCACCACCAAATTACCAAAATTCTCCCATGAGTGTCCACTAGACCACCACCACCATTGCTTCCACCCACAAGGGGTGGGTTTTGTCTGTTCATTTGATTCATTTCTCTAAATTCCAATATGAATGAGATTATCTGGTTTTTGTCTTTCTTCTTCTGACTTACTTCACTTAGCATCATCCCTTCTATTTCCATTCAATGTTGTCACACATGGCAGGATTTTATCTTTTTTAGGACAGTGTAGTATTATAATATATATACATATATATATACACACACACACACACATACACATATTATATATATATATATACACATATCATACCTTCTTTATCCATTCATCTGATGATGGGCAATTAGTTTTCAATTCTTGGCTATTGTAAATAATGCTGTTATAACCATGGGATGTATATATCTCTGCAAATTAATGTTTCTGGGGTTTTCCTTTTTGTTTTGTTTTGTTTTTTGATAAATCCCCAAAAGTGGCATGATGGGATCATATGGAATTTCCATTCTCAGTTTTTTTGAGGACTCTCCATACTGCTTGCCATAAAAGTTGCACCAACTTATATTCCCAACAGTGTAAATGGGTTGTTTTTTCTCCACATCCTCACCAACATTTGTTGTTTCCAGTCTTTCAGATAATAGCCATTCTCACAGGTGTGAGATGATAACTCATTTTAATTTGTGTTTCCTTAATAACAAGTGAGGAACAACACCTTTTAATGTGTCTGTTGGCTATTTGGATGTCTTCTTTGGAGAAATGTCTATTCAGTTTCTCTGCCCATTTTTTTGATTGAGTTGTTTGTTTTTCTCTCAAGTTTTATGAATTCTTTATATATTTTGGATATTATGCTCTCGTCAGTTGTATGATGTGCAAGTACCTTCTCCCAGTCAGTAGGATCTCTGTTTGTTTTGCTGATACTTTATTTTGCCATGCAGAAGCTTTTTAGTTTGATGTAATTCCATTTCTTTATTTTTGTGTTTGTGTTTCCCTTGCCACTGGAATTCAGTCCCCAAAGGCCACTCTAAGGTCAATGTCGTAGAGTGTATTGCTTATTTTTCTTTTAAGTATTTTATGATTTCCAGTCTTACATCTAATTTTCTAATCCGTTTTGAATTAACTTTTCTAGAGTGGTCTAGATTCATTCTTTTTTCACATAACTGTCCAGTTATCCCAACATCTTTGTTGAAAAGACTTACCTTTGTCCACCATATGCTCTGTGCTGCTTTGTTGTAAATTAACTGACCATACATGTGTAAGTTGATTTCTGGTGGTTCAGTTCTATTCCATTGATCTTTGTCTCTGTTTGTATTCCAATACCATATAGTTTGTATTGCTGTCACATTGTAGTATAACTGAAAAACTGGGAGTGTGTTACCTCCACTTTTGTTTTTTTTTTTCCTCATAAATACATGGGCTAGTCAGAATCTTTCCTGACTCCATACAAATTCTAAAATTTTAGTTCTGTTTCCTTGAAAACTGCCAGTGGGATGATGGGAATTGCACTAAATCTGTATATTGCCTTCGGTAAGATGCCCATTTTAACAATGTTAATTCTTCCTAACCATGAGTGTGGAATATCTTTCAATCTCTTGTATCTTTCTCTATTTTGTTTAACAGAGTTTTATAGTTTTCATTGTACAGGTCTTTCACCTCCTGTTGTATGTATATATATAGATAGATAGATAGATAGATATAGATATAGATATATAGTTTCTATTATAAATGGGATAATTTTCTTGATTTCATTCTCTTCTATTTTATCAATTGCATATAAAATGCAACTGATTTTTGTATACTAATTTTGTAATCTGCCACCTTATTGTACTCATTAATTCTAGTAGTTTTTTGATGGAGTCTTTAGGGTTTTCTATATTTCATCTGCAAATAGTGACAGTTTTACTTCTTTTCCAATTTGGATTCCTTTTACTTCTTCTAGCCTAATTGCTCTGACTAGGACCTCCAGTGTGATGTTAAATAGCACTAGTGAGAGTGCACAGCCTTGATATCCTGGTATTAGAGGAAACATTTTAAGTTTTCACAACTGAGTATGATATGGGCTATAGGTTTATCATATATGGCTTTTATTATGTTGAGGTATGTTCCTTCTATCCTTTTATATAGTTTTTAATCATAAATGTGAATTGAATCTTGTCCAATGCTTTCTCTGCATCTATTGATATGGTCATAATTTTTCTCCTTGCTCTTGTTGATGTGGTGTATTACATTAATAGATTTGCATATGTTGAGCCATCCTTCCATACCAGGGATAAATCCCTCTTGGTAATGATGAATGATCCTTTTAATATGTTGTTGGATTTGGTCTACTGATGCTTTGTTGAGAATTTCTTCATCTATATTTATGCAGATTGCTATGTTATGCAAATTGCTCTGTCATTTTCTTTCTTGGTGACATCCCTATCAGCTTTTGGTATCAGTGTAATGTTGGCCTCATAGAAAGTGTTTGGAAGTATTTACTGTTTTTCAATTTTTTTGGAAGCCTTTGAGAAGAATTGGTATCAATTCTTCTCTGTAAGTTGTTAAAACTCACTAGTAAAGCACTGTGGCTTTGAGCTTTTACTATTGGTGAGACATTTGATCACTTCTTCAATTGTGATAGATCAGTTAGGGTTTTCCATTTCTTCCTGATCCAGTTTTGGTAGGCTCTAAGTTTTAAAAAATCTGTCCTTGTTGTCCTTGAGGTTGTCCAATTTATTGGCATGTAGCTATTTGAAATAGTATGTTATGATGCTTTGTATTTCTGAGGTATCCATTTTAATTTCTCCCTTTTCATTTCTGATTATAGTCATTAGTGTTTTCTCTCTTTTTCCTTAATGAGCCTCACCAAAATTTTGTTTGTTTTTAAGGAACCAGCTTTTGGTTTCATTGATCTTCTCAACTGTCTTTTTGATTTATATTTTCAGTTATTTCTACATGGATTTTCATTATTTCTTTCCCCCTACTGACATTTGACTTCAGTTGTTCTTCTTTCTCTAGTTGTTTTAGATCTAGAATCAGAGTGTTTATTTGCAATTTTTCTTGTTTCTTGAGGTATACCTGGATTGCAATAAACCTGCTTTTTAGTAATGTTTTTGCTGCATCCCATAGTTCTGATAACTTGTGTCTTTATTCTGATTTGTCTACAATTATTTTTAAATGTCTCATTATTTCCTCTTTTACCTAAGAGTTATTCAGAAACATTTGTCTAGCCTCCACATATTTCAATATTTTTCACCTTTTTTGTAATTGATTTCTAGTTTTAAGCCTTTGTGATTGAAGAACATGCTTGATATTATTTCAGTTTTTTTAAGTTTTGAGCCATGTTTTATTTCCTAACACATGGTCTATCCTTGAGAATGTTCCATGAACTGTTCAGAAAAATGTGAATTCTGTAGTTGTTGGATGAAGTGTTCAGTATGTCTATTAAACCTATCTGTTCTGATTTATCATTTAAAGCTGTTGTTTCCCTATCAATTTCTGCCTTGTTGAGTTATCCATTGTTGTAAGTGGAGTGTTGAAGTCTCCTGCTATCACTGTTTTGCTGTAGATGTCTCTCTTTAGTTATGTTAATAATTGCTTTATGTATTTTGATGCTCCTTCATTTGGTGTATATGTATTAATGAAAGTTATATATTCTTGCAGAACTGAACTTAATCATTATGTAATATATATTCCTGTCATTTGTTACCTTCTTTAGTTGGAAGTTTATTTTCTTTGATGTAAGTATGGCTGTACCTACTTTTTTTTTTTTTTGTTATCTTTTGACTGCAGAATTAACTTTGAACCTATGTTTATCTTTCAAATGTAGATGAGGTTTATATATATATATATATATATATATATATATATATATATTACTGGTCTCTCCCTGTATCCCTGAGGTCTCCAAATGCTAGAAAGTTGAGTTACTTATTTTTTTAATCCATTTGGCCACTCTGTGCCTTTTGATTTGTGATCTCAATCCATTAACATTTAGGGTGACCTACTGATGTATAACTATCATCATTTTGTTAATTCTTTTTTGACTGTTGTTACAGATAGTACCTTTGTTCTTCTCTTTCTCTTCTTAGGTGCTTTGAAAGCATTTATGTGTATTTGGTTTCCCTTTTCAATGTCTTTTTTTTTTTTCCTGAAGTTATATTTTGAGGTTACCCTGGGGTTTACATAAATGTTTCTATGCATATAACCTGTTTTTACTTGAAACCAAGTTAGTCCTAAGCTCATTCTAACAGTATACATTTTTACTTTTCTCCTTCCCACATTTTATATTTTGATGTCTTGCTACTTCTAAGTGGGATTCTTTTCATTTTATAGAACTTTCTTTAGCATTTCTTATAAGACTGATTTCATGGTGATTGAATTCCTTTAACTTTACTTATTTGCTAAACTCTTTATCATTCCTACAAATCTAAGTGATAATCTAGCAGTATAAAGTATCCTTGATTGGAAATTCTTTTTTTCCATCAGTGCCAGCACTGCACAGTAGAACTCTAGTCACAAGGAGGCTAGCACTTTTTCCACCCCAGACTGAGGTTATAGGTTCATCAATTAAAGTTGGTTCTCAGGTATGGGGCACCTATGTGGGAAAAAGCCCTCCAACTCTGCAATAATGTCCATATTACTGGTCTCTCCCTGTATCCCTGAGGTCTCCAAACAGAATGACTTGATGTCAATGGTAGCTTCTCCTGCCATTTACTAAGGTGTATATCTTTATCTTTGGAAGATGCTGGTCCCCTTTCCTTTTTAGACTTCATTGTAGCTAAAATGGAAATATTTTAGTTATGCCTGTGAGGAGGGGACAAGCTGAGATTGTAACAGTCTACCACCTTGGAACCAGTTCCAACACACTTCTTTAATATCTTCCTTTGATTTCCTTAAAAAAATAGTCAGCTTCTATGGTTGAGTACATATATTGCATTACCATTAGAAACAAACTGCTTTATGTCAGTTACTTAATTTGGCTGGTACTTGTATTTCAGGGTTGTTCTTGGCTATCATTTTTACTCACGTGAAGATATTCAGGATCCAGTGAGTGACAAGTTCTTCAAAGAGGTGTGGGTCTCAACTGCAGCTCGAAATGCTACAATATATGATAAGGTGATGTTTGCATATCCCTTTCTTCCCTTTTTAAAGTGACTTTCGTCATAACAATGCATCATTATTTCCACAAGTTATTGGTACAGAGTATTCTTAATGAATGTAAAAAATAACCAATACACCTCCAAATTGTAATAAAACACCTTTTCAATATACAGTGAAAGTAAGTTAAAAATCATTATGAATTATGGCTTAGAAGGAACTTCAGTGGCATTCCAATCTTTCATCTGAATCAGGAATCCCATGAGCATCCTTGCCATACAGTTTCTCAGCTTTTGTACATGTCTAGTTACAAAGGGAAAAGAGACAGATGGTACCGAAAATTAGTCAGATCTAGGTCCAACCCAAATCAACTAATTGCTGGTGATAAAATTTTGAGCACTGTGACTTGACTTTCTGAACCTTGCTTTCCTCTTCTGTAAATTGGGAAGAATAGTCAGTAGAGTGATTATGAGTATATAGAATAGTTTATTAAATGTATTAAGCTCATAATATATCTCTGTGATGAAGCTTATCAATAATGAGACACTGCCTGTGTCCGTCCTAATTTTGGAAAGATATTTTAAACTGAATCCATTTCTTTGGGAAGCTAAGTGAATCTTTTGGTAAGTTCTATTTATTGGTTATAATACAAAATGTGTAAGAGATAAGAGTTGCCTGGCAGTGGAACAGTTTATTTCATAAAGTAGCCAACTTCCAGCCATAGAAAGTACCCAGGCTGAGATCCACTAACCATTTATCATAAATTGGGTAATAATGTCTTGTCCATGACTTCCACAGTCCCCTCCATTATGGCAATGTCACCATTGCTAATAAATCATGACAACTATATACATAACCTTATTTTACACTGAGGACTCAAAGCCATGATTCAGTAAGTCACACATATGGAGTCTTTTAAAATGTAATTTTAAAAAGATAGTGCATAGCCTTGTTTGGATCCTGGATTTGGAGGATAGCAGTTATAAAAAAACACTTGGAGATAGTATAAATCTGAATATGGATCATGTCGTGACATGTTACTGATTTTCTGAATTGTGAAAATCATATTTTATATAGGCACATGTCCTTATTCTTAAGATACATGTGTTGAAGTACTTAGAAATGAAGTGTTATGATTTATGAAACTCATTTCAACTAGTAAAATAAGTGCATAATTGATAACTCTAAGGTAGAGATATTAACATTTTCTTGATAAAATGCTAGAGAAAACATAATATGCAACTTCCCCCTTAGACCAGAACCTCCAGTGAAATCCAGGGGCATGTATTATCCAAAAAACTAACCTTTATGTGGAATAACATCAGTGAAATTCTTTACCATGAGTTTGACTTTATCTTGGGCTTGTGTCAATCAAATATAAGGATCTAGTTATGATTTATTGAAATAGACACAAATCTAGTAGTCTCTCTTTAGCAAATAAGAAAAAATTCAAAAACTCTTGAATCAGGGCCATGCTATAATATAAAACAAATATGCATTTCATAAAACAAAAGTTTTCTCTGGTGGAGTGTTTTCCATAAAGGGAATATGCTGTCTTTTAAACTGATTCAGTTTCCCTTTTGTGTTTCAATCAGGTGTTCCGGTGCCTTCCTAGTGATGAAGTACACAATTTAATTCAGCTGAGAGACTTCATAAACAAGCCCATATTAGCAAAGGAAGATCCCATTCGAGCTGAGGAGGAACTGAAAAAGATACGTGGATTCTTGGTGCAATTCCCCTTTTATTTTTTGTCTGAAGAAAGCCTGTTGCCTTCTGTTGGAACCAAAGAAGCCATGGTACCTATGGAGGTTTGGACTTAAGAGTCACATTTGTTTGTAGCTCCAGTACTTCCACCCTGAAGAGTACACGGTGCACAGTGACTTTCTGAAGACCTAACAGCCAAAACTAGCCTCGAAGTACTATGGTCTCCAACCCATAGTCCCTTGAGATTGACTGGGAAGGGCTGCAGCCATGTAGGGACACTAACCGTCACCTGGATTCTATCATTCCTCCTGCCTATCCTTGTGAAAAACAGGGTGTTCTTACTGGTAGCCTAATACACTCAAGACCTTAAACTTGTACTCAGATTCCTTGATGTATATCAAAGTACATTTCCATTGCTAACAAGACCATACCTGTAACAGTGACCTACGTTGCTGAAATTTGTCTGAACCACTTTATTTTTCTCTGACCCTCATTTTGCACGGGTATCTGCTGGACCTGCCTTCATCTCAGAGTCCACACAGACTCTTTTAGACATTATTTATTGCTACAAGATGTGATACTGTTTCATGTTTCTTCAAGGTCCCATGGGATATCCCCATCTGGTCCTGAAGCAGCCAGCAAGAATGACTATTCCTTTTCAGTGGCTGAGCGAGCAGGGCAGACTTTACTGTACACAGAAACCATATTAGGTGCTTCTGATAACATGACACTGTATATCTTGACACCACAGAACAACAGGAAGGAATTTCATCATTCCTTATTCCTTACTGGGGTCAACGGATAAGGTATGTCCTTGTGATAGGCCCCACGTGATCAAATTTGAAAACATATTTGTTTACAAAGCCACTGATTAAGTCAATGACAGAGCGTGCAGCTTTCAGAAACCTCCAAATTGTCAGATTAGAAAAGTTTCCTTATAGCCCTATAAATTTTCCTGTCACCCTTAACTGCTGGATTGATTGAAATTTGAGTTTCTACATTTCCAAATCTAACCAGTGAATGTAATTTGTCTTTCAAGAGAATCAGAGGCTTCATCATTCAAATCAAGTTAATAAGTCTAACCTTATTTGACATTTGGTTCTCCAGCTACATTTTCTTTTGTAAGAAAAATTAATTGATTAAAATATACATGCTACTTTGTTTGCATTATTAAATATACATTAACATTCCACCAGGGCTTCTGAAGAAGTAAGCATATTTGTTATTCATTTCGTCCTAGTCTGTGAATTGTTCTGGAAACCTGTTTTCCTTTTTTGGATGTTAGGATAATCGTTGGTAGACCGTCGCTCTAATTTTCCTAAGCAGAATTACTCTTACAACCTGAAGACCTGACATGGGTTCCCATAAGACATATGCAGGTGCAGTAATTACATGCCTGTGAATTACCTGAACAAAATCTCCTTTGGGTTGTTCTTCAAAGAAGTGAGGACCCAACCCCTGTTTTCACAGAGCTAAAATAGTCCATTGGTGAAGGTTAAACAGGAGCACAAAGTCAATCATCTGCCTTAGTAGGAAGAGACATTGTCACATCCAAGAGGATTTCACAGTTAGAGACCATGTCACAAATGAGGTGGGACTCTATAACCAACAATGGAAATTAATATGTTTTTATGAATAAATAAATTATTTCTTATGTTGCTGAAAATGGAAAAATGATTTCATTCTACAGTTGTTAAAAATAGGAGATTGCTATTTATGAAAGAAGTTTAGATTGGCATTTAAAGTGTTGTGTGGAATACCTAAGGATTTCTTATATTTTATTTTTTAAAGACTTTTTTAAACCATAGAGCAGTCAATAAGCTGACTTTTGATTTTGTGCTAGATATACCTATAAATCCATGGGAAAAAAAATGAAAGGACCACTTTCCTTTTTAACACAACTTCTTCCCATTTTATAGATGAGGATATTGAGTCCGAAGTCAGTTGAAGGGCTCACTTAAAGTCAACCAACTTAGAGAGGGTGGAAATGGAACTAGTGAAATTCCTGCCATCCAATACTGGCCTCTCCTTTATCATTGTCTCAAGATAAGGAGATGTGAAGAAAGAGGTTAGAGAGAATATCTCTAAATTATTTTGAACTTTATGGTATGTATTCATGCACTTATGTGTCTACCCTTCCTAGGATTTAAGCCCCACAGAGCAGGGATTTTCCTGGGTTTTGCTCACAGTGTATCCCCAGAGTCTAAAGCAGTGCCTGGAACATAGGAGGCATCCACTAAATGTACCTTGGATGAATAAATGAGGTGGAGGAGAGAGCTAATGAAATTAAAAACATAGCATCTCTGAAATCTATGTGTGTATGTGTGCTTAGAATATGCTGAGAAAGTTGTGCATATTTTTTAGTGACTTTATTTACAAGATAATACATTTAGATGTGCAAGTTCACTATTAAATATATATATAACACCCACTACCAAATTTCTAACAGTCCTCCACCACTGTCACTGACCCACTAGCCTTTGCTGCTGTTCCCCACCACCATCCTGTCTGGCAATCTCTGTTGTCAATGTCAGACAAGACATCTTACGGCCAGTTTCTGTGTCAAGTTTCTCTTTTACTACATCTCCTCAAAGACCAGATGCTCACCTGCAAAAATGAGAGAGGCTACAAGATTTCCTTGGATAGGTTTTCCAGAAAAGTCAGTGCAGTAATTGCCTATTTCACAACAGCAGTTTACATCGTGCAGCATTCTGTAGCGCTCACGTGTCACATGGGCATGAGATGTTCGGCATGGCCCAGTTACCTGTCATTCTCTGACACCATTACCACCACTAGAAGCTGAAGTTATTTACCTTTAACATTTGCAGAGTCTAATGTAAACTTTAAAATGCACATGATTCAAAGCCTTGAAAAGCTCTTTGAATCCGTTCAACATTTCCAATTTGTAGAATTTTTTGAAATGGCTTTAAATGCTGTACCTGATACTTGGATCATCTCTGTAATAACTTGTTTTCAAGCAGATAACATTCTGTGATTACAGAAATAAAGAGCAGAAGCAATCATGCTACTTTCAGACTGACTGCATGAGTTGTTGGAAAATACCCTTCTCACAACAGGTCTAATGCAGGCGTTTTTCTCCATCATGTGACTTATCCTTCAGTGGAATGTTCTTCAGTCTCAGCTGTAATAATCACAGAGAGGCTTAGAGGACGGGTCTTTAAAGTATTAGTGACATACTGTAAAACAAACTATTGTTGTTATTTTATTTTGTGCACCTTTGCAGAAAACTTTTTAGGTAGTCAAAACCATGAGTGATTCATCTCCTATGTAATAACTGGGAAAATGTCATATGTCATGTGTTAACAATCTTCCAAATGAAAACAGCAAGTCAGAAGTCATTTTTTCAGATGTAGGATCACATAAAGTACAGCTTTACTGTATATCACAGAGAACCTTCCCTTCTTTCTGCATCTCCTGATCCCTATTCCTTTAACCTCTCCTCCACCTGAGCACCTCTCTATTATATCAGCCATTCTAGAGGACAAGAGAGCATTTTCTGGAAGAACAAATTTAGGGCTCTGCAATAAATCTTCAGTTTAACTCACACTTTTAAGTGACTGACAAAAGTGTTATTTCTTAACAGCGATAATTATTCCTTTGAACCTCCCGGATCTGATGTGGCATTTTCAGATGCCCGTCAGCCTCGATAGGACCCTCCATTTCTTCTCTTCCCTCTCTCTTGTAGAAAATGAACAATACTAAAAGGATTTTAAGTGTACCTAGGAATATGTTTTTAGTTCCTCGGAAGATCCTCTGAGATCAATTACGACTAAGAGTTTAGAGGTTTAAAATGGGTTTTACCCAGTCACAGGCCTTGAGAGATTCTTGAGTCTAGAAAACCACTGGAAAGATAATTCATCAACATCTATCAAAAAGTTACAGGTAGACAATCAAGGGACCTGCATTATTTTTAAGGGGTGCAGATAACATAATAGTATACTAATGGCATTTTATTCACATAGGAGGTAATACTGACTTTGCCTTGAGATTGAAAGGATTCATTAAAGAAATCAACCATTTATGGATTTGATTTCTTATAGGTTATTTCCCCTTTCTACCATTATTATTTTTTAACTTTAAAAACAAAAAGTCATCAAATACAGACTAAATGAAAATTTGTTGCACAAATTATTTTAAACCTTTGAAATTTAAAGTCAGAGACAGACAGATAGCAATTCAACTAAAACGCAGGCTCAATTACTGTTTTGTTCTCAAGCATTGATTATTAGTCACTTGAGTCTAGATAAGTGCACTTACGTGAATGTCATTCTAGTTCTGCTTGATGCAAGGAAATATAACAGCATGCTCTCCACTTGGATATTCTACTTGGATTCTTCACATAAACTGCTCTGGACCTAAAGTACTGCTGTTCTCCTAAAGCATTATCAAAGTTCACACTAAAGACTGCAGTCGGAGTAAGTGTCTCTCTTACACAAAAACCAGTGATTGGTGATACACATCCATTCAGAATGTTCAGATTTTCTGGAAAGAATGCAATCTCCTAGCCTCAACTTTGTGGTAGGAGTTGACAAACTGAAGTTGGACCTTCTGGTTTTTAGTTGTTTTTTTTTAAGCAACCATGTTCGTTTACATGCCTTCAATGACCTTATGGTCTACAAATCTACTATCTTTGCAAAAAAAAAAAAAGCTTCCTGATATTTCTTCTAGGGAGAGCAGAGAATACCCATTTAGTACCTCAATCAAACAGATGTGGGTGAATTTTAATCTCTTCCATGAACAGGATTTTCAAGACTCCCGATTCCAGAAGCCAACATTCTACAATGGATTTGTTCTCACGTCAAGCTTTCAGGAATGAAAATCACATGTTTTTTGGTTTTGGAAAAAGATATTGTCAGCTAAAACAGGTCTCTCCCAATTGAACACTTAGAGACAAGCATGGTTGCTAATGCTTGTCACTAAAGCCTTACATAAATGAGGTTGAAGAGGCCTAAGGGTTTATATTAAGAATAAGAATGGTGAACTCAAGAAACTCAGTTTTCCTGACTTTTCCTTCTATGACACATCAGAAATAATACCTGTATCCAGTCTCTGCCTCACCATCAGTACATTTCATACCTGGTCCCTTAAGCTGCTGTTTTAAAATATAAGTATTTATGAAACAAACTGTGAAATCAGCAGCAGCCCTTTGAAGGATTCCTCAGGCAGTACATAGGTTTCAGAGCCTTATGCTCTACGTCTGAGCTGGAGACAGAACAACGTATCTGTGGATTGGACCTTGCACACCAATTGTAGGCCCCATGGAGGTGTGTTGTTGGCATAGCATTCTGAGCCCTCTGACCTATGAGACCCAATGATATGACGCAGTGAATTGCTTTTAACAGACCAACATGCTGTTCAATAGTGCATACTGAACAAGGCCCAGTGTGGGTGGTGGAGTACATCAGTGAACACATCAGACCAGGTGCCCCACCTTTGTGGTGTCTGCCCGCATTGTACTGAGTGGAGAGTGCAAAGCTGCTTCTGTTCTCAAAATAAGAAAACACCTGAAATAAGAGGCACTTGGATGCAAATGTGAGAATTTTGCCAAGTTGGAGAGAACTTCAAAGACTGGCAATGAGAGATGCTGGTGTCTGAGGACATCCTAGTAGGAACCAGGAAACAACCATAGCACTACTACTACCAAATAATGGCAGTAATAGCAGCTGGTATTAGTGGCTGTGCTGGCCATGATCACACTACATTTCAGCTCATTCAATAGCCCTATAGCTAGTGATCTGCAGCTGGAGGAGTCAAAGGCTAATGCTCAGGCCATGGCCATGGCCCTGAGGCTAACCTTGCCCCCTTTTCTATCCCTAAGAGCCTGATAAACAAGCCCCAGGGATACAAGGATGAGGTGAAGGAGTAAGTAGCAAGTTCCAGTGGGAAAAGCACAGGTATCAGCCTTCAGAGCTATCTAATCATTCAGCCATGCTATTTCCAAGCTATGGAAATCCTGGAGCAGATGAACCTCCCCAAGGACCTCAAATACAGGGTAATCAATGACCTTGTGAAAGGTCAATGAAATACCATGGTAAAAGCACAGTGCCCCACGCATAGTAGGTGCTTTTTTTTTTTTTTAGCAATCCATGCTAGCCATAGCAGATACTTATTTTCTGAAAGTGAATCAGGTCATCTTGAATGGAGAGGACAACACAACCCAGGTCCTGATCTATGGTCTGAACTTTTCACACTCCCAGAAGGCAACCAAATGATTGTAATTTCCACATAGGGCCTCCAATCCAGAGGAAAGGCATAGAGAAATGTCTCATGGGAGAAAACAATAGGTGGTTTTCTCTAAATTTCTATTGCGCTTGCATTGTTGGTCTCCTACGCCAGAGGAATAAGCCAAAGTCATGAACTGATGCCCCACAGGACACAGTGTGAATTTCTGAAATTCTTTTCCACTTTTATTTGGAGAATGAGGGTCTCTGTTATCCTAAATGTTACAATCTGAGGCAGGGGTTCATCAGGCCCATCAGCTGCATCTAGATCACAAAGCAGGATTATTTAGACCACATAATATTGTTTGATATTGGCAGATACTACTGGGCTACCTGCTTAGTTCCCTGGCACAGTCCACATACATCCCAAGGTTTCTGGTTCAAGACCTGGGGTGGGGGAAGCCACCAAGACAAACCACAACTGCGTTTCGCCGTGTATAATGTGCTCCCTTGTATAATGCGCACCCACATCTTTGGCCCAAACTTTCAGGAAAAATATCTCTCATTTCAATTTTTTTATTCAAATTTTAATTCTTTATATTTAAGTACTTGGTTTTCCTATTATAAAGGAAATTTAGCATTTATTTTTAACATATTATGGTATAAAAAATATTATATAACAAATCATTACGAAACACAAGAGCAGGTAGAGGTACAAACGCTTTTCTCCCTGTCCTCCACCATCTGATGACTGTCTGTGGGAGGAGAGCCAGTGTCTCTCGGCAGCTCTGTGGCCCTGCTCTTTAGCATATATCATAACTGTTATCTTAAAGTTTGCAGTGTCTGTATTTTTGCAAAAATATCAGCTAAATTGCTAGCTCCTGCCTAAAGTGTATGGAGAGAAATGTCATCCTGTTCCCATAGTAATGAAGTCGGCATCACCTTTCTTATCATCAAAGTCACTTACACTGTGGCAATATGTCACTTTGTTTGATTCCCTTGAATCACTGGCCAAAATTGTTTCTATTGAAAGTTCATCATAAGTTCAAAAAAGCTAATTATTGTATTCCAGAGTATTATTATCCATATGGATATCATTATTGGTTTCTAGTGTTACACTTTTGACTTAAAAGCATAAATAAAAACTTGAAAAGTTTACATAGATATAGCACTACCTATGTATAATGCACATCCTTATTATAATGCACACCCTTACAAACTTGGGTAAAAATGGACATATTATTCATTGTGAAATAGGGAAATAAAACAAAGTGCTTCTTCACCCTCTCTCTTCCTGCCTGCACCTTTCCTTTAAAAAAATTGTTTGACATTGTGAATTAGTTGCCAAATAAAAAAATGGAGAGATTTTATGTAAAATTTTGGGGTTTTGTCTTCCTTGAAAAATCAGGATATGTAAGAGCAATGCCCCCCATTGCATCAATTCCTGCTGGAGCTGAAAATCATTCCCTTCAAATGGGATTTGTGCTCTCTAGGACACACAGACCCCAGCATTCCCTACTGTTAAACTGGAACTGGGTTTGTGACTTATCTAAACCATGGAATGTGGCAAAAATGACATTGTGTAACTTTCATATCTGACACCAAGATGACTGCAGCTTCCACTTATCTTTTAGAATGCTGCTATGGTGTGAGGATGACAGACCAAGTCTGGAGGGTGGACCAGATCACAGAACATGGTAATGAGGCTGTGTTAGATCACTCTGACCCAGTCAAATGACCAAACAAACTAGAGGAAGAATCATTCAGCTGAGCCCAGCCCAAACTGCTGATCCACAGAATGACTGGCAAATAAAATGGTCTGTGCATAGCTCCTGAATCTTGGATTTGTTTATGGCACTGCCACTGGTAATTGATAAGAGTCAAGCTTGCTCAAGGTCCTCTGTTTTCCCCTCTTCACATTCTAATTTCTCAATGCCCCACTACCATTGAACTACTTCTATAATGAACTACTTATGTTTCTGTGCTTTTATTAATATGTAACATACTGACAAAAAGAGTATATGTAATGAATATGCAGCTTGATGATTTTTTTACTAACACTGCACACATCTCAGCCACACCCCAATAAAGAAAGGGAGTCTTCTTCTGCTCTCTCCCCTTCCAGTCCTAGTCCCTGAAGGGTAATCACTTTTCTGACATCCCAGAATATTGATTAGGTTTGTCCAGTTTTATAGCTCATTGGCTTTTTCAGCAAGGATGCACTCAGTTATTCTTTCACAAGGACAAGCTTAAAATTTCTTTAGCTTTCAGGTACCTGGTCACTTTTTAGAATCACTATGAGCTCCACTTTCTCTATTTTACTTTTTCAGGTTCTGGCTTATGCTCATTTTACACATGCTCAGGTAATTCCATCAACTGTGTTTCTCTGCTATCAGTAGGCCAGGTCTCTATCGTAAACGCAACACATATGTGAGGATTGGAGAGTTCCACTTTCTTCTCCCACAGGCAGCTCAAATCTAATAATATGGCTTATTCAAAATGGCAGCCATTGTCAATATTCCCTATCCCTGACAAATGTTCCCCAATGCTTCTTCGATTGTTTTCCACATAAGAAAGTAACCCCATTCTTCTCCAATTAACAGACTGCAGAAATCATTATCCTCCTTGATTTGTTTTTCTTTCATCAACCTCACCTAGTCAGTCACCAAGTCTATTTACCTATATGCCTCCATCTTGTTACTTAGTCCCCCTCCCAATGTTACTTCCTGCTCCACCTTGTTCACCGTCACCTCATCTGTCTTTAACTAGTTTCATCTGTCTTTAACTAGTTTAACAGTTTGATCTCTACCAAATCCATTCACTACAGTTAAATATAATTTTTAAATGCATATCTAGTCACCTTTCCTCCAGATTAAATACCTTTAAAAAGCCTTTGCATTTTGGGAGACTAGCCCAAAGTTTTAAATGTACCAGCCTCATCTTAACCTCTCCAGCTAAATCGTTCTTAGCTGACACTCTTCTATTCAGCAATGAAAAATTTAGCTCCTCCATATCCCTTGCCTCTGGACTTTATACGGGCTGTTTTTCCTTCTGAAGGGAGCCTTCTTTGACCTTCTGAAGTTAGGCTTAGTACTGTCCCCTTCTGATATCTGAAAGCACACTGTGCATCTCTTGACATTCCCAAACCATATATAATGTCTGCTGAAGCACTACCCTAGCTCCAAGCAATGAGAGAGAAGTGACCATGATTGTCTTATGCATTGGGGCATCCCAGTAACTAACATACACCAGACGTTCCAGGTACATGACAGATAGTTGGTGGAAAAAAGGAATAAATCAAGAAATAGATGGATGGAAAAGAAAAAGACAGTAAATTGCTGGCTACTTGTCAAAATGTAGGAAGAATAGATGTGTTTAATCTGTGTCACTGCCTGAGCTAGAAAGGCCAAACTTAAATTAAGGATTAAAGGGAGAAGACATACCACGAAGATGTCAACTGTGGCAATTTCATTCACAGTGAGCTAGGCATATGGTCAAGAGCAACCAGAAAGAAATTGGACAAGTGGGAACCTGTGCTGATTGCATGGATTTTATGCCTTGTTCTATCACTAGGGAATTAGAAAGGAGTGCTGGAGCTGGGGGAAAACAAAACAATCATAGGTTAGTGAAGAAAATTGTGTTTGGTAAACATCTTGATATTTGACTATTTTTGTCAAATGATTTTTATTAGGTTTTGACACCTCCCCCTACCCCCAGTCTTCTCCCCGTTCTGCACAGGCCCAAGGCAAACCAGGAGGCAAAGATTTGGTTGCAGGTAGTTTAATTAGGGCTCATTCTCGGGAAATGTGAGGGAAGGCAAGTAAGACCTGGGGAGGCAAAGCCAGGTAAGATTACATTAAAGAGAGTGTTATCACTGAAGGCTCCAGGGTCCAACCCCACTGGGCCTCTAAGGTTGGGGAGACTGAAGTCTCTATCCACATACTGCCATTTCTCATTGGTTGAATGTGGCCCTTGTGGGGGTGTCAAATACTCAGCACTTCTGGAACTTCCAACACGCAGACTCAGCAAGCTACCATGGGTCAGAGAGCCAGTGGAGAAGCAGAGAGAAACCCATCAAGGCAAAGTTGAAGTGTGGGGGGTTGCCTACCATGGCCGACAGTGACCTCAGAGGAGGGCTACGGGCTCATGTGCAAGGACATCAATAGCACCTCCTAGAAAGGGCCTCTGATTTTTCATGAAATAATGCAGTTGATCTTTGAACACTTCCAAGTTAGGGGTACCCACACCCTTGAGGTGAAAAGCCACTTACAGCTTTGACTTTCTCCAAATTAACTACTAATAGCCTGCCATTGACCAGAAGTGTTACCAATAATATAGTCAAATTGTACATATTTTTACATTTACTACTCATTAAATGGAGATATATCATATAAAGATCTTTATCATCCTCTTTGCATTGAGTAGGTTGAGAAGGAAGAAGAGGTGGGATTGAGTCTGTTGCCTTGGGTGGCAGAGGGAGATAAGCTAGAGTAGCAGAAGGTAAGTCAGGAGGGAAGCACACTGGGTATAACTTTATAGAAATATGTGGTGACTTCTGTCAGACTTTTTTGCTTTTTATTTCTAGCAAAATGTTTCTATATAGTACCCATCTTTACTCCACCATTTATTTTAGTTGCAGTACCTGTATCATAAAAGAAGTCAAAATCAGTCTTGAGTACTGGAATCCTTCAGCTAGATTGTCTAATATCAGCTTATTTCCTGGTCCTGCTTCTTCTGCCTCCTACGCCATCATCTGGATTGGAAGCTTTAAGTTGTCTTCTCTTAATTCCTCTGGTGCGGTGTCTGTCTGAGTATGAGTGGACCCTTACAATGTTTTTCAAGAATGTATAATACGTGTTTAGCAGATAATTCTGATCCATTCTAGAGGCATGTAATTTCCCTGAAGACAAGGATTTTCTAACTTTTTTCGTACTCCATATTGAGCTTATCACTGTGCAGAGCATATTGTTCAGTTTATGCAGAAAATGAATTGAAAAGTTGCCTCCTCTACCCAAGGCTATTGTTGGCTAAAATAAAACATCGCTGTAAAATGAAGTCAAATTTAATAAAGAGAAATGTATCAAGAGATATTCAGAGTCAATTTAAGGATTTTAAACCTGGGTGTTTACCCTGGTAAGCAGGCTACATGACTGAACTCACCCTAAAATCTTTGTTTCATTTTTCTTTGTGTAGTCAGATTATGTTCAGAAAAAGAGTACATTATTCTATAGCAAATAGACTCTATCAAGGGAGATATTTAGTTAATTACTAGCATTCTTGCTAAAAGATACGTAAGCCATATATGTGCGAAAGACACATGTATGAAAAAAATTCAAAGACCTGGTTATTAGTTTTTTTTAAAGAGTGTCTTCTATAGATTTTAGGGTTAAGCTGTATAGTCAAGTCAGATGGTTAGATAATCATCTTGTTTTTCTATGCTTCAACAAAATATAGACATGGCATACACTTCCCTTAGGCATGTTTACAGTATATGTTATTAATTTCAAGCTTCCACAGTGTCTTGGAGACTTGCAGCTATTTTTTTTTATTTTATTGATGAAATATTACATCATAACATTATCTAGGTTTAAGGTGTGCTTCATCTTAAATCAGCATCTGTACATACTATACATTTATCACCAGCAGTCCAATTAGATCCTTTATCATACAATTGACCCCTTTTACCAGATTTGTTCATTCCTTCCCCCTTTCATTCTGGTAACCACTAATTTGTTCCTATAGACTGAAAGTCTATTTTTTGTTTAATTTGGTCAATTTGTTTGGTTGGATTCTTTATATTCCACATGAGTGAGATCATACAATGGTTGTCTTTCTGCTTTAACACACCAAGCATAATTCCTGCTGGTTCACCACTTTGCTGCAAATGGTAGGATATCATCTTCTTTTTTAATGCCTGAGTACTTTTCTCTTGGGTGTATATATATGTGTGCATATATATATATATATGTATATGTATATATACATAATCTTTTTTTAATCCACTCTTCTGTTAATGAGAATTTAAGTTGTTTTCAGCACTTGGTTATCATAAATAATGAACATAGAGGGGTACACATGTCTCTTTGAATTAGTCTTTTTGTGTTTCTGGTAAATACCCAAAAGTGGGATTGTATGAAATTTCAACTTTCAATTTTTTGAGGAATCTCTATTGCTCTCTATAATGGTTGCACTAATTTACACTCCTATTAATAGTGTAAAGGGTTCCTTTTTCTCTACATCCTCATGAACATTTATTGTTTTCAGTCTTTTGGGTAATAATCATTCTCCCAGGTGTGAGGTGATATCTCAATGTTCTTTTGCTTTGCATTTCCCTAACAACAATAGAGGAAAACATTCATGTGCCTGTTGGACATCTGTATGTCTTCTAGAGAGAAGTTTTCATTCAGATATTCTGTCCATATTTAATTGGATTGTATTTTGCTGTTGTGTTTTATGAGTTCTTTATATTTCTTTATATTTTGGTTATTAATCCATTCTCAGATGTATGATGTGGAAATATCTTTTCCCATTCAATAAGAAGTCTTTTTGTTTAGAAGAGAGTTTATTTTGCTGTTCTGAAGTTTTTTTTTAATTTGAGGTAGACCCACTCATTTATTTTGGATTTTGTTGTCAATCACATTGGAGTTGCATTTCCAAAGGCATCTCTTAGGTCAAGGTCCAGTAGAGTATCATCTATGTTTTCTTCCATGCATTTTATGGACTCAGGTCTTACAGATACTGATTTTGTTTGTACTGGCTATATTGAGTTGGCATTCATTAGGACAATTCAAATCTCAGAAGAGAGCCCTAAAAATTGAAATAGCTTTATGTTAGAAGTGAAGTAAATTTCTAAATTTTTCTTTAGTATTTGTCATGTCTTAATCACTGTTTTAAAGGGAAGGTGCAGGCAGAAATGAAGGCAAGTAGGTAGGTGGCAGGAAGGGAGAAGAGAAAGAATTTACTTTTTTTCTATTTAGAATTTATTTTTTTTCTATTTAGAATTTATTTTTTTTCTATTTAGCTGTTCACACTGGTAGCTAAGCTCGGACTCCGAGGCAAACCCGGGTGCTTGGGATATATGTGGACTGCACTCCTTCTGAAGTAGCTGACTTAATTACTCCTCCACCAGGGTATGCCAAGCCTCAATCATTGCTTTAAAATATAAAATATAATTAAAGCTGTGGTAATGCAGTTGTTGAATGTGAGGTCATAAACTGCATTTGAAAGATTACGAAAAACTAGAATTAAATAGTTTTCCCCATGATGTTTGATTATTCACTTTCTTGATAACAGACTAAAGGGTTAATTCCAAACCGTACCAAATAACTCACTAGGCAAACGCTTGGTGATTTATAGAAATATTGAAGGAGCAGTACTTTTCAAGGTCTTTTAAAAAAAGACATTCATTCAGGGGCTCCAAAATGGTCTTGAGTGCAGTTTAAATTACCTCTTCATTCCCCACAAATTATCTGTTTTTATGTCCAGGAGAACCCAGCCCTGTATCACAAAACTTTTTGTCGTGAAACTGGTCTGAGGTGTCATTAGATATTACTCTTCTTTTTCCACCATTCTTTCACATGCCCTCTCTTTCAAAGTCCAGATTATTTTCCAGCTTTTTTATGTAACTGTAATTTGACTTCTAGTCCAGAGGGTTGAATAAATTGCATTCTTCAGTTTAAGACCCAATAAGACATCTTCTCTTGCTTATTTCTTTTTTTTTCTTCCTACTCCATTCATGTTCTCCTCCTGACCACAGATCAGTGTTTTAGGATATTTTTATATATCTTTTTACTTAAACATGTTCTTGCAAAATGTTAAATTATTTGCAGAAGTTTTATATGTATGGATGATATTATTTCTAGCAAAACACTTCTTTAAAACCCAGCCATGTTAACGTATGAGGTCTGATTGCTTGTGTTTAATGTTATGCAATTACCACATTTCACTCATCATTTTCCTAAAAATTGACACCCAGGTTTCTTCCAGCTATCCACCACACATACATACACTGCAATGAAAATCCTTACACCCTAGGGCTACTTAAGTGACCTCATGACTTGTCAGCTGGCTTCCCGGAGAGTAATGATTCAAGAGAGAGCAAAGCAGATGCCACCTGTCTTTTATGACCAGGACTTTATTTGAATTGCAATAATACAACAATATCCTATTGGGTACACCACTCATCTATTTAGGGAGGGAGAAGAAGATGCATGACCCGAGTATCAAGAGGCAGAGATATTTGTTACATGTTGGTCGTCATCCTCTTTTTCTTTCAGATTTATTTCTCATGTAGATATTTGTTTTGCTTCTTTTCTTCTTTGCATGAGTTCATTATTTGTGTTCTAACTGAAATTTCCAGAAGATATACACTACCTTCCTTGTTTGAAAAAACTCAAATATTTTGTCTTCATAATCACACTAAATCCTACTGTAAGAATTGTCATCTGGTTATCAAATGCTTTTCATAAAAAGGGAACTTATGATAGATTTCCAACATCTGGAGAAAAAGCCCAGCACATTCAGGAATCTGAGTTACAATTAACTCATTATATTTTTTAATTTACTTAAACCAACCTTAAATCTTCTTTCTATTGTTTTCAGTAGTAACATTTGCTTCACCTGATTTTACTTTTTAAATTTATTTTCCTATGGAAGATACATCACTAAGATATTTAATCTTTTAATAGAAGTGAAAAGAAGTTTAGAAGGCAGAAAAATTCTCTTTGACACTTTCATAGATCAGAGAAAGTTACAAGAAAGTGATGATTTCCTCTGGAAAGTTTTATTACAAACCTTTAGAAAGTTTTATTACAAACAGAAAATGGCCAGATAACAGCATTGAAACGAAGCTGCGTGCAAAGTTTAGATAATATTACTTTTGTTTCTGCAAGTCTGTGGCCTTTAAACTTTACACACTTGAAGCCATGAATGCACATTCTAGCCACACAACGAAGAGTCAAATATTTATTTTTAGAGAAAAAAGTAAAAACATAAATTTATCCCTGACATTTTTTATTTAATAAAGGAAAAAGCAGCCATTAGCCTCCAAAGTGAGCTATTGATAATCATTGAGAGTTCAAGGAAAAAGTAGTCACTCAGCTTGAGAGGTTTTCTCACCATGTAGGACAGAGAGAGAAATGACTGAACCTTACCTGAGAGCCTGTAGTTACCACATTGAAGAACCTCAGCACAGAAGCAAACCACTGAGATGGAGTGTAGATGGGACCCTGTTCCAGAAACGCCACTGAGGAATGGGGAGGGATGTTGAATGTGGACCTGAGTTTTAATGGGTCACCAGCCTGACCTCAGTTTCCTAAGTGTGGTCCCAGGAGGGGTTGGCCACCTCCCCAGACTTAGTCCCTTACCTCCTCTCAACTTCCCATTCAGATCCTTCCTTGCCTCATGTTAGGTTCTTGAGTTCAAGTCTCTGAAAGGAATTTCAGGACCACTCAAAAGAGTTAAGGACTAAGAAGAGTTTTATTGGGGGAGCAGGGAGGGTGGAAAAAAAAACGTGAGAGAGAGAGAGGGCAGGGGGTAGGAGGGAGACTTCCCCTTTGAAAGGAAGGGAAGAGGAGGCAGTTTGTGTGATGATCCCCAACTTTTGGGGAACTATTTTGTCGATTACCTCTTATTTTGCTGCTGTCTGGTCCATCTCTCTTTTATTTGATTGCTTCTTGCTGTTTCTTGTCTGGTGCTATGAAGCTATTTTCATCTGATGTCAATCTTGTTTGTCAGCTTTCGCCTCTTTTCTGTCCCTTTCATTATGACAGCACAATTTTTATCTTATGTACTTACCCTTTTAATTTTGAGGTGACCAGAGCATTTCAGGGTCTCAGAGGCTCTTGGCTTCTATGCTAAAATAAGCACATGCAAGACCTTAGAACGTGGCTGTAAGTAAACATGGCACCTGCAGCTCCCTTTGTCTAAGTGGGGCAGGCACATGCCGGGGGACCACCGATTCACCACCTTCACTTATGGCACCAAAGTCAGTCAATTTTTTTTTTTTTTTGCCTCATTTGCTCTCTCCAGAGATTTGCAATTGAATGAACATTTGGAAAGATCAAAGATGGGTAATATTTACTGAACACCCACCCATGATAGGTCAAACTCCTGATTTTACTGAATGTCAAATCTGGGGTAAATAATACATATGCTGATGTGCCCTGGTGGAGTCGTGATTTGGTCAGCTGCCAAAATCTGGCTGAAGCGCTGTCCACATACATCCCAAGGTCCCAGGTTCGCATTTAGAGCCTGGGAGAACAATCAAGATGAACAACTAAATAAAAATAAAATGCTTATTCATCCTCTCTCTTCCTGCCTACCTGCCTACTCACCTTCATTCCGAACTATACCTTAAAAAGAAAAGAAAAAAGACTACATATGTCAATAAGAAGTGAAGTGCTCTGAAAATTAAGAGCCATATAAATATAGAGCATGTGCCCAAGGCCAGAAACAGCTTCAGGATTACTGCACTGAACTTGGCAATTCCAGACAACAAGCACCAGACCTAAGTACCATGACTTTTCTCTGGTAAATATAGCTCCTCTATTTGACTGCAAGAAGTCAGAGCCAGGAAAATATTTGAGCCTCAGATGACACGGGTGCATGTGTGGGTGTGTTTTCTACAGACCACATTGCTGTGTTTCATTCACCACTCAGAGCCTTCATTCATCAGTGCATGTCAGGATCAGAGAACAGAAACTCATCAAGTCAGACTATAGAAAACTAAAGTAATTCCATCAAAGAGCTCAACCTTCTCCAAAGAACTTCAAACATTTCCAAGTATGATCTCAGGATAGCTGCTCGTGGCAGATCAGAGCAGCTGTTATTTTTTTTTTTTTTCTTCACATTTTATGGAGCAGAAAACTGAGAGATTAAATGACAGGGGTAAAATCTAAATAACGGTAGAAAGGCGCACAGACCTCCCAGGTGTTTAGAACTGAGTTAAGCCCCCACCTCCCACGAAGCTGAGAAACTGAACACAGCCAAAGCAGCTTTCAAAGTGCTCTGTGCTTCCTCCTCACCCCCCAGTCTATCAGGACACAAGTGACAGTAACTGCGGCCAGGTTTAAATATGTCTCTGAACTTTGGTGACCTTCTCCATTTCGTTTCCGCAAATCCCACTGATGTGTCTAATGCTTGAATCTTATCCTAAAAGTTTTCTGATTTTTTAAAAATATACACAACTGTAATTCTGAAGGAAAACAGAAATCTATTTACTAACAACAGTCTCTAGACAGGGGTTGTATGATTTAATAGTTAAGAGAATAGAAGCTGGAGTCAAATCTCAGCTCATTTTACCGGGTATCTTTGGGTAATAGCATTACTGCCCTAGACCTCAATCTCTTTGACCACACACATACTTTCTGAACACTTAGCTAGTTTTGAAAAAGACTGTGATGGGAAACCTGTTAAGGAAATGTACAAGAAATGAACAAAAAGATATTCAGTTGCCACTGGAACTGACACAATAAATGTCAATCTGAAGGACATTTTTGGGAAGCTTTAAAAATATACCTAATGCCAGATTTTTGTTTCCTCACTATCTTTCACCTACCAATTTTTCTGGTCAGTCCTACACAAACCACAGATACTTTTCACTTGCTTTTTAGCATTAATTACAATCATATTGTTGTCCAGTTGGACAGCTTTTCTAACACCTTGACATCTCAGTGTCTTGAGCCCCACTTCAGTGCTTGTGAAGTTCATGCTTACCATCTCCTATGACTCACAGAAAGGGACTGAAGTAGTTTTCGGATTTAAAAATTATGTGCTTGTATTTATTTATCAAATATTTTTGCAAGGGTGTACAATGTCTCGGGCACTGTTCTGAGTCTTGAGACTAGAGAGATTAACAAAACAAGTCTGGCCTGCGGAAGGAAGGGAGACAATGAAAACAGTGAGAGAGAGAATTTCAGACAATAGAAAATCCTAAAAGAAAGATGGTGGTAGGAGACAGGGAACAACGAATTTGCAAGCCCCGGAAGAGAGAGTGTTTTGTTAGGGTGATTAAACAGGGTCTCTCTGAGGGAATGGCATTTCAGAGAGACCTGATGGGTGAGAAGGAGCCAGCCATGTAAAAGCATGGCAGAGATGTTGGGCGGCAAGGATAGTTCTGGTGCAGGAGCAAGTAGAGGGCTAGTGTGGCTGAAAACACGTAAGATAATAGGAAATGACTTCAGAGGCAGAACAAGGGATGTCTAGGAGGGATTTTTTAAGCCTTAATACAATGTTTTCCTAATTATTAAGAAGCCATTAGAAGATACTAAATAAAGAAAATATAATACATTGTAAGAGATTATTTTTGCTAGCACAGAGAGAAACAGGTAAAGCATGGAGTTGACAATGATATTTCTCGTCAGAGTTGGTTTTTTCCTGAAAGCAGAATCCATGGAATGGACTTGGATGCAGGTAATGTGGGGAAGGTGATCCCAGAAAACACACATATTTTGCTTGTGCAAATGAAGACAGGGAAGAAAGACACATCAATAAAGAGCGCATTCATAAACTGCCTGCCGCTGTGAGCAACTTCAAGGGTATCATGTGGAATTTGCTCCTGCATCCTTGAGATAGTCCTCATGCAGAGCCACAGCGGTACTCTGATACTTGAGGTGAGACTCTAAAATTGCTATAGAAACTGTTTGAGACAGCTTTGGAGGAACTCAAAGATAGGCTGTGATTAAAAGCTTTATATGCCAACATGACTAGACTATAATCTCCAGTTACTCAATCAAACACACATCTCAGTGTTGCTGGCAGGAAGATATTTTGTAAGATGTGATTAAATTCAAAATCAGGTGACTTTAAGTAAAGGAGATTATCCTAGATAATCTAAGCAGTCCTGATCCAAACAGTTGAAAGGCTTTTAAAAGAGAACAGACTTCTCCGAGACAGAAAAATTTCTGCCTGCAGAGAAGCTTCAGTTCAGGCCTAAGATTTCCAGCCCACTTGCCCTACAAGTTAGGCCGGTTTCACAATGGTATAAGTCAATTCCTTGAAATGTATCTTAATACTCATCTCCTCCTAGTTCTATGCCTCTGGTTGAACCCTCACTGATAGGAAAAAGAAAGGAAAGCAGGAACTCTGGGTGTTTTATCAGAGGTCACTATTAGGATTGGCTGAATAGACATGACAAATGGGAAAGGTCAATGTGAAGTAAAATAAAGACGGTATCTGCTGGAGCAGTTACTCTTCCTGGGACTGGAGAAGCAAAGGGAAAATAAAGTTTTTAAAACATAGACACTTGGTAATAATTGATAAGGCAGCTTCTCTTTCTTAACAGTCACCTGTACATTTTCTTAGACATCACATGCTCCAGATCATTGAATTCTGTAGGATTTTTCTCATGACTTCTAGCACACATGTGTCTTACCAGGACATCCAGAGAAAGCACCACTCTCTGCTCACCTTATCTGGTTAGCACGATGTGATCTATATTCTAGAATACTTCTATGTTCTGTGAATGCCAAAATATTAACACCCCTTGGACTATATTTTACTAAAGAAGGAGAGAAATGTACCATAGCCCTGGGACAGGAAAGTAGATGGGTCCTGCTGTCCTTCCTACGTAAATGAAAACTACTTTTTATCTTCTTACCTATTGGGAATCAAAAAGGACATCTTCATCAGCTCAACAGCTATACCAACAGATATACCTGTGGTGATCGGATCCAGTAAAGGTGTTGTACCTGGCAGCTGTGACCTGGGAATATTACTTAGCTAAATTTTCAGAGAATCACATTTTATCGACCATAGTCTTTGTGTTTTGTTTGGGTTTTGGGGTGTTTTTTTTTTTTTAAGGCGTGAAATGCAAAATACAATATAGCACACAAATATTAAAGTGTACTGCTTAATAAATATCTAGCTACATGATTTTTTTAAAAATCCCAGATGATATTATTATACAGGAATGTTTGGAAATTACTAGCTTAAAAGGAAAAGAGGGGAAATTAAAGTCATTAAATTCTCCTTAATCTCATAGCTAATCTTCCATTAAAGCAGTAAGAGCCCCACAATCCTTTCTTTCTTTCATTCTCTGTATAGGTTTGTTCAAAACTTTTTCTATTCAGCCTGAAAATTATAAAATGTTAGGGAGTAAAGGGAATTTAATTCTCACAATAGCAGAACACAAGCTAAACTTCCACCCTCTGAGAGGCGTGATCTAGCTGCAAAATATCTGTGAAGCAGGTTGTGCTAACCAGCAAGACAAATCTTATGGGGGAGAGAATAGCCCCTTGAGTGAAAGACAGAAGAGTAGGTGTTTTTGAGTAAAAGGCAATTACAGCTGCTAAAGAAGTAATTAGCACTTTGCCCTTAAAAATACAGTTGCCTGATTTAAATATAGGCCCCACCCTCCCAGTTAAATTTGAATTTGCGGTAACAAAGAATACTTGTAACAGCTTTATTTTGTAACAGCTTTATTGATATGTAATTCACATATCATACACTTAATCCATGACTTCTCAGATACTCACAGACATGTGCACAGTTGATAACCACAGCTGATTTTAGAACACTTTCATCCCCTCAAACAGATACTGTGTCTCGCTGCTACCCGCTCTGACATCCACGACTCTGCCCTTCCCCTAGGTCTTTTCTGGATATTTCATGTGAAAGCAATTATAAAAGATCATCTTCTATGACTGACTTCTTTGAATATGTTTTTAAGTTTTATCCACGTGGTAATATGCACCAAGACTTCATTTTTATGACCAAATGCTATTCTGTTGTATAGATATGCTAAAATTTATTCATCCATTCATCAGTTGATGGATAGTTGGGTTCTTTACATGTTTTAAGATATTATAAATGATGCTGCTATGAACATTTGTGTGCAAGTTTTGGTGTTGGCATATAATTTTCATTTTTCTTAGAAGTAGAATGGCTAGGTCACAGAGTAACTCTATCTTTACTTTTTTGAAGAACTACTAGAATGTTTTTCAAGTGACTGTATCATTTTACATTCCTATCAATATGTACGAAGTTTCCATATCCTCAGAAACATTTGTTACTAGCCACACCAGTGGGTGTGAAGTCATATTTCGCTGGATTTTTTAATTTTCATTTTCTTGATGACTAACAATATTAAACATCTCTTCCTGTACTCATTAGACCTATCTTTGGAGAAATGTCCAGTCGGACCTATCGACTATTTTTTAATTGACTTGTTTTATTATTGAGCTTTAAGAATTCTTTATATATCCACATAAGGTCCCTTGTCAGATATATGATTTGCAAATATTTTCTCCCATTCTGTGGTTTCTTTTTTCACTTCAGGTGCCCTTTGTAAAAAGTTTCTAATTTTGATGAAGTCCTATTCATCTTTTTGTTGTTTTACTTGTGCTTTCAATGTCATTTTTGAGAATCTATTGTCAAATCCAAACTCACAGAGATTTGCCCTTTTTGGTTTTATAGTTTTAGCACTTACATTTAGGTCTTTGATCCATTTTGAGTTGTGGATCCTTTGATCTATCTTTGTATATGGTATGAGTTAAAAGTCCAACTTTGTTTTTTTGATTGTGATTATCTTGTTGAATTTGTTGAAAAGGCTATTATTCTTTCCCCCATTGAATGGTTTTCACAACAGTGTCGAAAAATAATTATCATAGATACATGTGTTTATTTCTGAATTATCAACACTATTTTATTAACTATATGTCCATCTTATGTCAATATCACATTGTCTTGATTACTGTTGTTCTATATTAGCTTTGAAATTTGAAAGTGTACATTCTCTAATTTGTTACTGTTTTCCAAGATTGTCTATTCCTGATTTCCCATATGAACTGTAAAATAAATTTGTCAGTTTCTACAAAGAACCAGCTGGCATGCTGTATATAGATTGCATCGAATCTATAGGTGGCTTTGGAGAGTTATTGTCATCTTAGAAATATTAGGTCTTCTGATGCATGGATGGGATATTTTCTTATTTATTTAGATCGTTTCATTTCTTCCAGCAATGTTGTTTAGGATTCTTAGAGTTTGTTTTGTTTCTTTTGTTAACTATAACAGCAAATGCTTTTTAGGATAAGTATTCTTTATGCATACTTATTCCGAAGTATGGGGCATGATGATACCAAGTATAATATATTATTTACCTGAAACCAGAATTTAGTTATTTTGTATTTTCTGTGGCAACCTTACCTTAAAAGCAACCAAAAGGTAAAATGAAGCACCTGAACCTTGAGCTGCGAAGGTCAAATGGGTATCCAGAGACTAGAAGAGAAACAAAGATAATTACCTGCATATAAAAGCAAATATTTAGCTCAGAGGAAGTTTAGTGTAATTTCCTTTGCCCCTAGAAGTTGTTCTACTTTAAACTTTGCTCTGAAATATCATACTGCCTTGAAGAAGAAAGCAAACATTTTTAAAATGAGTGCTACTTATCTATGTTTTTGAAAATAATTGTTATTAAGTTTCAAGACAAAGCTATGTCTGTTAACTCTTTGCAGGATCATTTCTGCTCTCCCATGGGCTGGAACTCCATGGTCCCCATGAAGTCTATATGATACTGAAAAAACAAGATGATGTATTACACTTTTGAGCTATTACTGGAATTGTTCCATGTTTAAGAAACTGTATTTTCAGCCTGATGTCTATTAAAAAACAACTCCTTATGCTAAAATTCTGATCTGAGCATTACCAGGATTAATGTGATTGTAGAAGAAATACAACCAGCAAAGACTGAATAGTGACTAGGCAGAGAAAGCAGATATTCAAAGAGCACTCAAACAGAAAAGAATGCAGTTTTAGAACAATAAGTAGTTTATCAGCAGGAAATTTACAGAGCAGACGATAGATAATAAAGCTACTCTAGAAATAAAATATAAAGGCGCTTAAAGGCGCTTGAAGCATACGAAGATACATGATTAATAACAGCCTTGATACAAAGATGCACTATTCAGACAGATAAACCTGGACCTTGAGATTCCTAGAAATGCATCAGTAGAACTGGGCAAAGTTTTGTAACAAGGAATAAACTGGACCTTCAGCAGAGACTCTTTTCTGTCTCACTAAGGGTTCTTAGTAGATCTTTAGAAAAAGAACGTTGTGTAAGGTATATACATGCATGTTTATACATAATTATGCCAAAGTTGACTTGACAGAGGAATTTTATTATACATATATTTTTTACTAACATGTATGGAAGGGTTTGTCCAAGAACCTGAGCTAAAATGCTATTTGACCACATCAGGAAATTCCAGGCAGGTGGCAAGTTCTTCTTGATTAGACTCCAGACATTTGCAGGCCTCCATCTTAGTCAGGTTTACCCTCACCTTGGTGTACCACCTGTATCTGGAGATGGAGCCTGGTGGAGCTCATGTTCTTCCATGGAACTAAATTCTTATTCCTTGTTCTGACTCAGTGAGGGAGAATGCTAAGCAAAATATTAAACATCAAATGCAAGATTTTTAAGCATTCAAAATAAAAAGTAGATATCAAAGTATAGTACTGTGCATCAAAACCCATGTAATGTTTGATTAATTTTAGTTTTTGAAAGTATAGCCTTTGTTTCTTTGATTATAACTGAAGTAGTTAATTAAATTTTCTTTTAATTTAATAGTTATTGAGGTAATTTTGACTACAAAATGGTATAAACCCCATATGTACAGATTCCTCAAATAGATGACAACACACCCTGCCCAACACCAGATTACCAAAAACCTTCACCATTGTCCATGGGACCCCACCAGCACTTGCCCCCACCCCTACCCTGTGCCCTCATGGTACCCTCAGTTCTGTTGTTAATGTCCAATAGTGGTATTTTGTTTAGTCTGTCCCTTTGTTTAGTCTCTTCACATTCCACATATGAGTGAGATCATTCAATATTTTTCTTCTGCCTCATTCACTTTTAATCATAACCCCTAGGTCCATCCATGTTGTTGCAAATGACAGGATTTACCTTTGTTAGGGCTGCATAGTGTTGTATTACATGTATAAACCACATTTTCTTTATCCATGCATCTGATGATGGGCACTTAGGGTGTTTCCAATTATTAGCTATTGTAAATGATACTGCAATAAACATGAGGGAGTGTATGTCTTTGTAAATTCATGTTTTTATGTCTTTTGGATAAATACCCAGAAGTGAGATAATGGGATCATACAGGTTCCATTCTCGATATTTTAAAGATTCTCCATGCTGCTTTCTACAAAGGATGCACCAATTTACACTACCATCAACAGTATAAGCATGTTCCCATTTCGCCACATCCTTGCCAGTCTTTGTTGTTTTAAGTCTTGAATAATAGCCAATCTCACAGGCATAAGGTGATATCTCATTGTCGTTTTGATATGCATTTTCCTAATAATAAATGACAAAGAACATCTTTACATATGTCTGTTGCCCATCTCTATGTCATTGGAGGAATGTTATCCAGTTCTTCTGCCCATTTTTTTATTGACTAGTTTGTAGGCAAGAATTTTTGTGCATAGTATTGGAGAGCAGTCCAGATTCATTGTTCTGCATGTAGCTGTGCAGTTTTCCTAATGGCATTTGTTTCCCTTCTCCGTCATATGCTCTTGACATCCTTTTGATAAATTAACTAACCATTTATGTATGAGTCTATTTCTGATGATATAGTTCTACTCAACTGATCTGTGTCTCTGTTTTTTTTCCCAGTACCATACAGTTTTGATGATCATCATTTTATAGTATAGCTCATGATCTTGGAAGTGTGATACTACCAGATTTGTTCTTTGTTTTCCTCATGATTTCTTCAGCTATTTGAGGTCTTTTCTTTTTCTATACATATTTAAAATTTTTGCTCTGTTTCCTTGAAAAATGCCAGTGGGATGGGGATTGCATTAAAACTGTATATTGCTTAGGTAAGTTGGTCACTTTAACAATGTTAATTCTTCCCAATCATGAACATGGGATATATTTCCACCTCTTTGTATTTTCCTCTATTTCCCTTGAAATAATTTTATGGTTTTCATTGTATAAGTATTTACTTTGTTAAGTATATTCTGAGGCATTAATATTTTTTGTTTCTATTGTCAATGGGATTGTTTTCTTGATTTCATTCTTCTATTGTGCTCTTTGCATATAGAAATGCAACAGATTTTTGTGCAATGATTTTGTAGCCGCCACTTGACTGTACTCATTGATTAATTCTATTTTTGATGGAGTTTTTAGTATTTTACACATACATTATCACATTACTTCAAATAGTGATAGTTGTATTTCTTGTTTCTTCTTGCCTAGTTGCTCTGGCTAAGATCTCCAGTGTAATGCTTAACAGTAGTGGTGAGAGTTGACAACCTTGTCTCATTCCTTGACTCATTTTCTTAGAAAAACACTGTTTTTTACCATTAATTATGATGTTGACTGAGGGCTTATTATATATTGCTTATTATGTCGAGAATATTTCTTCTATCCCAATTTCATGTAGTTTCATAACGGGTGCTGATTTTTTACTGTAAAGCTCTTCACATACCGTCAATTCTAAGTGATAATCTAGCAGGGAATAACATCCTTGGTTGGAAGTCCTTTTCATTTAGCACTTTGTATATATATCATTCTATTCCCTTCTGGCCTGTACAGTTTCAGCTTTGAAATCCATCAGCACTCTGATAAGATATTCTTTGTATGTAACTCATTTTCTCTAGTGCTTTCAAATTTTTCTCTTTACCATGCATTTTTGACAATTTAATGACAATGTCACTTGGTATAGGTCTGTTTCTTTTGTTTAGAACTCAGAACTTTCTGGGTCTGGATGTCTGCTTGCTCCCTTAAGTTAGGAAAATTCTCAGTTATTATTTCTTCAAATACAGTTTCTACATCCTTCCCTCTTGCTTCTCCATCTTAAACCCTTATGATCCATATATTATTTCTTCTTCTTTTTCTTTATTTTTAGGAAAAGTGCAGATAGGAGTGAAGGCAAGCAAAGGAAGACAGGCAGGAAGAGAGAGGAGGAAGAAACATCTTTATTTTATTTTTATTTAGTTGTTCACACTGGTTACTTCCTCACAGGCCCACAGGCTCCTGTGGAAGCAATTGATCTATCTGATGCTCAACCATGGCATACCATGTTCCTACTTTTTTTTTTAAAGGAAAGGTACAGGCAGAAATAAAGATGAGTAACAGGCAAGCAGGAAGAGAAAGGAGGAAGGCACATTTTATTTTTATTTAGTGTATCTCATTGGTTTTTCTCATAGACCCCGGATGCAAACATGGGTCCTTTGGATGCACATTGACTGCACTCCTTAGGAAGCCACTGACCTAACCACTACTCTACCAGGGCATGCCAATATTGTTCTTCTTGATGTTACCCCATCAATTTAGTATACTATCTTTGTTTCCTTTAGTTATTTTTCCTCTTTGCTGGTCTGCTGAGTATATTCCACTGCCCTACCTTCTAGCTCACTGATTCTGTTGAAGGCTTCTGCCTGCCTTGCACTGAACCACTCTGTTGTGTTCTTTAGCTCCATGAATTTTGTTTGAAGCTACCTCATATTTTCTCTATATTCGTTATAGTTCTCTTTTTGTTCCTCTATTGTTTTCCTTATTTCAGTCAGTGGCATTAAAACTGTTGCTTTAAAATCTTCATCAGGTAGTTTCCTTTAGTCTGTTGCATTAAGATTTTCCCCTGGTGTTTTGTTTTGGCTTTTCATTTCATGTATATTTCTCTTTTTCATCCATCTCTTTGGCATCTGTGTTTATTTTTATGGGTTAGGATTCCTTGATATAAAGGCTTTGTGCTACAGTGTGAGGTTACATAGAACAGACCTCCATATTAGTTTGGAAAGCTGGAGTTCCTTTAGTTGCGTGATCTCAACACTCTTCAGATTAGTTGAAGATCTCGGATGAGCCTTGTGCTGAAGTCTGAGAGTCTTACTACAGGGCTAGGGTTGGTGTAGGGAACACAGAGTCACAGGCAAAAACAAGAAAGCCCACATAGAAAGACCTAAGAGTTGTGGGTCCATTCTTCAAGTGTGACACAGTCCCAATGCCATTATTTTCTCTGTGACAGAAGTAGAATGGTATGTTCTTTGCCAGGAGACAGACAACTGTCTGCTAAGGTACAGTTTGACCTTGCTCTGTCTTTGGCTACTCATGAAAAAAGTAGTGGTAAGCACTCAAAAGTTGGCACCAGTTGACTGGTGGTGGAAAGGGCAGGCTCTTTCCCCTCCGTTCCCAGGGAGACTTTCCCACAATGGCAGCCTCCAGCACAAGCACTATGGAGAAGGGGCATTTCAGCTAACAAGGACACTAGCTCTTTCCAATCCACACCAAGGTTCCCAGCTTATTTACTGAGATTGTGGAAGAAGACCTATAGCTCTCAGAAAACTAAATCATGGGAAGCTACCAATACCCACTACCATAAACCCTAACATATGTAAAAGGTCAAATTGGTTGAAAGCAATTCACAACATTGATTTTAAACAAATATTTTTGCTGTCTTCTATTACCGAATCTAGGTAATAACTGACAAGGAAAAAGAACGCCATACTTCTTTCTCCTCCCACATCATCTCTCCCTTGCTTATTCAGAGTATGTTCAGTCTTTTTATGAAGTTATTGTTGCTCATGACTTCTCATTTAAAGGTCTATTCTTTCATTCATTTTTGCCTATGATGCTGACATTTTAGTGGCATTTATGACTACAATTATTAGGAGTTTGAGTGTTGGCATAAAGAGCTTATCTACATTGGAATTTAATTATCCCGTTTCAGTTAGTTGAGCTGTAGAGAAAGGCTACTGAAGGCTTTTCCATGATGATATGAAAATATTGGGAACAAACAAGGTATTAAGATTTCAGATACTTAAGATCCCAGTATAGCTGACATGAAGTTTTTGCTCAGCTCTCTTGTGTTTTGTTTTCCTAAATCAGACTAAAGCCATTTTGAAATTCTGACTTGCCACAGTGACTCGTGGTTCAAAATCAGTCATGATTAGTAAAACAACTCCCTTTACCTAAGAAACTCAGGAAATTCAGACAGTCTGGAAAATTTGGGAACAAACAAGCATCTAGTCTTGCAGACTTTTTAGCCACTATATCTATGTACGTTATGCAAGCACCCTGCTGCACTGGAGACTGGTAACTATTGACCCTTCACCCAAACCTTGGCAGAAATATTTTTTTGTTTTATTGAAAGAGTATTGCATTATAACATTATATAGGTTTAAGGTGTAGATCATTATAATCGACCTCTGTATGTAATACATTAAGCTCATCACTAACAGTCCAGTTCTGTCTTTCACCATATAATTGACCCCTTTTGCTCAATTACCCTCAACTTCCCTTCTGATAACCACTAATTTCATTCTATTAACTAAAAGTCTATTTTTGTTTGACTTGGTTGGTTAGGTTGGTTGGTATTTCTATACACAACACATGAATAAAATAAAGTGATATTGACCTTTCTCCTTCTGACTTACCTCACTAAGTATAATTCCCTCCAGTTTCATCTATGTTGTTGCAAATGGTAGGATTTCATCTTTTTTTTTTTTAATAGCTGAGTAGTACTCTATCGCATATATGTAAACATACATCATCTCTCCCCCCTATGCCATTATGGTAGATTATTATAGTAAGAACTCAAATGAATTATAGCTTCCTATATCCAGGCTCTTTCATAATTCCTTCCTATATTGACTCAAATTTTTGTCAAATGACTTACTTTAGTCAATAGGACATTAACAAATGGGGTGCAAACTTGAAAAGTGCTTGTACACTGGGGCTTTTGCTCTCTTGTTACTGTGGGACCATCACATGAGGAAACCCAGGTCATTCTACTGGAGGATGAGGCCAAGTGAGAATGAGACCACATGAAAAGAGTCAAGTTGTCCCAGACTTTCTAGAAGAATATGCTCCAATCAACTTGCCATTGTCTGTAGTCACATGGGTGCCTCCAGGTAAACCAACAGAAGAACAACCCAACTGAACCAAGCCCAGAATGCTGATCCATAGGATCCTGAGAAAATTTTTTTAAATTGCTTTTGTAAAGTCAATATGTTTTGAGATGCCTTACATATAAATGCTTTGTAGGATGACCCCCAAGATTCCTAACATCAGGTGTTCACAATCTGCATGATCTTCTCCCTTTGACTATGGATGGGACCTAGGATTCCTTTATAGTCAGCAGCATGTAAGAAAGGTGGAGGATTTTTGCAAATGCAGTTAATGTCAGTTGATAAATTCTGAATTAATCAAAAGGGAGTTATCCTAGAAAATCAAGGGAAAACTGTTTTTGTTTTTTTTTTTTCTTTCATTATTTTTTTAAAGGAAAGATGCAGGTAAGAATGAAGGTGAGAAGGCAGGCAAGCAGGAACAGAGAGGAGAAAGGATGACTTAATTTTATTCGGCTGGTGACTTCTGGGTTGTCCTGAACCAGGAATTTTGGGATGTATGTCAACTGCACCTGAGTTAAATCACCAGGCCACCAGCACATACCAAGGGAAAGCTCTTAAAATGATTCAGTCCTCTTTGAGGTTAGAGACTCTATTGTTGTTTTTAAAAGCCAGTCATCATGAGCTTTGTAGCTTCAAGGAAATGAATTCTGTCAACAACCTAAATGAATTTGGAAGCAGATTTCCTCCAGTCAAACCTCCAGATGAAAATTCAGCCTGGCTGACACCTGGAGTATATCCTTGTGTGACCCTGAGGTGAGGACCAGCTGAGTCACAACCAGACTGTTAATCCACAGAAATTGCGAGACAGTAAATGGGGGTGGGTTTTATGCCACTAAATTTGTGGTCATTTGTTATGTAACAATAGAGAACAAATAGAATTAGTCACTTGGTGTGATAGAATCTATGTAATGACGTTGCAGGCATGCAGTTCCTTTGAATCCACATACTGTCCCCTGGAAAGTTCTGTAGTGTTCTAATCTACAAATCCAGGAATGGCCCTGTTAAAGGTACTGAAAGTTCTGAGGCCTGGGAAATCCCTCTGTCCAAAGCACACCAGGCTGGTTAGTCACCCCACCAGGTGCAGACCGGCCCCCCACATCTTTCTTCTCACCAGGGAAGCTAACCCTCTTTCTCTAGGGCTCCTACCCAGTCTTCTCTTTAATTTCCATTTTTAGCACTTGGTGAGACATTGACTTAATCTCCTTCAATGAACCAGAGAGCTGTTATTTTCCTCCAGAAAAGTAAGTGAATACAAGTTTAGACACTTTGAAGTGTACATTTTTCTGGTGGAGAGTAGAAGAAAGACCTTTCTTGAGCAACTTAAAGCAGTTTAACAGCTTCATCATACCAGGTGGTTTTCTTTCTTTCTTTGCTTCTTTCTTTTCAAATTTTCTTTCTTCACAACTTATCTTGCTCAAACAGAACTGAGAATTTAGGAAGAAAGGCAGTATAGGCTCTCATTGCTATTCATGATTGGCAGGCTTGGACCAGCACAGTTTCTTTCCTTTCATTTTCACTGACCCTGGTTCTAAGCCAGCTTGGTGCCCTCACCAGTTGAAGCCAATAGGATTTACCACACTCCCACCCCGCAGCCCAAGCCATGCAGAAGGGCCCAGAGCATCCCTTCTGGCCCTGGTCTTCTCTACTCTGTTCCAATCTGGTTCTGACTATATTGCCTCTTAAAGGTTTTTAGTGTCTTCTGTCCAGTCCTATCACATTAGTGCTTAGGATTAGTCTTTGCTTAATACCTCTGCCATTCATAAGCCCACCCCAACCTCATACCCAAACCAGGCTTCTGGAACTCCAGCCTGGAATCTGAGCCCTGACCTTTGCTAATCCAAGGTAGAGTTAAGATATATGAGATAGCAAATTTAGGATGGCTAGCCTCCCTAGCAACTAAGAATGGTTAAATTGCAAACCAGTTCTGGCTGAAAGCATTGTCTCAACTCCTGCGTCCAGTAAGCTCTATGAGGGATTCCCCAAACTCACTGGTATGACTCTAACACCCTCTCTTCTTTGAACTAGAAGGTGCTATCAGCTCTCAGAGGTTTTCTACAAGGCACAGTTGAGACTTAATGCAGCACAAAACCCACCAGGTTTGTAAAGAGAGGGCTTCAAGTGGAAAAACAAAAAGCTGACAAGTATTCTCACACCCAGTCCTCTGTCATTGGAGGAGGAATGGTGTGAAAACAGAAGTTTCTTCAGAGTGGACTACATGATGCAGAATTAATTATCTAAATAAAAATCAGAACACACTCTTCCCCTACCTCTTCCTACATAAATCAGTAGAGAAATTGCTTTGTTTGTTCCCAAATGATCCAACTATCATTTTAGATATCCTTAGGTTTCTGCAGAAAATATGTATGTCTTTATCCTGAAGAACATATGTGAAGATGATGATCTGAGAGTATTTAGATTTACCTTCTCTCAGCTTCTCTTTCAATTAATACCATAAAATAGCCATCTTCATCAGTAACTTACTATCACAAAGTGCTACTGGGCAGCTTCAAAACCCGGAGAATTAAAACAACGCTTTTCGTACATGTGCACCAGCTAGAAGTGGACTGATCTAGACTGAACATGTGAAGCTAGGCCTCCCCAAGATGTCCCAGAACAGGCCTTCCCAAAGGTATGTCACTCTAGCATGTGGGTTCTTTGGAACTAGGTCAGGCAAGGCCCTGCAAGCACACAAGAAAAGTTATCACTTTCTTAATTGCCTAGAAGAATGATAACTGGGGATATTACCCAGAATTAAGATTTTTATCACAAATAACCCTGTTTTTGGAAAAACCCATCTCTATGCCACAGAAAACATCTAAGTATAGCGCACCGGGTCTTCATACGTAAGTCACCCTCTCCTTATCATGTGAGTGGCCCTCCTTTCTCTGTGAAGCTCCAGGACTAGCCCACCCCGTAGATGAAGATAGACACCCTTATTCTGTCCCACTGACTTTAGAATCTACATTCATGTAGATTCTCCACACATATGTAATTAAATTTGTTCTTCTCTCCTAAGAAACTGTCTGATGTTAATTTGATGGCTTCATCAGTCCAAGAAGAACCCAGAGGGGTAGGGGAAAATTTTTTCCCCACCCTTAAACATGCGTCCATATCTGCTTCATGTATCTGTCTTCCTTTTCCTAGATCAGTAGGTTACCTCAAATTTTTTGCTCGTTATAATTGCAGAAATACATGAGGATGAGCAAAAATGCAAATATCTACTGAGAACTAAGCTAGAACTGGCCCTTGGTCATGCTGCTCACATTCTATCAGCCAGGTTGTTCAAACTCAACATCCAACTATGCTTCTAGCAGGAAGAACTGCAAAGTCATATGACAAAGTGTGTGTCTACAAGGCTACAAAATTGGAGTCAATAAGTCAATGCACCCAACATACACTAGTATATCTGTTCCCTATACTTAGGAAATATGTTACCACATTAATTCTGGGGTTTTTTTCCTAAGAAAACCAGTAACACTAAACATGTCTACATATTGTTTCTTTCTTTGACTGACGAGCTGCACTCTTCTGGTGGCAGCAAATACATCCAATGATGTTTCCTCCTCAGATTCTGACTTTCTTCAGCAGAAAGGTTTCTGGAAGCCTTGGTTGCTTCAGTCTCTTGCATATACTGCTTCGGTGCCTCTAAAGTGAGCACTTCAAAGAAGACACATCTACCCTGCCTACAAGAAAAAAGAAACTTTCATTTTTCTTGGAGAAAATCCCCTGATTTAAATGCAATTAATTGCATATGTTGCTTTGTCACTTTTAAGATCATGATTTTGTTGAGTCCTTGATGTACTTTCTTGCCACAGGAAATGTGTATTTCATTCCTTTGTTTTCCCAGAGACTTAACATGGTTCTGGCCACGTTTTCCTAACTACAAATCGGGTGCTCTGGAGAGGGACAGCAGGAAGGTCTATTTAAAACTGGCAATTACTGCACTTGACACATTGCCTATTACTGAGAATTTGTATTCTTCATATTTCCCCTCACAGGTTATTAAATTTTGATTAAGCCCAAGGACCTCTGACTGTCTTCCATAAATAGGAAAAACTCTGTAGAGTCTTAGGCAACATTTTATATGCAAAATGAGTTGCTAACTTATCATGCTAATTGTTCTGGTGTTTATCCCCCTAAGTCTTAATCCCTCCCTTCAGATTTGCTCTAAATCTTCCTACAAGCCTATGGAATTCTGGGTAATAAGCAATATATTTTTTTTATGAGGCTCCCTTTCCACAAATATTGTATCACCTCTAAAGAAAGTTTATACCTATGTTTGCCAAGATCTGGGGGTCAAACATATCTTATGAAAAAAATATATAAAGTTCTCAGGAAAAAACAGGTCAATGGCACTGTTTTCTAGCTATCTAGGGCAGAATCTAATCTACAAAAAAATATATCAGGCACACCCTGATGAGGCAGCAGTTTAGTCCACTGCCTTCAGCCAAGAGCACAGGCCCCATATACCAAGGACCCAGATTCAAGACCCAGGGCTGGGGTGAAAACAAAGATGAACACTAAATAAAATATAGTGCTTCTTCCTCCTCTCTGTTCCTACCTGCCTCTCTGCTTACCTTTATTCCTGCCTGCACATTTCCTTAATACACACACACACACACACACACACACACACACACACACATCAGAACTCACTGTTCACCATGCTCTATGTAAAGCACTTTGCATTCGCCACATGGACAAGCCCTTATAACAGCTCAGTTAGGGAGATACCACTGTTCCCAGGATACTGAGGAGTTCAGCATTGACCAGCCAAGGCCTTACACATATTGAGACCCTAAATTTGGACTCAGATGTATCTGACCCCACAGTTCATTCTTAACTTTGGGTCCTTAACCACTAACTTCATGAAGAGCAGTATTATATGAGGATCTAACCTCAGATGTGTTGCTGAATCTGCATCTGCTATATTTTATTGCCCCAACAAGAAGAAACTCTTTAAGAACTATCTCTGAGAGTCCTGATAATTCATCAGAACAAATCTTGAAAAATATTACCACACTCCTCCTGAGTTTCTGCAAGAATGTGGTTCCAGGAGCCCCTTGATTTCTGAAGACCAAGGACCCAAATGCTTCCTTGTGGGCACCCCCAGATTAGTTTATTCTAAGCTTTCTCTACAGAATGCAAAATTTTGCAATAATATCTCTCATTCACTGCCTTTTTTAGGAAGTTTAGGAAGTTTCTTGCTCAGAAAGGTGAATTTCACACAAATACTCCTCTATCAGTTCTATTCAAAATAGCAAAATAACTTGCAATGGTCTAAATGTCCATCAAGTGGTGAATGGACAAATAAAAGGTAACCTACCAATACAATGGAACATCACTCAGTGTTGTAGTAAGAATAAACCTCAAAACGTTATGCTAAGTAAAAGAAACCAAATAAAAAAGAGGTAGGCTGACCATATGTACCATTTTTAATGGAACAGTCCCTTTGATTCAAGTTTCCTGGCCTTCCTATTGTTTTAATATAAATGCCAATTTTGCCCCATTTTTAAAAAACCAGGGCAATCTTTAATGCGGGGCAAAAGGAGCTGTTGAGTTACTGCGGGCCTAGTCTGTTGATAGGGTCAAAAGCAGATGTCCTTTTATCCTTGTGGTGATGACTCTGGTGGGGCATGGCCCACTACCGTTATACCTCCTCCTGTGAGGAAGCAGGAGTCTCATGGAAGAGGATGCTTCCCCACCCAGCCACATGCCTGTTCCTTCAAAGGGAATAGAACATTGCAGCATGGTCAGGCTGAACATAAGTACTATGGGGGTTATCTCTGGGACTATGGGGGGTTATCTCTGGCACTGTGGGGGTTATTGGGCATTTCTAGAACTAGGATAAAGCAGCATGTGTTTTAGGGGGGACATTCAAAGCAAGGCTTATAGAGGCATCTAATTTGGTTTTCACCTATGGTGCTAAAATTCCTTGCACCAATCCTGGCCGTTTGTATGAAGTCCCACCAGCCACTCATCATTAGTATGTGATCACTGAGAGGCATCATATGGACCTACCTGTTCCTGATCTGGCTGCTCTGCTCCTGCTCAGATTGCTCTGTCTCTTCATCTCCCCTTAGTCATCAGTGCATAATCCCATCCCATTTTTGCCATCCAATGTTCCATTTTCATTTAACAGAAATATGATCAGCCTAAAACGAGCACATGTTCTATGACTCATTTACGTGGAATGTCCAGAAAAGGTGAATCTATGGAGACAGAAAGCAGATTTGGTGACTCCCTGGCTCTGGAGATAGAAAGGGTGATTAAACTAGAAAAGTGGCAGCAGGGATCTTGTTGGGGTGACGAAATGTTCTGTAATTGCATTATGATGACAGCTGCACAACTCCATAAATTAACTAAAAATGATTGAGGAGCAAATTTAAAATTAGGGAATTTTATATATGTAAGTTATACCTGAATAAAGTTGCTTTAAAAGGAATCAATTAGTGGATAACATTTTCAGTCACATGTAAATTTGGTCAAATCTTTTGCACAATAAGCTGCTAAAAAATGAATTTGTTAATCATCACAGTGAATGCAGAAATTCCTATCTCAAAGACAATTATCAAAATATCAGATAAGATATTAAAATGAAAGAGCTTTGAAAGCTGAAAAATGGTTCATTAAGATGACAGATTCCTTTGATTCTGCAGTGGGCAGACGTTATTCATTCTCTCCTCTAGGTGGTGCTAGAATCCAAACATGAACAACCCCTTGGTATATCAGGTATTTTAGTACCAAATTACCTTTCCCTGTGAGGTTACACCCCTAAAAGGAGCTTTCAGTCTAATTGTCCTGAAATCCAGATTTTTCTCCTGAATTATTCTCAGGATACAAGATATGGCGCTCCAGTGCCAGCTTTTGCCACTAGCAAGTTGTCATTTACAAATTTCATGTCACATGTTTTCCTCTGTCCTGTGGAATTATTCCTGTGATTGAACCACATTCATCTTTTATCTCTTTTCATTTTCATGGGAACTTTAGTTTCTATACTAATTGTACATTTCGCTTTGGTTGCATTTCAATACTCTCAATGCTTTAGCCCTTAATTGGGAATCAAGGTTTAATTTAGAAAACCACTTATAAATTGTCTCAAAAATAAACCTTAACCCAGTAAACACAACCACATCGATAAAGAAATGCAACTAGAGGGACCCTGCCTTTCCTTCTATGTGATGGTATCAGGAACAACTGAGGGGGCGTTGCTTGACTGGACTGTGTATCTTTATATAGAAGAAATTCATGCTTAGGAAGTTATAACAAGTGCTTCTGTGTCATGTTAAGGATGTCAATCTGAGTCCAGTACCCAAACTATCTTTTTCTCGCTCTTTTTCAAAAACAAAGTGGGTGGCTTAGCAGTTAAGTCCACCAGATGCAGTCCACGTACATCCCAAGGACTCAGGTTCATGACCCAGGGCTGGAGGGAACAACCAAGAATAACAACTAAATAAGCATATTTCTCCTCTACTCCTACCTGTTTGTCTCTACTAGCCTTCATTCCTGCCTGCATCTTTCCTTTAAAAAAAAAAAAGTGGGCTTATAGATGATCATTTTACTCTTCGTCTGATGGTTTCTAAAAGTATTTGATTTGAATAGGAAAATCAAAAGTTCAGAGTTCAAGTCATGAGGCCCATTGTCCAGCAAAGGCACTCAGCGTCATGATCTGAGTCCCCGAGTTCCATTTTACTGGGCTCCAGTCGGTGGTGGGGCTGGTCCTTCAACGGACTATGAAAACTGAAGTTTGTACCCTATGAGGTGTCTTAGAAAAAGAAGAAAACAGGCAGCAAGAGAACAAGCATGCAGGAGCTGTGCAAACAGACAGCTCGGTATCAAGATTGTCTCACTGGTGAAAATACTTTCCCACAAGGAGAAGGATGTGAAAAATAGCTCTTGCCTCCTGGAGTCCTCTCTTCTGTGGAAACAAATCAGCTTTTAAAACACAATACCATAAAAGCTTTAAAAAGTGGTATTTAAGCAGCATGGAAATAGCCTACAAGAAATTAATGTGAAATCAATTCAGGCACACAATTTACATCTGCTGAGTTACCCAGAATGACTCTCTTCTATAACTGGAAATCTATGGACCTAATTCTGGGATGACTGGAAGGAGTTGTATGTCTTCTGGGATGTAGCTGTGCAATCTGCCATAGGGAGGGAAATCTGTAACCCTTTAGGACCCACACAAACTGGGACCCTATTTTTGGATAACACACATTTAAAAGGAACACCCTGAGAAATGAGTGCTGTTCACTGTTTTGAGGCCTTGCAGTCCAGCCTTCTGTCCAAAGCTGCAGTCTTTTCTCACACAGGAGACTTTGTCTTTTCCTAAATATAGTTCAATGCAAACAATGAGCGGTTCCTGCTTGGAAGGTTGACAGAGAATGCCAGAGTCAGCCAAGCTTGTCGAGTGATTCTCCCCAAATCCTGGGTACACTCAGGGCGCTGCAGGCCTTCCTCTCTCAGGTGTCCACCCCTCCCAATGGGCATGATGCTGCTTTGGCTCATCAAATGTGAGTTCATTGTGCACGAAGTATGTTTAAGGTTCCAAGTTTTCAAATTAGCTATAAGGAAAGATGCTGAGAAGGATCATTGGCAGAGTGGGAGGGGCATAGAAAGAGTGGTCTCAGGAAGTCACCAAGGTTTCAAGGGAAGGGAGTTTCTGGGAAGAGGTATCAATCAGGTGCCACACAGAAGAGGAAAGAGATAAGGACCAGGAGGGTCCCTGGGGAGCACAGTTCACCTCAGGGAGCCTCTCATGAAGTAGGAGGGAAGTCCTGGATTGAATGGTTGAAGACTAACAGGCAACAGGTCTTCTATGAAGACAAGGATAATGGGCAGGCTATTTTGTGGGGACATTAAACAGAAGAAAGATGAGTTTCTTCCTACTGCAAACACTTTATGACATCACACGCCTCTATCCAGTGCTGAAATTACAGACTAGGAATTCTAATCTTGCCTGAGGCACCATCGTCCTTCTTTGAATGGCTCATGGTAGGGTTTCCATAAATATTTGGAAAGGAGCAAGGCTGCACTCTCAGAATGGCCTCCATGCAGCTTGTATTGAAAGCCGAAATCCTCTTTAATCGTATTGAAAGATTTCCGTGCTTTTATATTTTTAGGTTTTGGATTTCTCAGTTGTGTGACCTGAGACCAGTTACTTCTCTGGACCATGATTTCAGCGTGTATAAAAGTTGAAAAGAGAATGGCTCATATGTAAGAATGCATGGCTCACAGTAAGTAGATTATATTGTTTGCTGCTACCTCTATTCTATTTGTCATCCTGGGATCAAAGGAAAGTATGTGATATCCAGACTGCATATGCAAATAACTCAGAACGTTTTTTGTGTGCGGGAAAAGGTTGAAAAACAGCACTTATCCCCCGAAGAGCACCCTTGGGTAGAAGCAAAATGACTTAAAATGCAGTTCCTTAGCAGCTCTTGTTAGTAAATACCAAACACAATTCCAAAAAAGTTCTTTATATAGTATTTTGAATCTGCCAGAAGAGTCCTAATGTGAAACCGTGAACTTTGGGCGATGATGCTGTGTGGATTTAAGTTGGTCAGTTATCACGAATCACTCCTCCAGAGGGTCCTGCATAATGGAGGAGAATATGCGGGGTAGGAACAGGGCGTGCTTGGGAAATCTCTGTACCTTCTTCTCAATTTTGTTTTGAATCTACAACTATTCTTAAAGAACATAGTCTTAAAAAAACCCAAAATCTGACAACCCTGCTTAATTGGGTTTATGAAAGAAAGGAACCAAAGCCTCACGCCAGGAACATGGCAGCGCAGCTGTGCAGGGCCAGCTGCTGGGGGCGGGGCCGGGAGGGGGGAGGAGCCAGCCCCGGAATTCCCAGACCAGGAGTCGGAGTAACTCACAACTGGGCTCTAACCACGCCTCTGAGACATACTGTTGATTTTCCTACACCGTTAGGACATAGGGGAACCCCCGGAACAGGTCCTTCCGGGCTGTTACAGGTAGTACCTGACAGTCTTGTCCATATCCATGATATGGTGAATTGTGGTGCTTTTTACAAAACTGCCCTGGTGGAGCAACAGGTCAGTCGCCTCCGAAGGAGTGCAGGCCACCTAACCTTGGGTTCCAGTCCTGGGGTGAGCGGGAGGGGCGAAGGGGTCGAGGGAGGAGGGACGGGCTGAAGGAGGGTGGTGAAGAGCCAGTGTGAATAACTAAACAGATGAAATGAAGTACTTTTTCCTCCTCTCTTCCTGCCTGCCTGCCTACTCGCCTTCAGTCCTACCAGCATCTTTCCTTTAAAAAAAAAAATCTAAAATGACACAGAGTGGCAGTCTTCCGGAAGTGGGCTTTGTTGATGACGTAGAGGCAGGGGCCCAAGAGTTATGCTCTGATTTGAGAGTTACGCAGACCTGGTTTGAAATCTTGGCCTCATCACGTGGTATATGACCTTGCACAAGTTACCTAACGCCTGACGCTCAGGTCTTCATCTGATAATGTAGAAACCCACTCAGAGGGCTCATGTGAGGCTGTGGGGAGGCCATATGTGGGAGGCACGTTTCCTGTTAGGTGCCCATGGTCTTTTTTTAAATCAGCAACTCTTAACTCTTATCGCCCTTTTGCTATTAGCCTTCATAGAAAAACATTTTTTTTCTCTATTACTTCCAATTCCTAATGTTTCATCAGCTTCTCAGGAGTTTTCCTTCCTTGTTCTCATGGATTCAAGACGGAAAGGAAAGGTACTAGTAATGAAATTATTTTTCTCTTTTCTAAAGGTCAACGCCTCAGTTATGTTTCTCTTACTGGTTTCTCTCTGACTCATCTTATTGCCTAAAGCAAATTATATATTTCCTGTCTCATTTCATCTGAAGAATAGTCTCTATTTAATCATTTTCCCTGCCTGACTTTCAGCTCAGCCTTACTGTTTGGAGACACTCAAACCGCTTTCCGATGTTTGGTTTCTCCTTTCCTCTTTCAGGAGACGTTTGCAGTTCCTTTTCCAGCAATATGGAATGGGGGAGGTAGTTCTCCAGTGCTATCTATCATAGAGCCATAGATGATTTTGCTCCCCGGGGCACAGTTAACAATGTCTCCAGACGTAAGGGTTGTCACAGCTGGAAGGGAGCCACTATTGGCATCTCGTGGGTAGAGAAAAGGGATGATACTAAACATCCTTCAACACACAGAACAGTATCCCACCCCCAATACAAAATACCACTTGGTGCCAGTCATGCTGTGGTTGAGAAACCCAACCATCCAGGATCTCCTTATATTAACTTTTCTCATTTATGCTTTCTTTTTCCCTTTACAGTGTGGTCATTGACCTTCTTTCCCTCTATCCTCTAATCAAACCTTCTTCCCACTGGCTGATGGATCTTACTACTCCTTCCCCACCCCCACGGTCTATCATTGAGGTTTTTCGTTCTCTTTCTAGCTTCTTCTCTATCAAGTGTTAAGTGTTTCTTGACCCTCCTCAAAGTTCCCATTCTTAGAAAATCTTCATGAATTTACTTTTCCCTGTTTGGTCACCAATTAGCCATGTGCCCTGGGGCTTGTCCTTGCCCTTGGCTTCTTTTCTATCAATGGAATGGACTGAATGACCTAGGAGCCTCAAATCTGTGATTGACAGTTGTTTTAGGAACTTAAATGCTTAATAGTCTTACGAGATAAGGTTTGTGTGAGAGAGGGACTCTCTAAATAAAACGAAGAGTTTATTGGTCTCTAGGAAGGAAGAGACCAATGCTTACAGTTATGTGAACATATGTAAATTCAACCTTGCTGAAGAGATAGGGTAAAATAAAATCTTCAAGTGGATAATTTTCAATCGATCCAAAAGTTATATGAACTAAAAAAATATTGATTGCAGTACTATTTGTATAATAAGTTGGAAACTAAATAAATAACCAACAATTGGGGATTGAGGTCAGAAAAAAGTATGATATATTTAGATGACGAAATACCGTGTAGCTGTTCAAATAATAATTATGAAGCTTTTAACAACATAAAAAAAGTTAAATGCATTTAAGTACAGGGAACACAATTATATATTGTTTATACTCATATTTAACAAAAGAGAGTATCACTTTCTACAGTGAGCACAATTTTTAAAGTAAGTAATTTTGTCTTTTCTTACTTCAATGATAATACATGCCTGTTTTTAAATAAGTTTCAAAACTCTGATAAAAAAAACAGGAATAAAATCTGCAATTTGACCACCAGAATTAACTCCTGAGATATTGTTTCAGGCTTTTTTTGTTCTATATTTTTAAATAAGAATGGGACCCCACTGTTTTTGTGAACTTCGTTTCCTTCCTTTGTCATTCAATATGGTATTGCTAAGGCTGGAATGCCTTCTACAAAGGCATTTATTCAACTGTATAGTAATCCTTTGTATCTATACTGGATGTCATTTGAGAGAAAATTAAAATAAACTTTAAAGAAATAAAGAATGCCATTTTATAGTCAGTGACCTGGTAGGCAGGAGATGTTGATGCTTCCCTTTCTTCCTAGTCAATGGAATCTACGTTAAGTGGAGACTTGGGCAATGTCTGGCTTATTAGCTCTCATCATGCATCCTGAAATGGCAAGTTGAGTGGGGAACACGAGAGCCATTTAGAGCAGCCCATTCCCCTCCCCCTCCCCACATCCCCACTTAGTGGACAGCAAGGTCCTAACCCTCCTACTAACCTCTGACCCGGGGTATCTGGTTGGATCAGCCCAGAGCAGAGGAACAGAGATGTGATGACCTACTGCTCTCCTCCAGTCAGCCACTTCCCTCCCCTCTTCAGTGACAGGGCAGTGACAGGGCTGCCATTTCCCAAACCGTTTCTCCCAGGAAGTGGGTGGAGGCCTCAAGGTCTTGTTTGTCATCAAGTTCCCATGACACAGTCTCCTTCTGAAACGTGCTTCTCTCTGTGAGTCACCGCCAAGTCTGCAGTCTGCTTTTCTGTCTGGCGATGTTTTGACTTCAGATTTGCCTAGTTACAGGAAAAAAAATGTTTACTAGCTCATTTCTTCACTGGGGCACCTGAATGTCCTCTCTCACCACCAGGTGTGAGGGGGCCCCAAGGATGACTAGTCTAGTCTGAATGGCATTCCAAGGGAGACAAGACTTTCCTTTGTTTCGGGGACTCCTCCTTATGTGTCCCTGTCCCAGTTCAGATTCCCCTCTTTAGCCCTTTCCAGAGCTCCCCCAGCAGGCAGAAAATATGGGTTTTCTGTATTCCATGAGGATGTGCTGACATTGGTAAAGAGCTATGGTGGGGTGGAACTTTACCCAAAAATGTAGCCATGGCACTTCAGGTGTCTCTGAGGGGCTGGGAGAAAGGCCCTTCTATGACTTCCACCACAGGTGCACCCACATCATTTCACTATTGAAGGGTTGGAGTAGCAGGAAACCACCATTCAAGCAAGGATCATGGGGAGTCCCCCCACTCTGCATCTGGCAGGGTGCCTAATGTTTTACGTGAGTTAGTTTCCACACTGATTCCTGACAGCACATGCACTGGGCATTGTTATATCAATTTTAATAGAGAATAACCCAGACATCAAGAAGTCAAGTCATTGGCAGGAGGGCCAAGTTAGGATCTGAACTCAGGGTTGTTGATTATAATGTTAAATCATAACATTTATTCCCCATAAGATTAGGATCTGTTTATTTTCAAAGAAAAAACACCTGAGCTCTAATTTAGCATTTTTCTGTGCTTCAGCTTATAGGTCAACAAAATCATCTTCGTACAGGGTAAACATCTCTAAATGAGCCCTTTCTCTCTAAACACCCAGAATGTTGTAGATTCAAAGACAAGAAAAATCTCCTCTTTATTTACACTAACTTTAATCATTGCCTCCCCACTCTTGTCCCTTTGCAAGTGTATTTTCACTGTCACAAAATTAAACCACAGAGGATCAGCACAGTAGTTCTCTAAGTGTGGTCCCCAGACCTGAAACATCAGCATCTCCTGAGAACTTCTAGAAATGCAATTTCCAGATGGCACTTGAGACCTAGATCAGAAATTCTAAGGGTGAGGCCCACAATCTGTATTTCAACAAGCACTTCATGTGATTCTGAGAGCCACTTACCTAGAGAATATCAATGGCATACATCCTTGGACTCACTTCCACACCCACTCAGTTACTAAGTCCTATGAATACTGCCTCGACTTCCTAATTTATCTTATCTTTGTCCCAGTTCAGGCCCTGTTAAGTCCCATCTACAGTAGGACAGTAGCCACCTAGTAATTTTCTGACTTCACACTCCTTATTACTCTCTGATACCACATTATTTCTTTGCAGTAATGATCTCATATGACTATTGGAATAAAATTCAAATTCCTTAGCTTGATAGTCATGATTCTCCAAAATATACACCTAGCTTTACACTCACCTTTCCTATTTGCCCCTCTTTTTTTCGCATTGTCTACCAGAGTCATACAAAACTACTCACTCTTTGTTGTTAGTTCATACTTTCTCACCACAGTGCTTTTACTTACACTGCTCCCCTCTGCCTGGAATTGCCATCCATTCTTTCTATACATCCCTTAAGATTCAGTTCGAATGTCATCTTCTCCACAAAGTCTTTCTTCCTTCTAGCTCCTTCCTTCCATTTCTTGAACTCTCACAGAATTTGTCTTTACTTCTATTATGACTGATGTAATTACTTTCTATGCTTACTTGTGAAACTGCCTTACTTATGAGCTACACTTTTAGGTAGTGAGGGAACAGACTTATGCCTTTCTTCATCTTTATAATTCCAACAGTGCCAAGCATGCAGGCGTAGCTTAATACGTGGTTGTTGAATGAATGAATAAATGAATGAATAAATGTTGAACTCAGATAAATAAAATGGAAAGATTTTCCATCCCTATTTTTCTAAAAATTCCTGTCAAAATCAATGACATGATTAGGTTGGCTGGTTTGTGTTGGTTTTTAACAAAGTAGTATCCATTTTATCTTTTCTCAAAACCAGGTCAGTTAGAAAAGCACAGATTATAACACAAAGCTATCAGGGATGTCAGCATGGGTGGAAGCATACGTTCCCACAATATCTATGACTGGAGCAACAATGTAGAAGCATGAAATGACAAATGCTGTTGCTAACCTTCACCCTGGGTAGCATGCTGGACAGGCAAGACCTAGCAGCTTCTCTTGCTAAGCAAAGCAAAAGTGAAGAAGAAATGACACTCAAGGAGGCCCTTGCTGGAATCTTGAAGTCCCCACTTACAGTTGCTGGCTTGGCTTGATTCCAAAGTTGGGAAAGAGGCCTTGTGTCCAGACAAAATTAGTTATTCAGGTAGCGAGATATTCTGCGCCATCTTGACATCCCCATTGAAGACCTTCCTTCACGTGGGGCTGAACAGATGAGCAAGGGAAAATGTTCAAGCTCTCAGCCGTGTAGTAACAGCAGCAGTGTATTAAGCACTGAAGAGAAACCAGAACAGAAAAGATAGAGTCTGGGCCTCAGGTTACCTTTCCTTGGGTGGGGCGGGGTGTCTGTTCCTGTGGAGAAGCAGAAATGTGAGATGAGCCTCAGGAGCAGTCATGATTCTGATAGGCTCTGTTCCTGAAAATTCAGGTATTAGAGACATAATCGTTCCTTTCACAGGCCCTGAACTCCCAGCTCTGGGTGACTTGACCTGCATCTTCTCTCTGACTCTGTGATTGTCTTCTCTTGGTAAAGACTCTACTCTTTCTAATCCTCACTTTTCTTTTCTTTTTTTTTTTTTTAATTACTACAATCGTCTTTCTATTATTTCTTTTGTTTACAAAATCATTCTCATTTTATCCTCCTCAGTTTTCAAGAGGGCAGTGTATCTTTTCTCTCTGAACTGCACATGGACAGAAGGAAAAATTAGGGAAATGACTCAGCATCACTACGTCACGTGGACTGGTATGGTTCCCCCTGAGGAAAGTGGTCCCTTTTTCTTCCACCTCCATAACAGAATTTATGTCTCCCCAGAAATAAGCAACCCTTTTATGATGATGATGATGATGATGGTGATGATGATGTCTCCTCAGTACTGTCTCTTTTCTCTCTTGCGTGGTGGCTTCCAGCCTGTAGATAATCCTATTTATCTATCTATCGTTTTCTGCAACATGAAGGCTCTCCTAGGAAGTATGTGCACTCCTAGGTCCCTGCTTATTTTGGCTCTATTGGTACAAGTCTTTCCTTTGAGTGTTTTAAGGCACCTGGACAGCCCTCCTTAGAAGAATGCTCATCAGGCACCCCTCTATCACAGAACGACTTCATCAACAGACAGTCCGTGTTGGGTTTGGTGTCTCTGTGAGGCAGCCTTCCGGAACGATCAGAAAGGCTGTTGAGGAAAGAGCATTTGGTGACATGGAAAGAGGAGGACTGTGTAGTAAGTTTAAATACAGGTTACAAAGTAATGGACATTGTAATATATATGTATATACATGTAAATATGTACACATACAAAAAACTATGTGTAAAATGAATAGTTTTTTTCTTTAAAGGAAAGGTGTAGGCAGGAATGAGGGAGAGCAGGCAGGCAGGCAGAAGAGAGAGGGGAAGAAGTGTTTTATTTATTTTTATTTAGTTGTATATCCTGGTGGTTCTCCCCAGCCCAGGAGGTGAACCTGGGTCCTTAGGATGTTTGTAGACTGCACTTAGGCTGGAGGTAGCTGACCAAACTGCTATTCCACCAGCATGCACCAAAATTAATAGATATTAACTGTTGTTGCCTCTAGTAAAGAGGGTGGGTTTTGCTCTTTTCCTTTTGTTTTCCCTCCTAGAACATATCTTTATTTTCCAAATATTCTGTTATGAACAGGTTTTGTTTGGCTGCTAAGAAGATACAAGTAAAAATAATTTTACATTTCTAAATAAAGTAATATCTTAAAAACCATGTTTTTAGGGGAGAGGGGTTTCCTGGAGGACCCCTGGATTAGTACGTCTTGGGGCTCAGGTGTGCAGCCTGATGCTCTGCACTGAGCAGTAGGGGCAGGTGAGCAGCGGCCACAAATGCACGCCTGAGGCAGGAGAGGCCCAGCTGCCATCCCATTCCCGCCACAGATGACACCACAGGACCGTCAGAGAGCAGGCCATCCTCAGGAGAGGGGCAGGGTCTTTCTGTCTCACACTGATCGGGCAACTGAAAATGCAGGACAGAAGCAGCTGTGGCCACCACCCTGAGGACTGGGGCTGGGGACACATCCAAGTTGCCGACAGGAGGCTTCCTGGCTTCCCCCAGCCTTCTCCTTACTGCAGAATGTGTTAAGACCGTATTTCAGCAACGTTCTTAGGCATTCCTCCCCCCACTGCACTACCTTCACCTAATGCCTAATTGCAGACAAATCACTCATTTGCCAAAGGCTGAGTAGACTGCTGTGTTACTCCATTCTAAGGCAATCCCCAATTCCTCGAGCTGTTTACAAAAAAATATGAAATCATGAGATTTATGTACAGAGTTCAAAAAACTAAAAATGAGAAGCAACAAGGAGTGAAGAATAAATGTACTGAAAAACTTAAACACGTTATAGGGGAACAAAATTAACAGAATTTTAAGAACTTAATAAGGGATCGATTGTACTCAGCAACCAATATTTCCGGGAAAACTTAACCACTTTCAAATATAAGCCACAATTGATTTTCAGAGACATTAAAATGCCCCATAAAGTTCTGCTTAGCATCAAATATATATGGTAGGAGGGGAAATTATCTATCTACCTGTTATCATCATCTGTCTATCTGTCATCTGTTTTAATAGAAGTGACATCAGTTTACAACTGTGTATATATTTTAGGAGTACAAGTTGGCATTTCTTTAAACATGTACAACACCAGGCCCACCATCAAAGTTCCGATAATTCTCCACCACAGCCCTTTGGATGCCCCCTACACCCTTCTGTTCCCACCCCTGACCTCCTTCCCCTCTGGTCACCTCAGTTCTAGCATCAAAATCCAAGAGTTGGGGTGATGCCATTTACCTGGACTCTCTGGGAAAGGTCATATAACTGGTCTTGCCTATCCTTTCGTGGGTCAGCTCTTCGCATTTCATTTTCTCTGCCTCCTGTTTCCACTCTCAGCTGCGGAAGCTGTCACTGGTGCTCAGCGCCTTGCTGCTTGATGCAAAGGCCGTCATCACCATGGCCTGAGACTTGCTTTCAACAAGGACAAAGAGCCCTGGCACAAGGAACCTCAGTAGCTGTCCTGTGCAGCAGCAGCAGGCGTCTGTAAGTCCTGGGCCTCGGATGACCGATTACTTCCAGGATTGCTGATCTTCCATCTTGTAGAATTCCTCAACTAGTGTTCGTCCTGGCTCCTCTTCATCCTGACGATAGATGTAACAAAGGAAATAGGTCTATGGGGCACTGGCTGTTGCTGACAGTCATGTTTCCTCAATGATGCTACCCAGTCTGGTTAAAACTTGAGACGGAGCATAAGGACATTTAGCCCAAATTTCCTCATTTATTTTTAATGCTAAAAACACTTATTATTTCTTCTTTCCCTTAGTGCACCCTCTCCCCTACCACCCATAAAGATCACTTGTTTTTAGTCCCAAGACTAACTTCCTGGGATGTGGGGTATATTGGAACTTCTCCCATGACTGATTTAAAAATCTAGTGGTTTTAAGACACATTTCTGAGGTTTGTTAGGAAATAATAGGGGTAGAAACATAAAGCTGCTTTCATAAGTCTTTTTATTAATGGTGAATCAGAACAGATGGCTAAGTCATATCTAAGACATGTGGACAAGAATTTGAGATTCTGGTTCTACAGTTTATGCCTAGTAAAACTATAGCCTATGAAATTTTAAAGGAAGTATTGAATTTCCTCTTTCAGCTGAAACTCTCTCATCCTGGACAAATGTTCTTATCTCCTCTAAACCACTGAAAATTGTATTACAAATAAATGAAATGACATAATCTTTCTATCTGCTCTGAGAGAGATTTCATAATGTCCTGAAAAGGAAAAATGTGACTTTAAGAGATGAGATTAGTGTGACCTCAACTACATTGAAAAAGGTATTTTTCTGCATAGGAATGTCTCCAGATATGTGCTAAAATAAAATCTTCAAGTGGTGAGGTTATGGGTGATTGTTTTCCACAGTGAATAAGATTGACTTATTGTCAGGGAGAAAGCTGGCCATTTAATAAAGGAAGTTGATTGCTAAGCTAAAATTACTATGTGGCTCATAGAATCTGTTTCTTGATTTTAATTGATTTAAATACATAATAAGGGATTAACAAAATTAACAGAATTTAAAGAATTTAATAAGGGATCTATTGTACTTAGCAACTATCTTTTCAGGTCAGGGAAAACTTAACCACCTTCGAATGTAAGCTGCACTCGATTTTCAGGGACATTAAAATGCCAAAAAAGTTTAACTTAGAATCGTATAAATATGATAAGAGGAGGAAATTATGTATCTATCTATCTATCATCTAGTTGGGTAGTTGGGTCCCTCTGGACTCTTGTCTCATGTGTCTTTTTGACCAACAGATCCCTGAGGACACACAACTGCCTGGGTCATATTTAAGAGACATGTGTTTTTTCAGCTACAAAGAGAATTCCAAGTTGTTGGGGGAGGGAGGCAAAACTTATAAAATAAAGCTTTTGAGAGCGAAGTCATTTTGCCCACCCAAGTGCATTCCGCCCATGACCAAGGCCGCGTTAATGACAGGACTCCTGTGTGCCAACATCTGTGGGGAAGTTTCTACAACACAAGGTTGCATTGTCCAGACAACCTGTGTCCTGGAGGCCCACGGCAGCTGCGTGCCCCCAGGTCAACATGAACAAGTTCCAGCAGAAAGGAAGTGTTGCCAGAGCCAAATGGAACCTTCTCAACTAGAAAGCATGCATGCAAGGCCAGAACTGCTGAATGAGCCAAGACGCTTGGATTCTGCAGAAGTTAATCCTAGAAATGATCACCTTGCCTTTAAGATTCCTTTCTACCTTAAACTGGGGGTGGGGGGTGAGGAGAGGGACTCTCCCATTGCCTTGTTTCATTTTCTTTTCTCCCATCACTGATTTAAGCCTTGCTCCCAACAAGAAGGTCTCTCCATTGTAGATGATGTCCTTTAGCTGGTCTCTAAGAGAAAGGAGAGAGAAGGAGAAAATAAGACAGAGATCTAAGCTATGTGAAACCCCTTGCTGTGAATAAGAGCAGAGGAGAGGCAGGAAAGGCTAATCGTGTGACTGCTGAGGAGTTTGACTTTCTGGGATTTTTAGGAAGAAGACTAGGAGATTATGTGATCAGCTCCCAGATGGAAGAAGCTACAAAAAAAAAAAAAAAAAGGAAGGAAGAAAGGAAGGAAGGAACTCCAAAGCTTCACAGTCCTGTCATTCTCCGAAGATTGCTGAGGTTTTGTAGCCTCCTAGGACCTAGATTCTCTCGGTATCAGATCTGAAAGTAGCATCAGAGATGATCTTGCCCAGAATTGCAACCTCAAATGCCTACAGGGGCCAGAAAAGTGACATACATGAGAGAGGAATACCAGGTATCAGGTATAAGTAATAGGGAATGGTAGAGACTGAGGCAAACCGGAAGGGCAAGTACTAAAAACAAAACAAACAAAAACCAAGGTGTGGACCAAGGAAAACACAGCTATTAACCAAGGTCATCATGCAGGCTACCCTTTTGTGACGTAATTTCAACAAATCTAACTAATTGTGTGGGCAAAGAAATCAAGCCTCAAAGCAGTGCAATGACTCACCCAGAGTCACAGCGCCAAGCTGAAAACTTCGACTCCTGAGCCAGGGCTCTCCTCCCTCACCGTGGCACCTTGCACCCTGGATGTTAGGTGGGACTGGATCGATGAAGAGAGCGCCTCTCTCCTATTATGAAAGCTGATGTCGGGCATTTTAGTAAGACCCCGGGGACTCCTGTAGACTCCTTTTTTCCCCACCACTCTACATAGATTTCTGTTTACACAATAAGTCATGCCAGTTGTAAATGCTACCACCACTTAGCACCTCTCCCGCATCCTGAATTTCTTTCTCTGACAGCATCTGAAGGGTTTCCCTCTTGATACAATTTGGGAACTGGCTGCTCCTAAGTCAAGGCAACAAAACCATCATCTGTATCTAAAACTTCTGAGTAAGGTGTTATGAGCTTCTGTGCAGGTTCTGCTGGAAGTTCCCTTTGAATTTGTCCCTAGGACACTGAAGGAACTAATTACCAGATGTAAAGCACTTTGAAAATTAGGGATGAAAGCATCCATGGATCTATAAAATGTTATTATAATTAATGAATACCTATCAATAAACTGTGATTAAGAATAATGGGCAGTCTTCACAGGTTGTCAGGCTGATACATCTTTCACACAAGTACTTATGACATCTTGCATTTTACTAGAAATGTTCTTCTTTTAATTTGCTCATCAGATCCTGTTCCATACAAAAGGATACATGTTGTATTTTTGAGAAAATATCATCAATACTTTTATACATTTGAGTTAATAACAATGGATACTACACTTAAAGACAGTCTGATTTTCAGAATCTTCTTCAAATGTCCTCAAAATTGGTTTCAAGGAGAAGCTTGCTAAATAATATGCATTTTTAAATTTCCACACTGATAGGTCCTTCACCCCAAAATTCAGTGTCCTTCTGGTTTTCCAAGTAGGAGAGATTCCTTTGATATATAAACATCAAACACCATGCAGAGCTCTGGGGCCACCATAGTAAATGCTCAAGCAGTATTGAGTGAGTGAGTGACTGAGTGACACATCACAGTTGGCCTGAGTCCTGTTTGGGGCATGGAAATGCAAGCATTCAGAATGGTGAGACTTTAATAGCTCTTCAGGTAAGTGGACAGAATGTCCTGGGGCAATTGGACTGGACTGGAGACCTTGACTTCTGAAGCTTGGTTTGGATTTCTTGTCAATAGCTAAACTTATTTAGTGACTAACAGTGGTCTCACTGCTCAATGATGGTAGAAGCTGGGTTCATAACTTCGGTTCACTGACTTGTGAACCATTGGCAAAAATACCAAAGTGATCAGGTCTGAGACACGAGCAAAGCAATTGCAGCAATTCTGCTGAGACTTAACACACCACAGAGATGCTGGTGTGAAGCAGGCATACTTGGGTTCAATCTTAGCCAACCATACATAACAGCAAATATTTAGGCTGTGATCTCATGATGCCTGACATCGCACTGCATACTTTTCATGTATTACTGCCATTTAATATTCACAATTACCCTAATGAAGAAATACTATAATTATGCCCATATTTAGGTTGAGAAACCAAGGGCAGAGAAATTATATAATTTATTCTAATCTATATAGGTACGTAGCAAAGCTGAGATTTTAGCTCAGGTCTCTCTGGTTCTAGGGTCTGAGCTTTTAATCCCTGTAACATATTACCTCTTATCCATCACAACTTTGCCTCTTACTACCTCTGTAGTCTTCAATGAGTCCTTGACCTCTCTGAGACTAGGCTATCTCATCTTTAAAATGAAGGTAGTGGTATTCACCTTCCAGAGTGTTCACCTGAGCACCAGCCTTTGTCTCTGACCTAACCATCATGTTCAAGGGAGTTGCTTTCTTGCCACAGTGCCTATTACTGATTCCAGTGGTTGGTAAAAGGTGAGTACATGACCCAGGAAGCCCAATCAAACTAGCCTATCTCTTTGAAAGTAATTGGTCAAAATAGCTGAATCAACTCAGATCAATTAAGCTGAGACTTTCTTTACTTGACACCAAGAAGGTGACTTTCTCTACCTTGGGTGGAGGGAAAACAGAGAAATGGAAGCCAGGCCATGCTTCTCTACATATGGAGAAAATTTGTCAGAGAGAATGAAATCAACATCAAGACTGAAGCCGAGAGAATCAATGGAGAAAAGACTCAGTTATAAACACCTTCATGTCCTAGCAGCTTTCTGCCATGTCTGCTATATTTATGGAAACAATAAATCCCCATTTATGCCTAAGCTGACATGATCTAAGGTTTCTGTTACTGGCACCAAAAAAGAGTCCTGACAGGTACATTGCATTGGGCCTCTAAAAGCCTATAAGGGTACATGAGGAAAACCTGTTTAGAAAGGGTCCACATGTTACATATACCATTAATGAGCTTAATAGGAAGCTTGATTAGTTATATCAATACTTGTAATGTATATTGGAGCTTCCAGTTCATAACCTGTAAGCTCCAGTGCCATGGATATGATCATTTATATGATCATATGTCAATCAAAACGTAGTATCTGACCCATCTCCTCCCAGTGTAAATCTATTACTCAATATGGGCCTTTGGAATCTTGTCTTCTACTATGGTTCTATTTTGCTACAGAGCTAAGTGCCAAATATCAGAAATCATGCGAAATGCTCAAAGAAGCCGGCAACAGTGATCTATTCAGACTTTCTCTAGGTTGCATGCAGCAATTTCTTTTTTATGACCTAAATTTCTTAAAGATACTATCAGAATACCTTTTATTATCTATATTTTCAGTACCTAGAGCTGGAATACACACGCAAAAAATAGTGAGATGTTTTCAAGGATCAAGCAAAATTTACAGGTGGTTCTTTTCATCTCAATGTTATCTGACATAACTGACCTGCTAGCGGTAGGAAGCCTGCATATTGGTGTTTTTAAATGGTATAAGTGGGAAATTAGACCCAGAGAAGGTGGTCTACAGTCACAGAAATGACGTTCTGGGTATATGCCGTGCTGTAACTGTGGCTGTTAGGATGGTTAAATGTTAACTACATACACATGTGCACACATACAGCTGTCTCTTATTTTCCGAACTACCACTGTTTGAACACAAGCACCAAATGAGTTATGTCTAAAATCCTAATTAGTCTCCCTTTGCTCTCCAGATACATTTTCCATCTTCCATTGTCTACTCTGTGCCCCAAGAGGATGATGCCTAGGGTCTGTGTCACCTGGGCTGTCTTACTCTCTTGCTTCTCGTTTTGGATGGCCAAGAGAGATAAATGGGGAGTGTGGTTAGGAAGTGTGTTTCCTTTGTCCCCTGTGGTCGACACTGTTAGTGCTACGGTCAGATACTTGTTTCTCTGTGTTCATTTCCCAATTTCTATGCCTTTCGCTTCTGTTGGATGGTAGCTGTGACTTTCTATAGAATATGACTTTGGGCCACCACAGTCACTTCATCCAGTATAGAGAGAGAGCTGGGAGTGTCTGGAGTCATGTCTTCTCAGAGATTAGCCAATGACAGATGTGGGAGAACGAAAGTCCAGCTCATTTGCCTTGAAGTGGCGCACACTAGGGGGTGTGACAACTGGGGGTTATGATTTCACATCAGAACACCTGTGGGGTTAGGCCAGATCTAGAATGTAAATTGAATCTATATGCTTGCAAAGCTTTCTCTCCTCCCCTATCTGTGTCCCCTGTTCTCCAGCATGTATCTCCATAGGGCACTTCTTCAATAACTCACTTACATACACGTCCTCATCCCAGGGTCTGCACTTCTAGACAACTTCAACTAAGGGTCCATTTTTCCCATAACATGGTAACAACCTTGGCAGTGACTGAGCCCCTCTACAACCACAGGCCCTGCTTTGTCACCCTTCTTCCAGGACTCCAGTTTTCATAGAAGCCCTGAAAATACTATTCCTTCTCCTCATCCCTTACGGTCCATGAATTTTAACAGCTTCCCACTAATGCTAGTCCTTGGATTTTTGTCAGTTCCTTTAACTCTGCCCACAATCTCTAACAATGTCTCCTTTACTCCTCTTCCGTGAAACCCTTTGTATGTACCATCTGATTTGTTTGGGATTAGGATCCTGACTGGGAATCCTTTTGCTCCAAAGTACCACTTACCAGTTAAAACTGCTAAACCACTAGACTGATCCAAGTGACAAGGTATTCCTTGCTATCCAAACATTCCATCAAGAATCTCTCCATCATATGTGAATAGACAAAACAAAGGAACAGATGAAACACAACCAACCCTGAAATATTTGCAACAGAACTGAGGTGACCAAAAAGGAATGGGGCGGGGTGGGGGCAAATGGCGGTGGCGCCCACTGGACAATGGAGAAGAACACTTGGTCATTTGGCAGAAGGTGTGGTGTGTTGAAATGTATCTAAGAAATGGGGAACCTATACATAGGAAATTATTTT